>CM065711.1:2563051-2635551 GCA_017654935.2 Phymorhynchus buccinoides | reverse complement strand
TACATAAAATTATTGCTTTTTTCTGACACGAAGTAAAAGTATGCACTCTGCCCCTGACTTGTCATTGTGTAGCGTGGTCGATTCAGTCTTAAAATGATCGCCCTTTCGTGTCACGAAGAAGCAATATAAAGCCCCATTAACACTTCGTCAGATGATAACAAGAAAACAACTTGTTCTTGGTAGCACTAGTACAGTTTTAGGCGAAGGGCTTTTACATTGACATATTGTGTTCCTGTAATAGACAGGTGCCTGTCGTTAGTGACTTACTGGTTTTCTTATGGCTTACTAAAATTTACTTTACTTGTTTGGAATTAACAAATCTCTGTTCTTTATAATAACAGGTGATGTGGCAAACTTTAAGCTCCACCACACAGGATAAACAGGAGACTTTCACAGGTGGGAACTATGCATTGTGTTGTTAAGTCAGCGTTTGCAGCTCATACCCACAAAGGAGCGGGTTTTTTTAATGTGTATCTTAGATCATTGTTATGTTACATTTACTGTGGTTATGTACATTTTATTTATTCAACCAGAGTATTGCAGTAAGTCTTTGAATTTTAAAATGCAGGGCATGAAATATTAATCATGCTTTACTTTAATGGACTTTATTATAATGAAAAAAAATTGGACATTACTAATCCATACACTTTACTGTCATTGTTCATAACAACACAGACACTGACATTACTAATCCACACACTTTACTGTCATAGCTCATAACAACACAGACACTGACATTACTAATCCACACACTTTACTTTCATTGCTCATAACACATACACTGACATTACTAATCCACACACTTTACTGTCATAGCTCATAACAACACATACACTGACATTACTAATCCACACACTTTACTGTCATTGCTCATAACAACACATACACTGACATTACTAATCCACACACTTTACTTTCATTGCTCATAACACATACACTGACATTACTAATCCCCACTCGTTACTGTCATAGTTCATAACACAGACACTGACATTACTCATCCACACACTTTACTGTCATTGCTCACAACAACACAGACACTGACATTACTAATCCACACACTTTACTTTCATTGCTCATAACAACACATACACTGACATTACTAATCCACACACTTTACTGTCATAGCTCATAACACAGACACTGACATTACTAATCCACACACTTTACTGTCATAGCTCATAACACAGACACTGACATTACTAATCCACACACTTTACTGTCATTGCTCATAACAACACAGACACTGACATTACTAATCCACACACTTTACTGTCATTGCTCATAACAACACAGACACTGACATTACTAATCCACACACTTTACTTTCATTGCTCATAACAACACAGACACTGACATTACTAATCCACACACTTTACTGTCATTGTTCATAACAACACAGACACTGACATTACTAATCCACACACTTTACTGTCATTGCTCATAACAACACATACACTGACATTACTAATCCACACACTTTACTTTCATTGTTCATAACAACACATACACCGACATTACTAATCCACACACTTTACTGTCATTGTTCATAACAACACAGACACTGACATTACTAATCCACACACTTTACTTTCATTGCTCATAACACATACACTGACATTACTAATCCACACACTTTACTTTCATTGCTCATAACAACACATACACTGACATTACTAATCCACACACTTTACTGTCATAGCTCATAACAACACAGATACTGACATTACTAATCCACACACTTTACTTTCATTGCACATAACAACACATACACTGACATTACTAATCCACACACTTTACTGGACTGTTCATTTACCGGGTAGTTTGTTTATTTATTTCAGTAGAGAGTTTATGCCTTGACTAGGTTAATGCAGATCTGTTCTATTGTAGTTCGTGCAACTTGAATGTGGATGTAGTAAGATTTTAGTTTTAGTGTGGTATGACCTATGAACACTTACAAAATTGTTGCTGATTGTGTGTGTATTTGTGTGTGACGGTGTGTGTGTGTGTGTGTGTGTGTGTGTGTGTGTGTGTGTGTGTGCAGAGGCAGTGTGGGTGTATTCCTCTTTGAGTGAGGCTACAAATGCCGATACATGGAACTAGCAACAGACTGCAGTGGACCACAAAGAAAGGGTGTAAATGATGCCGGAGAGGTTCCAGCAAAGCAAGCAAATCAGCACCAGTCACCACATTTGTTTTTCAAACATTATATAACAAAAATTATTATGCTAATTTAAGTCGGTTTAGTGACAGCATTGACAGGTTTTTAATCTTTTTGTGTGTGAACAATTTATTATAATAATAATCAAACAGATACAAAATTAGCAAAATCATAAAATGTTAAAAAGAAGTACAAAGGGATATAATTTAATGTTGTACCCATGTACAATAGACACTTTTTTTGCTGTCCGATCTACTGTTCTGGCCACTTCTGGGCCATACAGTGGTGTTGCTCCAACGCTGTTCATTCCAAGTCCCAACTCACAACCACACCCTGGTTTGTCAGGTCGCAGAATCCGAAATCAGCCGTCCAAAGGGAGAAAATCTATGTTGGCTGTCAGGAGGCGACCACCAGAGGAGACATTGCACTGCTGCTGAGTCACTTCGGTGGAGTTCAGTGGAGCCTGTTTTGAGCTAACATACACAGGAAACCACCCACGAAGCCCCCTACTGACGACAGTAATGTCTTAGTCACAGAACTACCGTGAGCCCCAACACGTCTGTCCACCGACTGACTCCCATGACTTTGACGCACCAAATTTGAAATCAAAACTGGTCACCATAACAGCAGGGTATGCAAGACCAAAAAAATGAAGTTCCTTATTAGTCTGAGACTACATGACAGGGCCATATTCTATGCTTCCTTTCATAATGATACCCCGACGTTAACCATGCCCTTAATACCTTAATAAACAAAGTAGAGCATCTCTCACTCTCAGTATCGCATCCATCAAGTTGATGAAGCTGGACTGTGTTGTTTCATTATTCCCATACCAAACTCATTCTGGCAAGAACCGAAAAAAACATTGCCTCTGATGGATCTCGAACCCGGGACCTCCCAGCCACTAGTCCATGACATTACCACTGCATCAAGGCATCTTCATCAATAAACACATTTTTGTTCCTATAAAATAACCAGACAAAAATGCCCAACACACTCTTATTGGATCCTAAATGATAGTTTCATTAAATATTATATTGCAGTACATTGATACCTGTTTTTAAAAAATAATTTTTTTAATTAATTATATTACCAAAATGATATAATAGTAAATCAATCTTCGTCTTATACCAGTTGAAAGGTTATAAATCTGTGCTCTATGCAAAGGTGAATAAGATATAATTGTATCTGTGTTCTGGGTTACTTTTTTTAACCTATAGTTACTTCATCACATGGAATTTTTTTTATAACTTTCCAGAAGCCCAGACAACAGGTGTTATGTTTGTGTGTGTGAGTGCGTGCGTGTGCGCGCTTGCGAAAATGGCCTTTGCTCTTGATTCTTGAGAATTTTAAGAATTTTATTTGCTGTGGATACTTTGCATGAAAAATTTAACATTTCTGGTTGAAAAAGGCAACAGGCTAATCAATATAAAATTAAAAACAGAATATCTTGTAATTGTATGAAAGAAAAAGTACAATTTTAAGATATGTAAAGCCGGCGACAGACTATGTGACTGCCTCATGGGACTCGATCAGGTCGTGACGTTTCACCTCATTTGCATGCCATCCTTCTCCATCAGTCTGACTCAGTCGGGCCCAGTCAGGTGACAGGGCCGAATAGGGCGGGTTCTAAATTTCACTGATCGAGTCTGATGGCTCAGTTGTGACCTCTTCTGTGCGGGAAACAAAATTTGATCTACGTCACGACCTGATCGAGTCATATGAGGCAGTCGCATAGTCTGTCGCCGGCTTAAGACCTAGATACAAATGTATTGAACACGATCTCTTACCAATTCTGGTTTTGTGGGTTAGCTTTTAATCACAGTGATATTGTTATTTTGAAGAGCTCGTGCATAACTCGCCTTCCTTGCTTGTTTGCTCCGTGCTCACTTTCAGTTTTCATCATAATGGGTTTTTTTGTGTACCACTGTTTGTTAAAGGCTGTTTTAGTTGCCCTGGTGCTTTGCCCGTCGAAGGTTGAACAAATAAACCGAAATATCGCGCTATTTTATCAGTTTTTAAAAAAAAAATTAATTGTAAGAATTAGAGAACATTACACCCTACCCCCTCTACAGTTTTAATTATGTTCTGACGTTATTGATATAATTTAATTCATTAAAACAATATTTGTTTATTTATTCTTTTTTTTTATTCATGCATTTGTTTATGTATTTTATTAATCAATTTGTTTCTGCCATTTCCTTATCTATTTATTTTGTGTTCTGGCTATTCCACAGACTTATCGGTTTATTTTCTATTTATCTCTTGCATTACATTAATATAATGTGTGTGTGTGTGTGTGCCCCTCCTCTCTCCTTCCATTGTTGCTGCTCCCCTCTATTACCTCCGTTCTCTATCCCACCTTCACCCTCCCTCTTCTTCCATCTCTTTACCCTCAACTCCTCTCTTTCCCCGTCCTCTCTCTCCAAGTCTCTCCATCTTGTCTCTTCGCCCCTTTTCTGTTCACAATTATTTTCTAACTCTATTCTCTTCCCAGTCTCATCACCCTCTTCCCCACCTTCCATCTCCTACACTGTCCGATGTCATCACGATTTGTTGTTGCTGAGCTTCAACAATGTTGGTGGGCATGCTTGGCAGGACGCTGGGACGAACATTAGCTAGGAATGTGTATGAGACAATAAAAAATTTCTTGTCGATGTTTCGTTATTTGCCTTTCTTACCAAACATTAAGCTGTATTTTATTAACCTTTTGAGCTAATTATCTTTCTGGAATAATAAATCGCAGTCATGATAAAGGCCATTATCTAATAGGACCCCCCCCCCGCCCCCCCTATAAGACGGGAAAACGGGACTCATATTGACCTTTACCGAAGTGTTTTTTCACCTTAACTTTTTATCCCTACTACTTTTTATTTTATTTTATCGAAGTGTGATTTGTATTGTCGGCATTTTGGAGGCAAGCACTGAGGAAGAGCAGTTTACAGCTCAAAATATTTGCCGCTTTTGAATAAATGAAGTGGCAGTTATTTGTTCTGTATTAGTCCCCGAGCCGAATGTTCGGGGAGTATTGTTTCTGTCTGATCCGTCCGTGCCTCCGGCGTGCCTCCGTCCGTCCGTCCGGCTATTCGTCCGTTTTTCTCAAAAACTATTCAGTCTATCATCATCACATTTGGCATACTAGTTTGCCAAGATGCAAGCTATCCACTGAAACTGATGTATTTAGTTTTACATTAAGGTCAAGGTCGCGCCAGTTACGGGGTTCAAACCCCAAAACACATAATCGCTAATATCTCGCGAAGTTTTGCATGTATTTCAATGCAATTTTGTTCACATTTCTTGATGAATGGTCTATAACACAGTTGTCATGAATTTTTCTGTGCGCTCGTGTGCGCATGATCGCGCGCACTCAAATCACGGGTCCGAACCCTAAGGCTATATATCAAAAACTATTCGGTTTTGTGCTGTTTTGATGCGTTTTTATGTAGTTACGTGCTGTTTTGATGCGTTTTTATGTATGTGTACAGCCGACACATTCCGATTTCGGAGGTGTACAGCCGACACATTCCGATTTCGGAGTAGCTCGGCGATGCTGCGAGGGGACTTTGCAGCCGCCCGGCGTTGCACTTGTTAGTCTTGTATTAGTACTGTAATAAGATTCCTTATTATTACAACTATTACTATTAGTAGTAGTAAACTGTATTATTATTATTCCACAGGGAAATAAGAGAGACTTTGAAGACTAGTTTGGATATATTCACATTTAGCCCTGTAAAAGGACTATTATTTTAATAATTATTTGATTGGCATAATTTTGTTTCACACGTTTGATTAATGTTATTTCAGTTATGTTGTATCTGTCATGTTGTTGCACCTAACCTGAATTTCTCTTTTGGAGATATTAAAGTATACTTGAACTTGAACTTGAACTTGAAAAGGAGATAATTCATAAACGGAAAAAGGTGCAACCAGTGCTTCTTCTGTCAATGATATTATACGATGGATGCAAGGCGGCTCCTGGTTTTTTAAAATCTGAAAACCAGACGGCGCCTGTTTTTTTAAAAATGTTGACCCAAAAAATGATTCAAAGTTCAAGGGGAAAAAAGTGTTGAACTCTCACTTTACAAGCCTAGAATAAGCTTGAAATTGAGTATGATTTTTTTTTCTTCAGCTTCAGGGGGCTGTTGCCCCCCTGACCGCCCAAGGGCCTGGGCGGCCCCTGGACCCCTGCCTTGTCTGTTTTTGGATTTTCTCCAGTTGCATCCATGTATATTGCCTGCTCTTACAGAGAGAAGTGTGCGTTTTGACAATTGTTTATTTTACACGTTTTTTTAAAATCATCACTTAGTATCTTGCGCGCGCATGTGCGTGTGTGTGCAAGGATGAAACCTGGACAAAATGAAAAGCAGGAAGGCCTTGGTTCTGGCGGGCCACCTTGGTGGGGTCAAGGGATGAACTTGTTTGTGAGGGTCAGGGGGAGAAACCCCAATACAGAAAGTTTTTGTTGTTGTACACTTTTACTAATAAAATCAGAGCAATAAATTGTAGAGACAGCTTTCATTTTTTAAAACAATAAAACAATTTTTTCCCATCTCATTTCAGGGTAATAATCGTTCAATAAAGTACTGCAAATTCAGGATTTTCTGAAAAACAACAAAGCCAAAATCAGAATTCCTGCTTTTCCTGCAATTGGTTTCATCCATGTGTGTGGGTGGGTGTAAATAATGAGAGATTTGAAAGAAATATTTTTGTTTAGAGATCAGTTATGTGTGTTGAATGAAAGAAGAGAGAATGATTTTTTTTTTATATCATTAAAAAAAATCACTTTGTCTGTTTTTGTTTTCATTATTAGTTCCTACTAGCTTCAAATCGTCCATTTTTTTAAACTCTTTTTTGTTTTCATTGAAGCACTCTATTCTTCTCTGAACTCCACCCCCCCCCCCCCCCCCCCCCCCCCCAAGCAACAGGATATCGGCCATACTACTAAATTCTTTTTTGATGTGCTTGAACATCATAAATGGACAGAAGCACGCTAAATTAAAGTTTCCAATTTTCAGTACAATATGGATGGCACCGCTCTTAGTCTTGCGATGACGCGTTCTCCAGGTAGGAGCAGCCCGAATTTCACAGATCTAATAAGTCTCTCTGACTAGACTACACCAAAATTATATTTTAAAAAGTCTTGGGTTTGATTTCTTTGTTTTCACCATAATTGGGCTGTACATTACATACCCCCCCCCCCCCCCCCCCCACCCCGTCCCCGCCCACACACATACCTTTTTTTAATTTCTTGTTTGTTTGTTTTCATGATTTTTGTTACATTTGTAATACATTAAATATGTAATGGTACATAAGGAAACCATACATTGTTTTCTGTGTATTCGTTAGAAATCCTTGCTGCATACAGTGAAAGCAAAATCAGTTTATGCACACACAAACATGTGCCACCCCCCCTGCATTTCTCGGTTAATTCTATTTTTCAGTTTTTGTCTTTCTTACCATACATAAAGCTGTATTTTATGAACATTTTTAGCTAATAACCTTTTTGGAATACAAACCCTATCCCTAGCCCTAAGCCTAACCCTACCCCCCACTATGTACTGCAGTACACCGCGATTTGTCACAGTTGTGGTTCATTGCGTTTTTCGGTCTTATAGGGTGGGGGGTAGGGTTAGTATTCCAAAAAGGTTATTAGCTACAAATGTTCCTAAAATACAGCTTTATGTATGGTAAGAAAGGCAAAAACGGAAAAATAGAATTAACCGAGATAGGTAGGGGGGTGGCACATCTTGACCTTTACCGATTCTAGTCATACTACTTTTTTTTAACACCACGAGTATCATAAACACATTGTGATTGTTAAACAAGATAGGTAGTAACCTATTGTCAACCACTGAAATATTGTTTAGTAACATAAATATAGTCAACCACTGAAATATTGTTTAACAATCACAATGTCTTTATGATACTCGTGGTGTTCAAAATTTGTTTAAACTATTTTACCCCATGTATAGTTTGTTCATGCAATCATGCATTCACACATGGTATATACAGTATGCAGACAAATGCAAATTAGGTGTACGCCTATACATTTTTTAAAAATGCAACTGCATAGAAAATGGCTTCACCTGCAAACATTATTCTTACTGAACATTGGCATGCAATCAAATACCAAGTGGCTTAAATAAAAAATAAAAAATAAAAACAATGAATGACATCAGCATCTCAGATATATCAATTAATTTATGTCAAACAGTCAATCATTCAAGTAATCTCAATCAATCAGTCAAACCATCATTTAATCAATCAACTAATCTTTATTGTCCTTTTATAAAACATAATGTAATTTGTTTACTGTCACCACTTAAAAAAAGAAAAGAAAACAACAACAAACGAGACACAAACAGACAAACCACAGAGAAAACAGCAGAATGTAAGACAAGAGTTTGCAAAAGAATACAACCTAAGATATGATTTTAGATTTAAGTGTGAGGCAAAAAATGGGATTTAAATGATTGCATAATATGTGTGATAATACATGGACAAGTGGCACACGTAAACGCGCGCGCGCACACGCACACGCACACACACACACACACACAGGCCAGGTCATCAAAATTAGGGCATTGATGTTTTTGCCACTGTGTGGAAAATATTGGTTACGGTGGGGCTTAAAAACATCAACTTTTTCTTCGATCGCTCAGACAGCTTCCTGTCAATTATGAGTGCAGATGCATCATGCTGCCATTACGGGCCTAAGTAAGAAATAATTAGGCCCAGCATGTCCGACCTCGGCTGGAGGACATTTTTTGGAAATAGTTTCTTGAAAAACGGCAGGAGGATAGACCGGAAAGGCAGAAAGATAGTAGATGACAGCAAGCAAAGGGAAAAGGCAGAGTCAAAGAGAGTGACAGATTAGAGGAAGTTACAAGCACAGAATTTCCAGAAGGTGGAGGAATTATTTATACAGAAGACCCCTCCGCCCGGTATCCCTTGGGGGGGGACATTGCGTTGACAGTCCACTGACTGGTCTTGATCTTGATTCGTTACAACGGAAGAAATCCAATTCTGGATATAAGCACTGGCGGGAAGAACTTGGGGAAAGCAACTCTCTAGCTAAAAAAAACCCCACCCAACTATTTCTACAAATATGGCCCAGGCAGCCAGGTCCCACTGGTCGGGCCCTCAGCATGATGCCGCACCTTGCAGGAGGGGGGGGGGGGGGGGTAAATTGGTGTTATGGCATCTGACAGAGCCTTCCTGAACTGCCCAGCAGACGGTAGGCTGATGCTCGATGGTACATGGTAGTTCGTGGGGAAAATGAGTTTCTGAAGATCACTTCGGCAGTCTGTTCCGCCCGATGGTAGTTCGTGGGGAAAAGGAGTTTCTGGTCACTTTGCCAGGCTGCGTGTGCTCACCACCAAGCTGATAAGATTTGATTAAAAAGTGCAGTTTTATAACTGCTTTTTTCTTTCTTTCGTTGCTTCAGCTTCAGATATCGCCTAAAGATATCAGTTGTGATGTCGCTTCGCTGCTAGACACACATGCTTCAACTCAAAGGATGTTTGTCATTTGAATAGATCTACACCTATTCTAGATCTGCAGTCAGAAGAATATGACTTGAAGATAGATAACATAGGACAGCCAGCGTTACTGACATGCTACAGAGGCTCAGATGGAATCCACTGCAGCAACTGACGCAGACAAGCCACCAGACTCACCATGTTGTATAAAATACTCAATGGCATGGTGAGTGTGAACAGGAGCAAAGTCATACCTCAGCCAGAGCGGCAACGCAGGGGTAATTCACAACAGCTCCTCATCCCCCAGTGTCGGACCGTCGCTAATCGCGAATACACACTCTATTCACGATGGCGACGGTCAGACGCAGTACCGTCAAAGCTCTTTTTTTTCACGAACAATCAAGTAGAGGAACGACCTGCCAACACCCGCAGTGGAGGCCAGAACTCTAGAGAGCTTCGCAGCCGGAGTCTGGAAGTTCCTCAAAGGACACCCGCCTGCTGCACCTGCTGCGGCTGGTGGCCCCACTCAGGGGTCATCAGTCTAACAACCAAGCAAAAGCCCCCCCCCCCCCCCCCCCCCCACCCCTGCAGATTCCCATCAAGCTAGGCGTTTTCCTTTTGTCCGTCCTCTCTCCTCTTTCTTTATTCTTCGGCCTCCTGGCCATTTCTTCCGGCATTTGTGGATGAACCTCCCCGGTTCCGTGGCATAATAATCAGTGTGTTGATTGTGGCTACGTACTGCGAAGAAGAAGAATGTGAATCAACCTTCCTGGAACTTGTCAAGCAAACGTCATTTCTTCTTTACGTCACTGCTGATGTCAGATGAAAGTGTTCTTTATTTTGCGCTAGTCTATCATGTGTTCTCTTCCAAATTCTGATGACCAGCTGTTGTTTCTTTATTGTTTGTTCGTATCACGATCCAAACTACCTTCGCATTCATCCTGGAGGTGTCTGTTTTAGTCTCGGCTAGCCTGAAGAAGACCAGTTATTGACCTTACTTTTAACTTTACCGTGTTTTCACGAATGCTCAATTCGATCATTCAACCGAACATTGCAGCCGTTATCGGCAAGTAAGAAAGTTATCAATTGAACGTAGGTTGCTAGAAGAGAAAACTGAAACCAAGGCATAGCTACAATACTTATCAGCAAACAGAATGCGACTAAAATAAAAGCACAACTCCTAGGAGATGCAGGAGCGATCAGCTACTCTTCTGTAAGCGCAAGGTCAAGGACAAAAAAGCTGTAAGCGATGTAACATCGCTTACAGCTCTAACCTTTCACTTCCGGAAAAAATCCAGGTGCAAAATGGCGTCTTCAGAGTCCGATATCTAGGTCACTGGGTCAAATTGATTGTCGCGGTTATGGCAAATGACATTGCTTTTTCGACCCCAAACGAATTCTGGGTAGAAACTACGGCACTAGAGGGGGTCTTTAATATGATGCTGTTAACTATATGTTTTTTGTTTTTGTTCTTAGTTTTAAAAAATGATTTGTAATGCATTTATATTGTTGTAAAGCGCGACGAGCCCATTGTGGGGTATCGCGCAATATAAGTATCCCCTTGTTATGATAAATAAGTACCTGTCATTAAATATCTACCTCTCGCATGAGAACTGTACCCATCTAACCCTAACCCTAACCCTATCCCTAACCACGGAAAGAACAAAAAAATAGAGCAGGAGGGTGTAAATCTACATATTTGCCGATAAATCGATGTACAAGTCCATAAATTTATCCATAATCCGTAAAATTCACAATGGCGGACAAACAAACGATTCTGATTGGCTACGCTAGGACTACTTCTAATGCGCATGCGCAGAGGTAAATATTTAATAGGACTACTTATTCATTATGACACCCTGTTATTATTACTACTACTACTTTTGTGTTTTTAGACGAAATATCCGCTCCATCTTTGCGCATGCGCAAATGTGCCCTCAGCTTCTTCCGTTGCAAGGGGAGAAAATAAGAATAAATTTAGGCCTTACTCAGAACAGTAAGTTACTGTTCTTCCTCAAAATGTGCACCACATCAAGCTATTTCTTTTTATCGTTGCCTTCTATGACATGTCAACTGAGTGGCATGCAACGGACAATCGGCTGATGTGTGGATTATTTCCTGATTATCAGTGATCCTGAAAACAGTGAAAGTGAAACTACAAAGTACAAACTTAGAAACTAGACTAGTTGACAACTAAAAGTTGACTGCACGTATGTAGATAATCTAACAGATTCGGTACTGTAAATATAACTGAAAGTAATTTATCTGCCAAGTTCCAAGCCATCAAGGACCTCAAGTTTAGGAATGACTGTAGTCTGAATCTATGTATAAAAACGAAAAATGCAGATTCCATCAGATCACTCAGTTGAAAATATAACAGTAAGCTATCTGCAGTATCGACTCCAGATACTTGCAATTTCATTGGATAACGGCAAGCGGCCATTTTGTCGACTTTTTTCATTTCTAACCCTAACCCTATCCCTTTCCTGGGCGTTCTGTCTTAACCCTATCCCTGTCTAACCCTATCCCGACCTGGAGAAAGGGATAGGAGTAGCAGTGAGTTCATAACTTGAAGGAAAAAAATCATTGGCGTCGATACAGCAGATGAGATAGCTTTCAGTGAAAACATGACCGCCTCATTTGGCAACTACAACCCTGGAAAGACCAGCGAAACTTACGAACGATATGTGTTCAACACACGAGATCAAAAGGCTGATGAAACTGTTAAAGATTATCTGGCTGCTCTGCGTATTCTGTCTTCAACGTGTAATTTCTGCGATTGCTTGAAAGACACTCTCTTGAGAGACAGAATTGTGTTGGGCATCAAAGACAGCTCTACCAGAAAACAACTGCTGCAAGAAGCTGATTTGAATCTTGAGACCTGCATCGCTATGTGTCGTGCTGCTGAAGCTACTTCCACATCTCGGTTAGCGGAAACTCAGCAATGGACGGATGAGACTATTTCAGTTCAAGCTTGTTCTGACTCGGAGGATCATCATGATGATGCAGTTCAGCCTTGTTCAGCGTCATCTGTGGACCAGAGGCCGGTCAAGAAGCAGGATTTTACTCAGAGCTTGAGGTGAGAACATGGGGCAGGATAAACATCCCCAAATGGCTGATTGGTTCTAAAGACTTGCCGACTCGCAATCCACGTTTCCGAGTGTGGAAATTTGAACCCACCTCTGCCTGCGTGGGGATACAGGGGGTCTTTTGCATGAATAGTTCCCCCACCTTCTGGAACTTAGTGGAAGTTCTGTGCTTGTAACTTCCTCTAATCTGTCACTCTCTTTGACTGCCTTTTTCCTTTGCTTACTTACTATCATCTACTATCTTTCTGCCTTACCGGTCCACTCTCCTGCTTTTTTTTCACGAAACACTTTCAAAAAGATTTCCTTCGGCCGAAGTCGGACTTGCTGGGCCAAACTATTTCTTAGTTAGGCGCATAACGGCAGCATAACACATCTCTGTTCATAATTGACAGGAAACTGTCTCAGCGATCGAAGAAGAAGAAGAATCCACCTCTGTCTGCGGTGTTGTGTCCTTGGGAAAGACACTTTTCCCACTCCATTCTAATTCTAGTTTGTTTGTTTTTTCCCCTCTCACTGTCTCATCTCCTCTTCCCCAATTATTTCCTTTACCCCTTCACTGCTAGAAGCAAACTGAGAAATTATCAATTTTCTCATTATAAAAATAATAAAATTTAAAATAGACAGGTTATACTTATACTCAATGAGTCAATCTGACTGAGAAAATGGTCTTTCCTGTCTTGCTTAAACCAAAAGTTATCACTCCAGGGCTATGACATCAAAAGTTATGACATCATCAATGACATCATCCATGACAAAGGATGGTCATCAACATAGCAGTGAAGAGGTTAACCCTTTCGCCGCCAGCCATTTTTCAGCAAAAAAATTCCATTAAATTTAACTGGGTAGAGAAAAAAAAATCTGCAATATTGGGGATTCCTCTGTGACATGTATTTATAGTACTATTACTTAAGCCTATCCTTACCTCCCAAAATTATGAAAATAGGCTCTTTGGATAACAGACCCTGGTTTGAGGCCTTTTCGTGACATGAGCGTTAAATCACTGTGGACAGTGTGGTGCTAAAAATGCGACATTGGCGGTGAACGGGTTAATCATACATACATGTGCATTGTCATATTCCGAGTCATCTTTTAGTTTTAGTTGTCCATCTCCGCTGAAGATTTTTTGTTTTGTTTATTGGGGGTGGGGCTATCGCTTGAGTCGCTCAGTTCTGTTGCTGATTACTTTAGTGCAACTCATTGCGAGTCCCTACCCAGGACCACACCCTGGGTTGTCCGGTCGCAGACTTCGAAACCTGCTGTCCATGGAGAGCAATTTAGGTTAGGTTAGGTTAGGTACATTACAGTCACAGAGGCATCTCTGTGAAATTTGGGTTGCTCCCACCTGGAGAGCACGTCGCACCTGAGGCACGCCACCCAATTATTTTAATTTAAAAAAATTTGCATGCAATTTTTGTGTGACTGATGAGGAAGGAAGGGAGGGGGGTAAATTTTGACCAAATGACAACTTTTTCGTTGCCACTTGGTTTAACGTGTGCTATGTGCATGAGCACACGGGACCTCGGTTTATCGTCTCATCCGAAAGACTCCACGTTCAGACCGCAAGGCCTAGTGCAAAGTGAGAGGAAAAATCCACTGCACCCAGGTTCGAACTCGGGTTTACTTGACACGAAGCGAACGCGCTACCACTGTGCCACTCTACACCCATCAGAGGAGACACTGTACAGCTGCGTTATTATCAGTTACCTGCAAATACACTGTATTATACAGTAATAATAATAATAATGAGGAAAATTTATATGGCACTCATCCTACTATGTAGGTTACAGGGCGCTTTGCATAAATTTAAATGGAATAAAAACATGAAACAAAAATCCAATGACATGAGCAGAAAATACTTATCAAATGATCAATCACTCAGCAACAACAACAACTGCTGTGACTACTACTAGTAGTACTACTACTACCACTAATACTACTAGCACTACCATCACCACCTACTAATACTATGACTACGACTACTACTCATAATAGGCCTAATACAAGTATGCATTGCCACACAATTTGCAAGCATAAAATAAAGGTATCTATTCACGACAACATGCATACACACCTCCACCCCCCACCAAAAACACACGCACACGCACACACACATGAACACACACGTATGCACGTACCATGCATACATACAGTCATATACATAACCGCATCACACACACAACACAAACACACGCATGCTCACATACACTACACACACACGTGCACGTGTGCACGCACACACATACATATAACCACAGACTCACACATGGAGCAAATGATGACACACATACACATAATAAGATGGACAAAGAGAATATTTGGTCATAGACTCATACATATTTCTAAGTTTTCTAACTTGTCAATTGTTAGGTATTCTGTCATTTTTTTCTGTGCAAATCAGATTTTTGGGGGATTAAAATATGTTTGGCTTAACACATGTCACATTCATGACGGGTAGCAACTATAGTTGTGGTAGCCATACATTCATACATGTATAAATGGGTTGTGCCTAGTATAGTTGTTTCACAGCCTTATAAGGTACACAACTCGTGTATATCTTTCGACCACAGATTGCATTCATCCTGCGAATTGTTTCCCTTGTTAAACTTAAAGCACTTCCGTTTACTGTAATTTATATGTCTTTGATCAGCGATTTGACTGCAAATTCAAATGAAATATGCCAAATTATCGTTTTCTAACAAGAGTGGTGATTCTCCATCTTCTCGAACTTTCGACAAAACTGATGATAGGGATGGAGAATATACGTTTTCTGACTCAGAAAGTGACGACAGTAGCGAGGATGAATGTGAAACTTTCACTGAAAGTGAAGATACTGGACGAAAATGAAGATCACAATAATATTTGAATGAGAGCAGGTAGGTTAGTAAACAAAATGCATGTAAACAATGAATTATTCCCCTTTTTCAAGGTGACCTGTAAAAAGCATTAAACCTATGCCTATCATTAGTATCAAATTAAAAAGACCACAGATAAACAGCCACCTTCTGTCAGTAAAATATCAAAATTTGGTCTTGATAGGATATCATTCAGCATTAAGCTAGAGGCCACTGGCGGTTCAGTGCACACGATAGTGAGTACAGCTCAAGGCTGCACCCACGTCGCATGACTGAACCAGGGAAGAATAAGCCGCGGGCAAGGTGTGTCTCCCACGGTACCGGTTGAGTGTGGGCTTGGCTGCCGCGATGTAGATGGCCTCCTTCACCCCTCTCTGGAACCATCTGCTGTCTCGGTCTAGCACAGAGATGTTGTCGGGCGAGAACCGGTGGTCGTAGTTGGCCATGTGGGACGCAACCGGTGACGAATCCCGTCTGTGCTCCGTGACTCTGTTCCTGAGGCTCCTTTCTGTCTCCCCAATGTAGACCCCCTTGTCACAGTCTCCACAGTCAATGCGGGAGTCCTCCCGACTGGTCGAGCTTGTCGGTCTTGTCTTTGGGGGCAACAAGCTTTTTTTAAAGCATTTTATTCTTTCATTGTCAAATGACAAAGCTGGTAAAGAAGACAGCAATAATTTTGGCAATGTGGAAACAAGAAGATATGAACGTATAAATATTTAATAATCATGCATTATGCACAACTGTTGTTGCTTGCTGTTGCTAAGCAAATTGGTATGAATTATGATATTTGTGTGTTTTTTAAAAAAAGAATGTTGAAATATTCTTTATCCCTTTCGCCGCCAGCCATTTTTCAGCCAAAATATACCATTAAACTTAACTGGGTAAAGAAAAAAATATCTGCAATATTGTGAATTCCTCTGTGACATGTATAACATTAGGCCTATCCTTACCTCCCAAAATTAAGAAAATAGGGTCTTTGGATAACAGGCCCTGATTTGATGCTTTTTAATTTGAGTGACATGGGTGTTAAACAATTGTGGTGCTAAAATGCAACATTGGCGGTGAAAGGGCTAAAATGTCTGCAAGTCAATCATCGTGTATCCATACAGCCACAGGACTGCCAAAAAGAACCAGCCAGGGAAGCACCAAGAAATGCTACAAAAAACAAGAGAGCGAAACAGCGAGACCCTAACGAACCAGCCCGAGAAATGCCAAGAAACGCTGAGGAGGGCAAGCGTGCGAAGCAAACGCAGCAGGGAGGCCGAAGAAAAGTGGCAGTTTGAGACGTTAAGCTGTGGTCTGTCCTACAGCATTGAGCAGTTCCATGAGAAGCATGGGTATGATGTGTGGTTGCGCTTTGTTCGTACAGTGGAACCTCCCTTATAAGACCTTCAAAAATCATCCAAAATGGGGTCTTATAAGGGAGGGGTCTTATAAGGGAGGTAATTTTAATACTTACAAAGAAGGGCAATGTCTCAGAAAAATAGGTCTTATTATGGGGAGGGAGTCTTATAATGGGAGGTCTTATAAGGGAGGTTCCACTGTACATGGCTTGTATCTGTTGTTTTATCCTCTCTTTTTTTTTGCCCCCGTAAAATGACACTATCAGGGCTCCCAGGGACCCCCATTTGGGGGTCTATGAAGCACTAATATTCTAAAGGACCCTCTAAAAGAATGTGCACTGCAGGGGGTACCAGGGATGCACTACAAAAATCCTTTTTAGCATTCGCAATGCCACTGGGACCCTCTATGCTGTAAGTGAAGGAGTCCCTGGGACCTCTTGTTTTGTGGGACAACTGGGAGCCCTGACTGTGTTCTTGATTAAGAATATGTACATGTAGTACTGGTAGTAATGAGGTGCTCGTTCTAGGATTGTTACTGTATACAGGTACCATATTTTTTTTAATCTTTAAGTGCTGCTGTGTATACGGCAAAATAGGGCAATTTTCAAGAAAAATCTGAAAAAGAAAGTCTAACTTTGATAGTTTGAAGCCCGTACACGTCCTGTAAGTGCTTACCGACCGCCATTACTACTGTCGTAAACGAGAGTTGGCTCCCCTTTCAAAAAATCTAACTTGCATTTGTGCTGCTTCCTCTTGTGTTTGGACAATTCTTCGCGAAAACTGATAAAATTATGGCATTTTAAGCTCAGCAACGATGCTTTTGAAGGGTTATGGCATCTGTTGGACGGTATCTCGGACGACAATAGGGATTTTAACGTGAGTAGTTCGTCGTATCGGCGACTCGTGACCACTTTCGATGTTTGACTTACAGTAGACTACTGAACACGGCAATCGTTGCCTCTCTTCTCACGATTTGTTCACTAATAGGGCGCGCTCGTTTATTAGACACATAGGTCGAAATTGGAGAAAAAGTAAATTATAACCCGAAAATTATGGTATGCCTGTCTGTCATTTAAGACTATGACTGCAGGATAGCAGAGCGGGCAGCTGCTATTCCGGCGGGCTGGGCTAAA
The DNA here is from genome assembly GCA_017654935.2 of Phymorhynchus buccinoides. Classification (NCBI taxonomy): domain Eukaryota; kingdom Metazoa; phylum Mollusca; class Gastropoda; order Neogastropoda; family Raphitomidae; genus Phymorhynchus; species Phymorhynchus buccinoides. Next base: position 2,617,492 of record CM065711.1, on the reverse strand, counting down.
ATTTATTTTATAGTTGGGAAGGTCCCCAAAGGTCAACCAATCCGTTTGGCTGCAGCACTAGAGCCAGTGCAACACCCCCCCCCCCCCCCCACCCACCCACCCTCACCCTAGTTTGAGAGTCAAAGTCTTCCACACACAATTTTTTTTTTTACAAAATTAATAATGCTTATATAGCGCATAATCTTGCAAAGCAACTCAATGCGCTTTTCACTCACCATTCGTACAAACATTTCTAACAGACTGGTTCACGTATCCTCACCATACATCTCTATGAAAATGAATACATTAGAGAATGCATTGCATATAATCATAACACAACACACTAACACCCACTTCCCTTCAACCCCCTCACCCCACCCCAACAATCCCCCCGCCCCCCTACTCCCCACCCCCCACCACACGCACGCACACGCGTTAACCTCATACTCAGTGTCAATGAGCTGGAAGACAAGAGTGGGGAAAGGATCATAGACTTTACAGAGAGAAAGCTTTCCTGAAGAAGTGGGTTTTTAGTTGGGACTTGAATGAAGGAAGAGTGGACTGGTTACGGGTATGGTCAGGGAGAGAATTCCAAACGCTTGGTGCAACAAAACTAAATGCCCTCTCAAAATGCTGTACTATAATGCAGGCTGTACCATACTATTCCAATACCATTTATTGTACAGCTCTCACTCACTGTTGGCCCCTACTACAGGCTAATGTCAACCAGCGATAAACGTCATTAAAAAATTAAGCTTTGATTAAAGGGCTAACAAATTCGGCGTAATGATTGAACAGTTGATTTTCCGCTACTCAGATGAGAAATGAAAGAAAGCTTTGTTGTTGTTTTTTCTCTTGGACCTGCACTGATTTGTTGGTAGAGTGGGGGAGAAAACTCAGGGACTAGGCGTTCAAGACTGCACTTGGTCATCTCCAAACATGGGACACTCAATTTTTTAGTAACGTTTTATTTTTTGTGTATTTGACGGTTTAAGGTTTTGGTTAGGGTTAGGGTTAAGGCTAGAGTCAGTTTAATTTAAGATTGAATGGTCAAAAGATACGCATTGTAAAGTTTCGCTGAAAACCGACATTGTCTTGGGAATGGCGTCACTTTCCATATTTGGAGATGACCAAGTGCAGCATTGAGCGTCTTGTTACTCAGGGTCAGAAAAACTATGATCAGTGAAGAAAGTAGACTAGGAAAAGGTGACAAGGACTGAAGCCAGGATTGAACTAATACGTCCTGGATTTATGCACACAGGGAATACAAATCATACAGTACAGGGGCGGATCTGAGGGGGGGGGGGGGGGGTCCAGGGTTTCCAGAAACCCCCTCTTTGCCCCAAGCATGTACCTTATATACATTGGTAAAATGTAAGAAAATGGCTAAATTTTTGCTTTAATAATCACTAAATTGCAATATTTTCTGGGGGCTTTGTGTACTGGACCCCCACAAGGTCATTACACCTTACCCCAGGACCTATGCAGTTCCCTGGACTCCCCTCGGAACCTCCCCCCCCCCCTCCCTTTGGAATCATTTGGTCCGCCCCTGTCAGCTATCAAAAACAGAGATTATGTACGAGAGAACAACTTCAGAAAAAATCTTGCAGAAGCTGTTGACCCTCACACCCCTCAAAATATGACTTGCCTTGTTGAAATCGTTCTGTGTGTTGTAACGATTTCAGCCCCCAAGACCAAATGGCGTCCCCTGATGAAGCACAGACGTCAGAGACAGACATCAATTCAGAGTTGGGTGATTCTGATGACTCGGTGCTTCACGGCACTGCAGAGCAGCAGAGTTCAGGTCAGTGGCGCTTTCCCTGGTTTCAACAGACCACAGGGAATAGGGAACACTGTATCGAATGACATACCAGATTTTTTTTAACCCTTTCGCCACCAGCCCTTTTTCAGCCAAAATATACCATTAAACTGAACTGGGTAGAGACGAAGCAATTGATCTGCAATATTGTGAATTCCTCTGTGACATGTATAACATTAGGCCTATCCTTACTTCACAAAATTAAGAAAATATGGTCTTCGGATAATTGGCCCTGATTTGATGCCCTTTAGTGACATGGGTGTTAAACCATTGTGGTGCATAAATGCGACATTAATTAAAGCCAACACTTTTGATTTAGTTTACTCGGAAATCGGAATGTGCCGGCTGAAAACCGGACACATACGTACCTTACCCATAATGGTCATATGGCCTCAGAGCTGATTCTAGGGCGCGGGATTGGTACAATCCCCCCAAAATCTGTTCCTTCCAGCAATAATTGAATCTAAACGCGGGCCGATGCCCGCATATTTGCAGAACTGCCCGCAATTTTAACCGATGGCTGCGGGAATTCCTTCGTCGTCTGCTAAATCCGTCGTCTGCACAAACCGAAAGCATCGAGCAGGAATGAATGATTTCTCGATATTTCATTGGTTCCTTTACAATGTTAGTGTAAATCAACCAATCGCGTTCATCTCATTTTACCGACTAGAAGTTGCGAGAGTCCTACACGCCATGTTGAATTTTCTTCAAAATGAAGCGGACAACGACGCTCTTCGACTTTGATTTTTGTGGCGGCAAAGTAAAAAAAAAAAAAGAAATCCTCTGCCAAACGAGTGTGCAGAAGATGTTGCAGAAACAGCTACTGCATCAACAGTCTCGGAGAAGCAGCCCGAAGATAACGGCACTAGTGCGAGGGAACACCGGTTCCAAGACGAGTGACTGAAGAAGTGGCGAAGATAGCGAAGGTTGAATCGGAAGGTGGGGGAACTAATTGTACAAAATACCCCCCGGTATCCCCACAGGGGGGGGGGGGGGGGTACTATGGAAATGCGCTGTTTCAACCATGACATTATCCTTTGATCTTCCTTCTTTGTCTGTTGTCTTTGCAAGGAGGAGAAAGAGAGGGAAGGAAAGTGTTTGGAATCAAGTGAAGAACTGCAGGGTAAACAAATAGTGAAGAGTGGTGGAGGGCATTTTTTTAGGTTTTCTTTTCTTTTTTTCTTTTTTTTATTCTAAGTCTTCGTTCGATACAGTATCTTGTGAACCACTGAAAAGATTATGTAATACAGTGGAACCTCCCTTATAAGACTTCCCATTGGATGGAAGTTCAGTTTAACGTCGCGTATCGGCTTTTGCCATGTACGACGGGCTGAACAAACCAACCAGGATATAAACAAATATTTATGTTCCTGAATCACTGTCTTAGCCAAAAGGCCGAGAAGCGATCAGAATTTAAAGACTTCCCATTACAGTGGAACCTCCCTTGAAGACCTCCCATTATAAGACTCCCTCCCACATAAGACCTGCTTCTCTGAGACATTGCCCTTCTTTGTAAATGACCTCCCTTATAAGACCCCTCCCTTATGAGACCTCATTTGGGATGATTTTTAAAGGTCTTATAAGGGAGGTTCCACTGTATTAAAAAAATATTCAATGAAATAATGAATACAAGGTCTTACTGTCTTGATAGAATGATGTGAAGTAGAAATGAAACATTGTCTGTTGCAGGAATTGCACGTGATGACACTGGGCATTATGTGAGTACCATAATCAACCACCTCATGTACTGTCAAAGTCAAAGTCAAATTTTTTGTTTTCAGATGGAACATTGAATAAGCAATAATGGTTTGCTTTTTTTACATATACATCAAGCCATCTATAACACAACAATTAAAGAAGGAAATAAACATGGAAAAAATGACCCTCCCCCTCCCCCCCCCCCCCCCCCCCCCCAAGCATTAAGTTCATGCATGCACCCACCACACAGTACTCATCATATACACACTCTCTCTCTCTCTCTCTCTCTCTCTCTTCTCTCTCTCTCTCTCTCTCTCTCTCTCCAAGGACAGATTGGAAGACTAGGCGTTGCCTAAAATCTTTATCCTTGAAAAATAAAGTTCAAGTTTTCTCTCTCTCTCTCTCTCTCTCTCTCTCTCTCTCTCTCTCTCTCTCCTCTCTCTCTCTCTCTCTCTCTCTCTCTCTCTCTCTCTCTCTCTCTCTCTCTCTCTCTCTCTCTCTCTCTCTCTCTCTCTCTCTCTCTCTCTCTCTCATAAGCAAACATCTACACGCTCAAATACATATATACATATATAACCAGATAACAAGATACACAGGCACATTAATACTTCGAGTAATTTTCAGTGTGGTAGAGGATCAAGATGACGATTCAGATCAATACACTACATCATATACACACTGTGTGTGTTTGTGTCTGTCTGTTTCCGTGTCTTTGATCTGTGTGTGTGTCTGTGTCTAATAATAAATAATAATAATAATAATGATTATTTATATAGCGCCTATTCTCTGATTTAGGGCTCTAAGCGCTTTACATATTTAATACAAATACACAACATAGAATATAATTATCTTATACAATCAGAACATGACGAACATACATAAATTTTACAGGAGTAGAATATAGAAAAGTACATATATACAAATGAACAAAAACGCATATCTTGAAAAAGGTACACATTCTGCAGCCCCCACCCTTTTTCCTAAACCAAACACAAAACAACCCATGTCGCCGAGCGGCAGCTAAATTTCCTCGCGGGCTATGTGCTATGCCTAGCAGTGTGGAAGCAGCATGATCATCGATGTGTATGATCTCTGTGTGTGCGCGCATGTGTGTCTGTCTTTCTGTGTATGTGTGCAGGGCTCCCAGGGAGTCTATGGGGGTCTATGAAGCACTAAAATTCTACAGGACCCTCTAAAAGAAAGTGCAGGGGGTCCCAGGGATGCACTAGAAAATATTATTTGTAGTATTCGCTATGCTACTGGGACCCTCTATCCCGCCTCTAGGACCCTCTATGCTGTAAGTGAAGGAGTCCCTGGGACCCCTTGTTTTGCGGGACGATTGGGAGCCCTGCCACTGGGACCCTCTATCCCGCCTCTAGGACCCTCTATGCTGTAAGTGAAGAAGTCCCTGGGACCCCTTGTTTTGCCGGACGATTGGGAGCCCTGACTGTTTGTGTCTGTCTGTTTCTGTGTCTTTGATCTGCGTGTGTGTCTGTGTCTATGATCTCTCTGTGTGTGTGCGCATGTGTGTGTGTGTCCAGATGAGTTTGTTTTCCCACTGTTATCACGTGATTGACGGCAACTCGATCTTTGGCTCTATGTCTTTCTCAACCATGGGTTGTCGGATGTTTTCCCACTGTTATCACATGGTTGACGGCAACTCGATCTTTGGCTGTATGTCTTTCTCAACCATGGGTTGTCGGATGTTTTCCCACTGTTATCACATGGTTGATGGCAACTCGATCTTTGGCTGTATGTCTTTCTCAACCATGGGTTGTCAGATGTTTTCCCACTGTTATCACGTGGTTGACGGCAACTCGATCTTTGGCTCTATGTCTTTCTCAATCATGGGATGCTGGATGTTTTCGACTGATTTCAACCAAGTTCCTTTTGTTCTTTGTTGATCACTCAGTTTCCTGTCATATGAGTGCAGATGTGTCATGCTGCAGTTATGCGCCCTAACTAAGAAATAGTTTGGTACATCACGTCCGTCTTCGGCTGGAGAAAAATTGTAAGAGTTTCAAGATAAAATACAGGAGAAAGGACCACTAGGCAGAAAAGTACATGTAGTAGATGACTTATGCAAAGGGAAAAGGCAGAGTCAAAGAGAGTGACAGATTAGAGGAGGTTACAAGCACATAACTTCCAGAAGGTGGGGGGATTATTTGTACGAAAGACCCCCCGGGTGCAGGCATCAGAATTGTCAGAGGATTAAGGATTTCTGACAGAGGATTGGCTTCTCTTGTCAGAGGTCTTGCCTTTGTATTGAGTGTTATCCTGTGTGTTAAATAGCATTTTAACCCTTTCACTGCAGCCATGTCTGAGCCGAAAGTTTCCATTAAACCAAAGATATTCTAAAAGGGTAAGATGGATTACTTAAGAGCTCGGCGAACCTGGCTGATAGTTATCGTTAGTGGGGACAGTACACTTTTCACAGTGGAGGCTATCCAAAAACTCAGACTGGAACTTGAACGGAAAATTCAACTGGCCTATCGACGTGCAAAATGTGTACTGTTTAAAAGGGACATAACCAGTGTTTCTGTCCTTATCTTCCCCTATACAGTCTTTGATTAAACTTACTTGGATACAAAAAAGATTTTGTTTGCAATATTGTGGGATTTCGCTGTAACACATTTAGAATAGGGTCAATCCTTACTGCTCAAATTTATGAACACAATGTTGTTGAATAACAGACCCTGTTTTCAAGGATTTTAATGACATGGGTGTAAAATCATTGTGGTGCAAAAATGCGACATTGGCGGCGAAAGGGTTAAAAGTGATTTATCACTATATTATTTATTAAGCTTTTTTGTGGTGTTCAGAACTCATTTCAGTGTTGTCCCTCTTCAGTCAAGGGCCTTGATGGCCCTTTTACCGCAGTTTTCAGAGGGTTGGACTTCAGACTATTCTGATGGCTGGGGGTGAATCAATGTGTTCACCGCTCTGTGTGTGTTTTAAAGACAACTACCGTAATTGTCTCCATTAACATACTGGTCACATGGATTTTGTTTAACTGCTGAATTCTAAGGTTTTAATTGAGAAGCTTGAATCGCTGATTTGTAAAATATCCTGTCCGCTGTATATTTTCATGCACAAAGTTTTGTTTATATCCTGCGATTTTTTAAATTTGGAAACATGGTCCATGTGTATGAGAAAACTTTAGAAAGTAAAGCGCAACTTTGTCACATTGGTCATTTTTCAAATACAGTGGAACCTCCCTTATAAGGCCTTCAACAATCATCCAAAATGAGGTCAAGGGAGGGTCTTATAAAGGAGGTAATTTTAATACTTACTAAGAAGGGCAATGTCTCAGAGAAGTGGGTCTTATGTGGGAGGGAGTCTTATAAGGGAGGTTCCACTGTACAAATTTATGTGTGATTGAATGTAAAGACGTGCTTTGTCAAAGTATTGTCAGACAATCTTGTAATGTTTGTTTTCACAGAAGCTGGAACCATCATGGTCCATGGAGGAAGACTCTCCAGATCAGCCCTCAGCTGTCTACAGCACAGTACAGCCCTCAGCTGCCTACAGCACAGTACAGCCCTTGTCTGATGACAACAATTCTAGGTCATTACCTAGCAAACGTCATACGTGTCAACATTGTTCATAATAATAGTAATAATGAGGAAAATTTATATAGCACCCATCCTACTATGTAGGCTACAGGGCGCTTTACACAGAATTGAAATGGAAACAAAAACAAAAATCCAATAACATGAGCAGACAAAACAATACCGGTCAGCCTTCGTTTGGCCGGTAAAAATGCACATAACAATCAGCAGCAACAACAACTGCTGTGACTACTACTACTACTACAAGTATGCATTGTCACACAATTCGCAAGCATGAAATAACAGTATATATTCACAACAACATACATACATAAACAACACACAAACCACGCGTGCGTGCGCATGAAATGTTAGGAACGGGAAAGGACCCAAAATATGTGAAAGCTTGGGGTGACTTGGAGAGGGTGGGGGTTTGGGGGTAGGGTGGGGGTGAATAAATGAATGCGAGGATAGAAATGGTGGGAAAGAGGGCAGTTCTTAATGTTTTGATAGTCGCTTGTATCGACCCTATGTGTTCAATTTTTTTGTGAAGCATGATTTGTTATTCATTTTTCCTTAGTCTTGTTTCTATTTCTAATGCATGCAAATGTGTTTCGTTGCTTGTATTGTGCTTGTACGAGACCACACTGTAATTTCACCTAACGTGATAATAAAGTATTTTTGACTTTGACTTTGACACACAGGCGGTGTCAGAACCTATGTCAAAGGTCCAATCCTGAAGATTGCAGTGAAAGGTCCCATTGGCAACACCGAAATCATTTGCCCAACATGACCAATAAGGCATAATTTATTGATTAAAATGCTATTGGGAGTGAAGATTAACCTCTTCACTGCTCTGTTGACCAACAGCATTCCTCATAGATGATGTCATTGATGATGTCATAACTTTTGATGTCATAGCCCTGGAGTGATGGTTTTGGGTTTAACAAGACAGGAAAGATATATCTCTAGACCATTGTCTCAGATTGGGTCTAACAGTTCTCTTAAATTTCATCAAGACTAAGTTTTCTTCTAGCAGTGTCTCCTGAGTTGACGTTTGTGTGTTTCTGTTTATCAGCAATGCAGAGTCTCCTGAGTTGATGTTTGTGTGTTTCTGTTTATCAGCAATGCAGAGTCTCCTGAGTTGACGTTTGTGTGTTTCTGTTTATCAGCAATGCAGAGTCTCCTGAGTTGATGTTTGTGTGTTTCTGTTTATCAGCAATGCAGAGTCTCCTGAGTTGATGTTTGTGTGTTTCTGTTTATCAGCAATGCAGAGTCTCCTGAGTTGACGTTTGTGTGTTTCTGTTTATCAGCAATGCAGTCTCCTGAGTTGATGTTTGTGTGTTTCTGTTTATCAGCAATGCAGAGTCTCCTGAGTTGACGTTTGTGTGTTTCTGTTTATCAGCAATGCAGAGTCTCCTGAGTTGATGTTTGTGTGTTTCTGTTTATCAGCAATGCAATCTCCTGAGTTGACGTTTGTGTGTTTGTTTATCAGCAATGCAGAAAGTCTCCAGAAGACTGGGACGTATCAAGAATTCCTGAAAAGGGCGAGGGAGGCAAACAAGCGCAGCAGGGCTGCCAAGAAGAAGCAGCCTGAGAAGTACCAGGACATGCTGAGAAAGGCCAGAGAGGCAAACAAACACCACTACAGGGATTTGCTAAAGAACCAGCCCGACAAGTATCAGGAAATGCTCAGAAAGGCGAGAGTGCGAAACAAGCGCAACAGGGAGGCCAAAAAGACGTCGCTGACTGGTGGTCTTTTGCGCGACACTGAGCAACCCCAGGAGAAGCAAAGGTATGAAAATCATTTTTTTTTTTTTTGCTGTCCCCTCTTCTGGGTTGTACTGTGGCGTTGCTCCTACGCCGCTTATTCCGAGTCCCAACTCGCAGCCACACCTCCGCCCAAATCCGAGACCAGCCGTCCAAGAGGAGCGAATTTATATTAGGCCGTCAGGGGGCAACAAACCGAGGAGACGCTGCACTGCTGATGATTCACTTCGGTGGAATTCAGTAGAGCCTGTTCAGGACACCACCTACTAAGCCTCCTACTGACAACACTATTCTCTCAGTCGTGGAGCCAGCGTGAGTGAGGTCCTCCTCCGAGGGCACCACCACGACTGTCCACCGACCGCTCCCCAGAAATCATTTGTTCTTTGTTTGTGCCTGTTGCTTTCATTATGGATAGATCTCTTTGATAGAGGAAAACATAGAGGCGCAAGTCGAAAGACCTCACTTCTCTTGAGAAATGGAAAACTCAATATTTCGGTAATTTCAGGTCAAATTACGTCATTTTTTTAAAAAATACGGAGAATAAAACGGGGAATAAAAAAAAATGAGTAAATTGTAATCACCCCTAATTCGTTAGTAAAAGAACAGTATTAGTGGTTTTTTCCTTCTCTTTTTTGTGTGAGTAATGCTTCCGTCCACTTTATCAATTGTTTATTCTCATTGTGTGAAAATGCCTGACGAAGTTTTGGAATAAAATAAAATAGTACTTGCATAGGAAATGAAGTCCAACGTTTTGTGGTTGTTAATTAATTATCTTGAATGAGGGAATAAAGCTTGACACACAAACAGCATCAGAGATAAATCTCACTCAAATCTTTTGACAAAACAAAACGAAAAAGAAAAGAAAAATAACCTGCTTGGTTCTATATATGTTGTGTGATTTCAGACACGGTGACCAAACATCGGCGTCTGAGGTAAAATCAGTTCATGAAGGCGCCAGACCCCATGTCTGCAATACCTGCGGGGCAACTTTCTCTAAGCTTGGCCATTTAACAACGCACAGGAGAATTCACACGGGAGAAAAACCTCACGTGTGTTCAGACTGTGGGAAAGGTTTCATCAAAAACAGCGACCTCACAAGACACCGCCGGACCCACACTGGAGAAAAACCTCATGTGTGTTCTGACTGTGGGACCAGTTTTGGCTATATGAGCAGTCTAAAGCATCATCGATTGAAGGCACATACCAGGTAAGATAAGGCAACGACAACAAAAATGTCTGTTTGGGGTTTCATCAGTTTAAAAAAATAGGGTAGGTAGGTAGGTAGGCTTTTTTTTAATTTAACATTCGTGTTCGGTCTGTGTGTGAATATATTTATCACATTGGCATTGAAACTGCAATCGCGTGTCTAGCGCCCGCCATTTTGTCGGCGGATGTAGGGTAACAAAAGTCCGCGTGAGTTACGGTCCTTGACTGCGCCGAGTGCATTGGTTGTTTCCCTTGCATCGTCTGCTCAAATTACTTTCAGGTGTTTTTTTTTTCTTTATTCATCAATAAAAAGTTTAGGGGTGGCGGCCCAAAATTAGGGTCGGTCAGGAAACTGGAAACAAACATTGGTGGTTTTTTGCCTAACATGGTTCATACAGTCTTTGAAAGTCTTTAAGAAATGGAGTGTCATTTTCAAGTCTGAAAATCTTTGAAAATTGGCTTGGGCCTGTGAAAATTGTGAAATGGTTTGTGAAAAAGTAATTGACGTCTTAAAAAAAAGTCATTGACCCCGTAGCTTTTGTTTGTTTGTTTGTTTGTTTGCTTCCAGAATTAATAAAGAAGCAATTTAATTTTGCTTATTTTCCGATATCCATGGTCCGATGATCTAGTTTCGTCTAGTAGACTTCTTCGATTTGTCAAGAGTTAGTTCCCTTCGCTATATCTGGGTCTTTTGGCTTCCCTGGTGCTACTTGAGTGATCATGATCGAAGATAAAGAAGTTGGAAATGCCAGGCTGCTGCCATTTCAACAAGTAGTGGCTTGAAAAGGCTGAGTGTAAGAAGTGGCTGCGAAAGCTCGCTGCTGAAAAACAACGGGCGTTCTACACTCAATGCAAAAAATCGTTAGGTTAGGTACATTATAGTCACAGAGACGTCTTTGTGAAATTCGGGTTTCTCCCACCTGGAGAGCGTGTCACAGGCTTTAACCCATTTAAAAAAAAAAAATTGTGCATGCGTGAGAGGTCTTTGAAAATAGGATAAAGGGTCTTTCAAAAGGTCTTTGAAAGCTTGTGAATGTTTGTATGAAACGTCTGTACGGACCGTGTAGACTAATGTGTGTCGTGTGGTTTCAGACATTGTGACCAACGGTCCCCTGATGAAGCGCAGATGTCAGAGGTCAACGACAGCGACAGCACCGAGGTGGAGGACTGTGAGGACTTGAGGCTTCGGTGCACTGCAGAGCACCAGAGTTCAGGTCAGGGGCTCTTGGGAATGTTTTCAAATTCAACAGGTGTAGTGGGGAACATTGCCAAAATATGAAGACAAAGCGAGTGAAGGAAAGAAAGAGAGAGAGTATGTGTGTGTGTGTGTGTGTGTGTGTGTGTGCAGGGGGGGGGGGGACTTTGAACTTAATAAACCCTTTCGCAGCCATCCATTTTTCAGCCAAAAAATACCATTAAGCTTAACTGGGTAAAGGAAAAAAATGTCAGCAATATTGGGAATTCCTCTGTGACATGTACAACATTTGGCCCATCCTTACCTCCCAAAATTAAGAAAATAGGCTCTTTGGATAACAGGCCCTGATTTGATGCCTTTTAGTAACATAGGTGTCAAACCATTGTGGAGCATAAATGCGACATTGGTGGTGAAAGGGTTAATGAATTAAAGTTACCATTATTGATTCCGCATTGTTGTTCACATGAACTGACCATTTATTCATTTATTGATTCCGCATTGTTGTTCACATGAACTGACCATTTATTCATTTATTGATTCCGCATTGTTGTTCACATGAACTGACCATTTATTCATTTATTGATTCCGCTTTGTTGTTCACATGAACTGACCATTTATTCATTTATTGATTCCGCTTTGTTGTTCACATGAACTGACCATTTATTCATTTATTGATTCCGCTTTGTTGTTCACATGAACTGACCATTTATTCATTTATTGATTCCGCTTTGTTGTTCACATGAACTGACCATTTATTCATTTATTGATTCCGCATTGTTGTTCACATGAACTGACCATTTATTCATTTATTGATTCCGCTTTGTTGTTCACATGAACTGACCATTTATTCATTTATTGATTCCGCTTTGTTGTTCACATGAACTGACCATTTATTCATTTATTGATTCCGCATTGTTGTTCACATGAACTGACCATTTATTCATTTATTGATTCCGCTTTGTTGTTCACATGAACTGACCATTCATTTATTGATTCCGCATTGTTGTTCACATGAACTGACCATTTATTCATTTATTGATTCCGCTTTGTTGTTCACATGAACTGACCATTTATTCATTTATTGATTCCGCTTTGTTGTTCACATGAACTGACCATTTATTCATTTATTGATTCCGCATTGTTGTTCACATGAACTGACCATTTATTCATTTATTGATTCCGCATTGTTGTTCACATGAACTGACCATTTATTCATTTATTGATTCCGCATTGTTGTTCACATGAACTGACCATTTATTCATTTATTGATTCCGCATTGTTGTTCACATGAACTGACCATTTATTCATTTATTGATTCCGCTTTGTTGTTCACATGAACTGACCATTTATTCATTTATTGATTCCGCTTTGTTGTTCACATGAACTGACCATTTATTCATTTATTGATTCCGCTTTGTTGTTCACATGAACTGACCATTTATTCATTTATTGATTCCGCATTGTTGTTCACATGAACTGACCATTTATTCATTTATTGATTCCGCTTTGTTGTTCACATGAACTGACCATTTATTCATTTATTGATTCCGCATTGTTGTTCACATGAACTGACCATTTATTCATTTATTGATTCCGCTTTGTTGTTCACATGAACTGACCATTTATTCATTTATTGATTCCGCATTGTTGTTCACATGAACTGACCATTTATTCATTTATTGATTCCGCATTGTTGTTCACATGAACTGACCATTTATTCATTTATTGATTCCGCATTGTTGTTCACATGAACTGACCATTTATTCATTTATTGATTCCGCTTTGTTGTTCACATGAACTGACCATTTATTCATTTATTGATTCCGCATTGTTGTTCACATGAACTGACCATTTATTCATTTATTGATTCCGCATTGTTGTTCACATGAACTGACCATTTATTCATTTATTGATTCCGCTTTGTTGTTCACATGAACTGACCATTTATTCATTTATTGATTCCGCATTGTTGTTCACATGAACTGACCATTTATTCATTTATTGATTCCGCATTGTTGTTCACATGAACTGACCATTTATTCATTTATTGATTCCGCATTGTTGTTCACATGAACTGACCATTTATTCATTTATTGATTCCGCTTTGTCGCTCATGTGTTCTGATAAGATTATTAAAACAAATGGTATAACAATGTAATTTATGTATCGAGATAAGGCTAGGTTAGGTACATTATGGTCAGGTTGCTCCCACCTGGAGAGCGCGTCGCAGCCAGAGGTGCGCCACCCAATTTAAATTTTTTTTAAAATTGCATGCTATTTTTGTGTGACTGATGAGGAAGGAAGGGAGGGGTGGTGGTGGTAAATTTTGACCAAATGACAACTTTTTTGTTGCGTGTGCTAAGTGCATGGGCACACAGGACCTTGGTTTATCGTCTCATCCGAAAGACTCCACGTTCAGACCATAAGGCCAAGTGCAAAGTGAGAGGAAAAATCCCCTGTACCCAGGTTCGAACTCGGGTTTACTTGACACGAAGCGAACACGCTACCACTTTGCCACTCTACACTAGGCTATGCGCACATTTACAATAACTTCTGTATTGAAACCTATCCACAATCCGCCTCCATTTCTTGGGGGGGGGTCTTTTGCATAAAAAGTTCCCCCACCTTCTGAATGTTCTGTTCTTGTAACTTCCTCTAATCTGTCACTCTCTTTGACTCTGCCTTTTCCCTTTGCTTGCTGTCACCGACTGTCTTTCTGCCTTACCGGTACATTCTCCTGCCTTTTTTCACTAAACACTTTCAAAAAACATTTCCTCCAGCCGAAGTCGGACTTGCTGGGCCGAACTATTTCTTAGTTAGGCGCGTAACAGCAGCATGACGCATTTGCGCTCATAATTGACAGGAAACTGAGCGATCGAAGAAGAACACACAGAAACCCATCGTCTGATTTCTTACTTTCTTTTGCTTTATTTGCGGATTGTGAATGAGCTTCTGTATAGAAGTGTTCATAATTGTGCACAAGCCCTTAGTAAATAAAAAAGACAACAACAACAAACTAACTTTGTGCTTGTAGTTTTTATTCAAATGTGAAAATCACTGAAGCTTCAGTTGTTTTTAAAAAAATTAAATATAAATTTAAATCTATACAAAAACCAGCAAAGGGAAAAATAATCTATATTTATCAAGACCAGTGAGAGATACTTTCAATTAAATAATAATAAATAATAATGACAATTTATATAGCGCTTATTCTCCTTACGGGGCTCTAAGCGCTTCACAAAGAAGTTAAAAATCTGAGCAAAAACAACAAAACAACGCACTTATCATAAGGAACAACCCAAAACGAAATCACGATAACTACAATTACGTCACCCCCCCCCCCCCTCCTTCACACCCAACTAGAATCCAAACCATTACAAATAGCGTTTTTCACGCAAAAGGCATTTTCTCACACTACCACCACCCCTCCGCCCGCCCCCGCATTCACCATCCCCCTTGATGGACATGAAAAGGTTAATAATGGGGAGCTGTGGCAAAGGGTCCATTATTTGTATAGATGTGAAATAATGAATGCACGGTCTACGTATCATGATGTGATGTCGGAAATTAACAGTTGATGATTCTCTGTTACAGATATTCCATGTGACAGCACAGAGCATAGTGTGAGTATGCTTATCACAATGTATGTGTGTGTGTGTGTGTGTGAGCGCATGGATGCTCCTGCTTTCAGGATGTCCTGAAGAAATGCAGGATTTTGTTTATTGCTTGGAGCCGGCGACGCCGGATTATGAGAATTTTAGAAACAACAAATTTCCTATTCGTAAACTTTTTTTCGTTTTTTGTCATGTGTAGAATATAAAAGAAATGAATACAGATATATTTACATGCCTTTACCAGGAACTTTACATTTTTAGGATTGTTTAAGTCAAGTTGTTAACTGGGCAGCCCCTGGACCCCTGCCTTGCAGGATTTTTGACATTTCCCAGGAGCACCCATGTGAGCGTCAAAAGCACGCCTCACATACTTAAGATGCATTTTATTACAAAGCTTTAAGTGACTTTGTTATTGATTATATGTAAAGTTTGCAAATGTGATTGAAAGTGGAAGCATGCTTGTTTTCACAGAAGCCGGAACCAGGGCAGCCCCCTGATCAGCCCTCAGCTGTCTACAGCACAGCACAGCCCATGTCTGATAACACTTCTGGGTCTCTGCCTAACAAACGTCATGCGTGTCAGCATTGTTCTGCCGTCTATGAGGTGGCCAGCAGTTTGGAACACCACCTGACGTTAGTTCATGGAGAGAAGCACCAGCACGTGGTGCTACCTGGGTCCTCCACGACGGGCAGAAGTGATGCTGGTGGCTTTAACAACACAGACGCAGACAACGAGGTAGACGACCACAGCTACTGTCCAATGTCGAAAGAGAGAGAAGATGATGCTGGTGATAAAGATGGCAAGGAAAGCAATAGACAGCACGTGTGTGATGTCTGCAGAAAGTCTTTCCGTTGTTCTAGTGGACTGAAAATGCATAAGACGATTCACAGAGGTCTTAAGCCATTTGTGTGTGATGTCTGCACAAAGTCTTTCCGTTGTTCTAGTGGACTGAAAATACATAAGAGGATTCACAGTGGCCTCAAGCCATTTGTGTGTGATGTGTGCAGCAAGAGTTTCAATGTGGCTTCCAACTTGAAGAGACACAAGCTGAAGCATACCGGCCTTAAACCTTTTCAATGTGATGTGTGCAACAAACGTTTTACTTATCCCAGTGCTCTGAAAAATCACTTTATAATCCATTCTGAGGATAGACCCTACAAATGTCCGCACTGTGACAGCTGCTTCAAGCGGAAAGACGACGTACAGGTGCATGTGAAGGCAGTTCATGAAGGTGCCAGACCCCATGTCTGCGACGTGTGCGGGGCGGCTTTCTCTATGCTTGGCTGTTTAACAACGCACAGGAGAATTCACACCAGAGAAAAACCTCACGTATGTTCAGACTGTGGGAAAGGTTTCGTCAAAAACAGCGACCTCACAAGACACCGTCGGACCCACACTGGAGAAAAACCTCATGTGTGTTCTGACTGTGGGACCAGTTTTGGCTATATGAGCAGTCTAAAGCATCATCGATTGAAGGCACATACCAGGTAAGACAACAGGGTTCGTACAGTCTTTGAAGCTCTTTGAAAGTCTTTGAGAAATGGAGTGTCATTTTGAAAGTCTTTGAAAAAAAATGTTTTTTTTTTTTTTTTTGCTGTCCCATCTTCTGGGCTGTACAGTGGCGTTGCTCCCACGCCGCTCGTTCCGAATCCCAATTCGCAGCTACACCCGGGTTTGCTCAAGTCGCAGAAACGAAGAACAGCAGTCTGTGAAAATTGTGAAGTGGTTTGTGAAAAAGTAATTGACGCCTTAAGAATCGACACCGTAAATGTTGTTTGTTTATTCGTTTGCTTCCAGAATTAATAAAGAAGCAATTTAATTTTGCTTATTTTCCGATATCCACTGTCCGATGATCTAGTTTCGTCTAATAGACTTCTTTGATTTGTCAAGAGTCAAGAGTTAGTTCCCTTTGCTATATCTGGGTCTTTTGGCTTCCCTGGTGCTACTTGAGTGATCGTGATCGAAGATAAAGAAGTTGAAAATGCCAGGCAGCTGACATTTCAACAAGTAGTGGCTTGAAAAGGCTGAGTGTAAGAAGTGGCTGCGAAAGCTCGCTGCTAAAAAACAACGGGCGTTCTACACGCAGTGCAAAAAATCGTTAGGTTAGGTACATTATAGTCACAGAGGCGTCTCTGTGAAATTCGGGTTTCTCCCACCTGGAGAGCGTGTCGCAGCCAGAGGCGTGCCACCCATTTTTATTTTATTTTTTAAAATTCATGCGTGAGAGGTCTTTGAAAATAGGATAAAGGGTCTTTGAAAAGGTCTTTGAAAGTTTGTGAATGTTGGTATGAAACATCTGTATGCACCCTGTCTCTAAGACTAATGTGTGTCGTGTGGTTTCAGACATTGTGACCAAAGGCTGTCCCCTGATGAAGCGAAGATGTCAGAGGTCAACGACAGCGACAGCACCGAGGTGGAGGACTGTGAGAACTCGACGCTTCAGTGCACTGCAGAGCACCAGAGTTCAGGTCAGGGGCTCTTGGGACTGTTTTCAAATTCAGCAGGTGTAGTGGGGAACATTGGCAAAATATGAAGACAAAGCGAGTGAAGGAAAGAAAGAGAGAGAGTATGTGTGCGTGGGGAGGGGGGGGGGGGACTTTGAACTTAACCCTTTCGCCGCCAGCCATTTTTCAGCCAAAAAATACCATTAAGCTTAACTGGGTGGAGGAAACAAATGTCAGCAATATTGGGAATTCTTCTGTGACATGTATAACATTAGGCCTATCCTTACCTCCCAAAATTAAGAAAATAGGGTCTTCTGGATAACAGGCCCTGATTTGATGCCTTTTAGTGACATGGGTGTCAAACCATTGTGGAGCATAAATGCGACATTGGTGGTGAAAGGGTTAATTAATTAAAGTTACCATTATTGATTCCGCATTGTTGTTCACATGAACTGACCATTTATTTATTTATTGATTCTGCTTTGTCGCTCATGTGTTCTAATAAGATTATTAAAAAAAATGGTATATTAATCTAATTTATGTATCGAGATAAGGTTAGGTTAGGTACATTATGGTCAGTTCATGTGAACAACAATGCGGAATCAATAATAGTAACTTTAATTAATTAACCCTTTCACCACCAATGTCGCATTTATGCACCACAATGGTTTGACACCCATGTCACTAAAAAGGCATCAAATCAGGGCCTGTTATCGAAAGACCCTATCGAAGAAGAACACACAGAAACCCATCGGCTGATTTCTTACTAAATAATAATAAATAATAATAATAATGACAATTTATATAGCGCTTATTCTCCTTACGGGGCTCTAAGCGCTTCACAAAGAAGTTAAAAATCTGAGCAAAAAACAACAACAACAAAAAACATCGCACTTATCATAAGGAACAACCCGAAACGAAATCACGATAACTACATTTACGTCACCCCCCCCCCCCTCCTTCACACCCAACTAGAATCCAAACCATTACAAATAGCGTTTTTCACGCAAAAGGCATTTTCTCACACTACCCCTCCGCCCGCCCCCGCATTCACCATCCCCCTTGATGGACATGAAAAGGTTAATAATGGGGAGCTGTGGCAAAGGGTCCATTATTTGTATAGATGTGAAATAATGAATGCACAGTCTACGTATCATGATGTGATGTCGGAAATTAACAGTTGATGATTGTCTGTTACAGATATTCCATGTGACAGCACAGAGCATAGTGTGAGTATGCTTATCACAATGTATGTGTGTGTGTGTGTGTGTGAGCGCATGGATGCTCCTGCTTTCAGGATGTCCTGAAGAAATCAGGATTTTGTTTATTGCTTGGAGCCGGTGTCGCCGGATTATGAGAATTTTAGAAACAACAAATTTCCTATTCGTAAACTTTTTTTCGTTTTTTGTCATGTGTAGAATATAAAATGTATACAGATATATTTACATGCCTTTACCAGGAACTTTATATTTTTTGGATTGTTTAAGTCAAGTTGTTAACTGGGCGGCCCCTGGACCCCTGCCTTGCAGGATTTTTTGAAATTTCCCAGGAGCACCCATGTGAGCGTCAAAAGCACGCCTCACATACCTAAGATGCATTTTATTACAAAGCTTTAAGTGACTTTGTTATTGATTATATGTAAAGTTTGCAAATGTGATTGAAAGTGGAAGCATGCTTCATAAAAGTCTTTTCAAACCCATGTTATATAAATGTTCCTCATTATTATTATTTGGAATATTTGTTTTCACAGAAGCCGGAACCAGGGCAGCCCCCTGATCAGCCCTCAGCTGTCTACAGCACAGTACAGCCCATGTCTGATAACACTTCTGGGTCTCTGCCTAACAAACGTCATGCGTGTCAGCATTGTTCTGCCGTCTATGAGGTGGCCAGCAGTTTGGAACTCCACCTGACGTTAGTTCATGGAGAGAAGCACCAGCACGTGGTGCTACCTGGGTCCTCCACGACGGGCAGAAGTGATGCTGGTGGCTTTAACAACACAGATGCAGACAACGAGGTAGACGACCACAGCTACTGTCCAATGTCGAAAGAGAGAGAAGATGATGCTGGTGATAAAGATGGCAAGGAAAGCAATAGACAGCACGTGTGTGATGTCTGCAGAAAGTCTTTCCGTTGTTCTAGTGGACTGAAAATACATAAGACGATTCACAGAGGGTATTAAGCCATTTGTGTGTGATGTCTGCACAAAAGTCTTTCCGTTGTTCTAGTGGACTGAAAATACATAAGAGGATTCACAGTGGCCTCAAGCCATTTGTGTGTGATGTGTGCAGCAAGAGTTTCAATGTGGCTTCCAACTTGAAGAGACACAAGCTGAAGCACACCGGCCTTAAACCTTTTCAATGTGATGTGTGCAACAAACGTTTTAATGATCCCAGTGCTCTGAAAAATCACTTTAAAGTCCATTCTGAGGATAGACCCTACAAATGTCCGCACTGTGACAGCTGCTTCAAGCGGAAAGACGACGTACAGGTGCATGTGAAGGCAGTTCGAAATCCCAATACGCAGCTACACCCGGGTTTGCTCCAAGTCGCAGAACCGACAGACAGCACGTCTTTGAAAATCGGCCTCAGGGTCTGTGAAATTGCGAAGTGGTGTGCTGAAAAAGGAATTGACGCTTAAAAACGAAACAGTAAATGTTGTTTGTTTATTCGTTTGCTTCCAGAATAATAAAGAAAGCAACTTAATTTGCTTATTTCCGATATCCACTGTCCGAGGATCTAGTTTCGTCTAATAGACTCGTTGATTTGTCAGGAGCAGAGTTAGTTCCCTTGCTCTATATGGGGTTCTTCTGGATTCCCGGGTGCTACTTGAAGTGAAGTGAGCGCACAGAGACGAAGTGAAATGCAAGGCAGCTGACATTCAAAAGGTAGTGGGCTTGAAAAGGCCTGAGCTGTAAGAAGTGGCTGCGAAAGCCGACTGCTGAAAAAACAACGGGCGTTCTACACGCAGTGCAAAAAATCGTTAGGTTAGGTACATTATAGTCACAGATGCGTCTCTGTGAATTCGGGTTTCTCCCACCTGGAGAGGAGTGTCCCAGCCAGAGGCGTGCCACCCATTTTTATTTTATTTTTTAAAATTCATGCGTGAGAGGTCTTTGAAAATAGGATAAAATGTCTTTGAAAAGGGCTTTGAAAGTTTGTGAATTTTGGTATAAAACATCTGTATGAACCCTGTCAGTAAGACTAATGTGTGTCGTGTGGTTTCAGACATTGTGACCAAAGGCTGTCCCCTGATGAAGCGAAGATGTCAGAGGTCAACGACAGCGACAGCACCGAGGTGGAGGACTGTGAGAACTCGACGCTTCAGTGCACTGCAGAGCACCAGAGTTCAGGTCAGGGGCTCTTGGGACTGTTTTCAAATTCAGCAGGTGTAGTGGGGAACATTGGCAAAATATGAAGACAAAGCGAGTGAAGGAAAGAAAGAGAGAGAGTATGTGTGGGCGTGAGGGAGGGGGGGGGGTTAGGGGGGACTTTTTTGAACTTAACCCTTCGCAAGCCAAGCCATTTTCAGCAAAAATAATTACCATTAAGCTTAACGGGTAAAGTAAACAAATGTCAGCAAATAATTGTGAATTTCCTCTGGTGACATGTATAAACATTTAGGACTATCCTTTACCTCCCTAAATTAAGAAAAATAATCTAATAGGGTTCTTGGATTATAACAGGCCCTATTTGATGCCTTTAGTGACAAGGGTGTCAACCATCTGTGGAGCATAAATGCGACATTGGTGGTGAAAGGGTTAATTAATTAAAGTTACCATTATTGATTCCGCATTGTTGTTCACATGAACTGACCATTTATTTATTTATTGATTCTGCTTTGTCGCTCATGTGTTCTAATAAGATTATTAAAAAAAATGGTATATTAATCTAATTTATGTATCGAGATAAGGTTAGGTTAGGTACATTATGGTCAGTTCATGTGAACAACAACAATGCGGAATCAATAATAGTAACTTTAATTAATTAACCCTTTCACCACCAATGTCGCATTTATGCATCCACAATGGTTTGACACCCTTGTCACTAAAAGGCATCAAATCAGGGCCTGTTATCGAAAGACCCTATCGAAGAAGAACACACAGAAACCCATCGGCTGATTTCTTACTAAATAATAATAAATAATAATAATAATGACAATTTATATAGCGCTTATTCTCCTTACGGGGCTCTAAGCGCTTCACAAAGAAGTTAAAAATCTGAGCAAAAAACCCCAACAACAACAAAAAACCATCGGCACTTATCATAAGGAACAACCCGAAACGAAATCACGATAACTACATTTACGTCACCCCCCCCCTCCTTCACACCCAACTAGAATCCAAACCATTACAAATAGCGTTTTTCACGCAAAAGGCATTTTCTCGCACTACCACCACCCCTCCGCCCGCCCCCGCATTCACCATCCCCCTTGATGGACATGAAAAGGTTAATAATGGGGAGCTGTGGCAAAGGGTCCATTATTTGTATAGATGTGAAATAATGAATGCACGGTCTACGTATCATGATGTGATGTCGGAAATTAACAGTTGATGATTGTCTGTTACAGATATTCCATGTGACAGCACAGAGCATAGTGTGAGTATGCTTATCACAATGTATGTGTGTGTGTGTGTGTGTGTGAGCGCATGGATGCTCCTGCTTCAGGATGTCCTGAAGTTGCAGGATTTTGTTTATTGCTTGGAGCCGGTGTCGCCGGATTATGATAATTTTAGAAACAACAAATTTCCTATTCGTAAACTTTTTTTCGTTTTTTCTCATGTGTAGAATATAAAATGTATACAGATATATTTACATGCCTTTACCAGGAACTTTATATTTTTTGGATTGTTTAAGTCAAGTTGTTAACTGGGCGGCCCCTGGACCCCTGCCTTGCAGGATTTTTGAAATTTCCCAGGAGCACCCATGTGAGCGTCAAAAGCACGCCTCACATACCTAAGATGCATTTTATTACAAAGCTTTAAGTGACTTTGTTATTGATTATATGTAAAGTTTGCAAATGTGATTGAAAGTGGAAGCATGCTTCATAAAAGTCTTTTCAAACCCATGTTATATAAATGTTCCTCATTATTATTATTTGGAATATTTGTTTTCACAGAAGCCGGAACCAGGGCAGCCCCCTGATCAGCCCTCAGCTGTCTACAGCACAGATCAGCCCATGTCTGATAACACTTCTGGGTCTCTGCCTAACAAACGTCATGCGTGTCAGCATTGTTCTGCCGTCTATGAGGTGGCCAGCAGTTTGGAACACCACCTGACGTTAGTTCATGGAGAGAAGCACCAGCACGTGGTGCTACCTGGGTCCTCCACGACGGGCAGAAGTGATGCTGGTGGCTTTAACAACACAGATGCAGACAACGAGGTAGACGACCACAGCTACTGTCCAATGTCGAAAGAGAGAGAAGATGATGCTGGTGATAAAGATGGCAAGGAAAGCAATAGACAGCACGTGTGTGATGTCTGCAGAAAGTCTTTCCGTTGTTCTAGTGGACTGAAAATACATAAGACGATTCACAGAGGTATTAAGCCATTTGTGTGTGATGTCTGCACAAAGTCTTTCCGTTGTTCTAGTGGACTGAAAATACATAAGAGGATTCACAGTGGCCTCAAGCCATTTGTGTGTGATGTGTGCAGCAAGAGTTTCAATGTGGCTTCCAACTTGAAGAGACACAAGCTGAAGCACACCGGCCTTAAACCTTTTCAATGTGATGTGTGCAACAAACGTTTTAATGATCCCAGTGCTCTGAAAAATCACTTTAAAGTCCATTCTGAGGATAGACCCTACAAATGTCCGCACTGTGACAGCTGCTTCAAGCGGAAAGACGACGTACAGGTGCATGTGAAGGCAGTTCATGAAGGTGCCAGACCCCATATCTGTGATGTCTGTGGGGCAGCTTTCTCTCAGACTGGCGGTCTGACGATCCATAAAAGAATTCACACCAGAGAAAAACCTCATGTGTGTGTGTTCTGCGGCAAAGGTTTTGTGAGAAACAGCGACCTTTCAAGACATTTTGTGACCCACACTGGAGAAAAACCTCATGTGTGCTCTGACTGTGGGAAAGGTTTCGTCAGCCCGTGGGATCTACGAAGACACCATCGTGTGACCCACACCGGAGGAAAGGCGCATGTGTGTTCAGACTGTGGGGCCGGCTTCCCCGCTTCCTTCAGGCTTAAGCAACACCGTTTGAGGTACCATACAAGGTAATCAGGTATTATTAGGTATTAGGTACCAGGGGGGGGGATAGTCACAGAGGCGTCTCTGTGAAATACTCGGGTTGCTCCCACCTGGAGAGCGCATCACAGCCAGAAGCACGCCACCCAATTTATTATTTTTGCATGCGATTTTCGTGTGACTGATGAGGAAGGAAGGGTGGGGGGTACATTTTAACCAAATGACAACTTTTTCGTTGCCACTGGGTTTTTTGTTGCAACTGTGTGCTGAACCGTGCATGGGCACACGGGACCTCGGTTTATCGTCTCATCCGAAAGACTCCATGTTCAGACCGTAAGGCCTAGTGCAAATTGAAGAGGAAAATTCCCCTGTACCCAGGTTCAATCTCGGGTTTACTTGACACAAGGCGAACATGCTTTACCTCTGTGCCACTCTACACCACTAATGTACCACCATACCAAATTTGAAGTTGTCTGTGAGATAGGCAGCTTTCGTGGGAGTTGTGCGCCATTTAAAAACAGAGTTCTCTCATTTTGTTACAGTGGACCCTCCCTTATAAGACCTTCAAAAATCATCCAAAATGAGGTCTTATAAGGGATAAGGGAGGTAATTTTAGTACTTACAAAGAAAGGTAATGTCTCAGAGAAGTGGTCTGATGTGGGAGGGAGTCTTATACAGTAGAACCTCCCTTTTATAAGACCTTAACAAAATCATTCCAAAATAAGGTCTTTAAGGGAGGGGTGCTTATAAGGGAGGTAATTTTAATACTTGCAAAGAAGGGCAGTGTCTCAGAGAAGTAGGTCTTATATGGGAGGGAGTCTTATAATGGGAGGTCTTATAAGGGAGGTTCCACTGTATAAAGTGTGGTACATGTCATCTGGATACTCATGAAAATAAAGAAGACGGAATGAGAGAGAGAGAGGGGGGACAAAGAAGGTGATGATTATGATTTGTCTAACGTATACATTTTTCAGTCAATACGTCATTGTGACGTACAGTTTTTCTCTCAGCCGATTGCTTCCTTAAACGTGTTCGCCGCGATCAGAATGTCGAAGCCATTTCGGCTTGCGGGAAACGATCAACAAAATATACTGGGCCTATTCTTTCACTACTAGTACTATACCATGCTTGAAGCAGACAACAAAAACTATCATGAACCACAGAGTAATTTCCCTTTGTTTCTCGCCACCCATGCTGCTCGCACGTGCACTGCTGCCAAGCCTAGCCCGCGCGTTTCTTGGAAGCAAAAAAATGATGCTGCTTCGCTGGATTGCGAAAACTTCGATGCGAACTTCTTCCAAAGACTCTGAAGTTTTACAGATTTGTCTTTATTTTAGAGCATATTGTCCATTTATTATGGCTTTTATTTTGACCCTCAAACATTTTCAAATGACCCTTAAAATTTGGGGGCAAAGGGTCATGATGACCCTTAAAAATTTGGAAGCATTGGGAACACTGGTACGCCACTGCTAGTCTAAAGTATCCCTTGATAACTAACCATTGCCCATTTCTGTTTATCAGCGCCACAAAAGAATCATGGTGGCGGAGATTGAAGGCGAATTGTCCCGAAAAGTATCAAGAAAGGCTACTCAAGCAAAGGGTGAACAACCAACGCTGCAGGGATGCCTTGAAGGAACGGCCCCGGAAGTATCAGGAAAGGCTGTGGAAGGCAAGAGAGGCTAACAGACGCAACATGGATTCACTCAAGAACCAGCCCGAGAAATACCAAGAAATGCTGAGAAAGGCGAGGCTGCGAAACCAACGCAACAGGGAGGCCAGAAGAAGGCGGGAGTTTGAGGCGCTGGCTAAAGTTTTTGGTCTGGAAGTTGGGCAGTTCACGGAGAAGGCAAGGGTATTGTTTTAGTTGTACTGTGGAACCTCCCTTATAAGACCTTCAAAAATTATCCAAAATGATGAGTCTTATAAGGGAGGGGTCTTATAAGGGAGGTAATTTTAATACTTACGAAGAAGGGCAATGTCTCAGAGAAGTAGGTCTTATGTGGGAGGGAGTCTTATAATGGGAGGTTCGACTGCGGGAGTTTGAGGCGCTGGCTAAAGTTTTTGGTCCGGAAGTTGGGCAGTTCATGGAGAAGGCAAGGTATTTTTTTAGTTGTACAGTGGAACCGCCCTTATAAGACCTTCAAAGATCATCTCAAATGAGGTCTTATAAGGGAGGGGTTCTTATAAGGGAGGTAATTTTAATACTTACGAAGAAGGGCAATGTCTCAGAGAAGTAGGTCTTATGTGGGAGGGAGTCTTACAAGGGAGTTTCCACTGTACTTTTGTTTGTGTCTACATGTCGCTTTTTACCAAGCTGACTGAATGTATGTTTGTTTATAAATCTTCAGTGTTTTATGAAAAGAAAATGTTGACAAACAAGCAAACGAAGACAATGTCACGAAGATTGAAAGGGAACCTTTGGTAACGGGGGGGGGGGGGGGGGGTGGGGGGCGGGGGGGCTAGACCTTCTACCAAGTTTACATTAAATCCATCCAGTAGTTTTGGAGAAAATCAATACATAAGACAGAAAGAAAAACAGATTTTGTGTCTTTTGTTTATTTTGATTGAAACATATAATTATTTAAATCCGTCAATATTGTCTGATATGCACTTTTTCTTATACTGAGCACGCCATAAGCCTAGCTTGTTGTTGCCTCAGTTTTGTTGCTTGTATGTTTGTTATGTAAAGACAATCAAAACGTTTAAACCAAAGAAAGACAGATTTGAAAACATAACCTCTTCCACTCTTTTCTAGTGGGTTAATGAAAAGAAAGAAGAGCAAGGGAGAGAGAGAGATTGACCGGGGCCTGTATTCACGTTGAGATAGCATGAGACTTAGCATGATGCTCACTTAGAAGCTCTTCCAATGTCCTATAGGATTTAATAGGACTTTTGGAAGAGCTTCTAAGTTAGCATCATGCTAAGTCTCATGCTATCTCAACGTGAATACAGGCTCTGATTCTTTGATCATGTGTGTGTATTTGTGGTATTTGGTGCTTTATAGTCACAGAGAGCATCTCTGTGAAATTCGGGTTGCTCCCACATGGAGAGGGCGTCACAGCCAGAGGCGCACCACCCATTTTTTTTAGATTGACCTGGTTCTATGATCCATGTGTGTGTGTGTGTGTGTATTTGTGGTATTTGGTGCTTTATAGTCACAGAGGCATCTCTGTGAAATTTGGGTTGCTCCCACCTGGAGAGCGCGTCACAGCCAGAGGCGCACCACCCAATTTTTTTTAGATTGACCTGGTTCTATCATCTATGATCATGTGGTGTGTTTGTGTATATTTTGGTATTTGGTGCTTTTATAGTCACAGAGGCATCTCTGTGAAAATTGGGTTGCTCCCACCTGGAGAGGGCGTCGCAGCCAGAGGCGCGCCACCTTTTTTAAATTTTATATCCATGCGACTTTTTGTGTGACTGATGAGGAGGGACAGGGAAATTTTGACCAAATGGCAACTTTTTAGTTGCCACAGGGTTTAACGTATGCTAAGTGCATGGGCACACACGGGACCTCGGTTTATCGTCTCATCCGAAAGACCCCATGTTCAGACCATAAAGCCCTAGCACTTGCAGAGTGAGAGGAAAAAATCACCCTGTACTAATTTTTTTGTTTTCCAGGTAAACAAACTCGGGTTTATTGTATGCGTGGCGAACGCGTTGCCTCTGTGCCACTCTACACTCTGTGTGCATGGGTGCAACTTTTCCTGGTATACAAGGATTTCCTGTTTTTGAATTTTAACAGAAAAGGAATTTCCTGTTTTTTAAAACTTGTCAAACAAGATCTTTGTGTGTCTACTGTAGTTTTCAAACACTTTAACCCTTTCACCGCCAATGTCGCATATATAGCACCACAATGGTTTAACAGTATAACACCCATGTCACTAAAAGGCATCAAATCAGGGACCTGTTATCCAAAGACCCTATTTCTTAAATTTTGAGAGGTAAGGATAGGCCTAATGTTATAAATTATGTCACAGAGAAATTTGCAATATTGCAGATGATTTTTTTCTTCTATACCAGTTAAGTTTAATGGTATTTTTTGGCTGGAAAATGGCTGGCGGCGAAAGGGTTAAAATTAAGCATTTGTATAAATTGTGGAAAAAAAGCAAACTAAAATAACCTTCATCGATCCATTTTTCTTCAGCTGCAGGAGAACATACCCCTAGACCCCGGCCTTTCAGGGGTTTTTCATTTTGTGTAGTAGTTGCACTGTGTGTGTGTGTGTGTGTGTCTCTGTGTGTGGTTTGTTACTGTGACCAAACAGCCTCCAGCATCAACACAGGGGTGGATGGGTTGTGAAGACTTCGCTCTCCAGTGACCCTGTGTGCACTGTGTGTCTGTGTGTGTGTGTCACTGTGTTGTGGTTTCCAGTTACTGTGACCAAACAGCTATCCAGCATCAACACAGGGGTGGATGGTTGTGAAGACACCACTCTTCCAGTGCACTGTGTGTCTCTGTGTGTGGTTTGTTACTGTGACCAAACAGCCTCCAGCATCAACTCAGGGGTGGATGGTTGTGAAGACTTCGCTCTCCAGTGCACTGTGTGTGTGTGTGTGTCTCTGTGTGTGTGTTTCAGTTACTGTGACCAAACAGCCTCCAGATATCAACAAACAGGGGTGGATGGTGTGAAGACACCGCTCTCTCCAGTGCACTGCAAAAGCACCTGCAGCGTCCAGGTCAGTCGGCATTTCCAATACAGTGGAACCTACTCCCACTTAGAAGACCTCCCATTATAAGACTCCCTCCGGTAAAGGTGAAGATGTGCCACCCCCCAACCCCTACATTTCTCGGTTGAATTGTATTTTTTGGTTTTTGCCTTCTTACCATTACATAAAGCTGTATATTTATTGTTAACCTTTTTTAGCAATAACCTTTTTGGAAATACTAACCCTAGCCCCCCCACCCTTACCCCCCCCCCCACCCCATAATACCCCCCAAAAATGGAAAAAACGCAAGGAACCACAACTGGGACAAATCGCTGTGTACTGCAGTACATAGTGGGTGGTTTAGGTTTAGGGTTAGGGTTAGTATTCCAAAAAGAGAATTAGCTGAAAATGTTCCTAAAATACAGCTGTATGTATGGTAAGAAAGGCAAAAACGGAAAATTACAATTAACTGAGAAATGCAGGGGGGGTGGCACATCTTTACCTTTACCTCCCTCCCAAATATAAGACCTACTTCTCTAAGACATTGCCCTTGTTTGTAAGTATTTATACCCCTCCCTTATAACACCTCATTTTGGATTATTTTTTGAGGTCTCTTATAAGGGACAGGTTTTCCGGTATTCATCCGACACACTTCCCATCTTCGCCATTTTCACAAAAAAATACAAAATGACTTGTAAAAAACCTTCCAAATGGGTTTTATTTTAAAGTTCAGACATCACACAACACAAAAACATAAAAAATAAGGACAGCAAGTACTTCAGTGAAAAAATATTTGACGAAAAAGTCAACTCCCCCCCACCCCCTCCCCCCTGAATCCTAGAAAAGACTTGAAAATCCAATCAAAGGTTGGATTACTCTTCATAACTTTGCACAACATGTTTCAAAATCATCAAATGATACACAAGGGCTCTAAGCGCTTCACAAAGAAGCTAAAAAAAAATTTTTTTTTAAATCAGACATTAACATTGATAAAATATTAACACAAAAAATTAAAAGGCCATTTTAAGGTTAAACATGGACTGATACTTTCTAAAAAAAATATGGAACACTGTTTCAACTGAATATGAATAAGTTTTAATACACCTAACAACATCAACTTACACTCCTAATCATAAAAACAGGATGTGATTTTTAATCTAAATTTAATATTCACATGTATGCACTAAACATTTCCTGCATTATATATAATTTATAATATTTTAATCAAACAAAAAAATAGTCTTAAAAAAACATGAATGCATATTTTTAGCTGTTAATTACCACCATCACATCACAAACTGGGCATAAGTATCAATCAATGAATTACAAATGTATGGTTTTTGACTACTCACACCATTGTCTTGTCATGAAAATGATCATTGCTAATACTATTATAAATATGCTAACACATTATCTCAATAAACATTTTTATCTTTAAATAATCATTTCATCATTACATCAACATCAGTGTTGTTAATACACCATTTGGTGGTTCACCGCCATCATTACAAAAAAAATATGTCACCGCACACATGTGATCAGTATTCTCAAAGCACCATTCACTGCCATATCATCACACACACATCAGTATTCTTAATGCATCATTCACTGCCATATCATCACATACACACATCAGTATTCTCAAAGCACCATTCACTGCCATATCACACACACATCAGTATTCTCAAAAACACCATTCACTGCCATATCACATCACACACATCAGTATTCTCAAAGCACCATTCACTGCCATATCACACACACACCAGTATTCTCAAAGCACCATTCACTGCCATATCACACACACATCAGTATTCTCAAAGCACCATTCACTGCCATATCACACACACACATCAGTATTCTCAAAGCACCATTCACTGCCATATCACACACACACATCAGTATTCTCAAAGCACCATTCACTGCCATATCACACACACACAGTATTCTCAAAGTACCATTCACTGCCATATCACACACACATCAGTATTCTCAAAGCACCATTCACTGCCATATCACACACACATCAGTATTCTCAAAGCACCATTCACTGCCATATCACACACACATCAGTATTCTCAAAGCACCATTCACTGCCATATCACACACACACACAGTATTCATAATGTACCATTCACTGCCATACACACACACACACATCAGTATTCTCAAAGCACCATTCACTGCCATATCACACACACACACATCAGTATTCATAAAGCACCATTCACTGCCATATCACACACACACACCAGTATTCATAATGTACCATTCACTGCCATATCACACACACATCAGTATTCTCAAAGCACCATTCACTGCCATATCACACACACATCAGTATTCTCAAAGCACCATTCACTGCCATATCATCACACACACACATCAGTATTCTCAAAGCACCATTCACTGCCATATCACACACACACCAGTATTCATAATGTACCATTCACTGCCATATCACACACACATCAGTATTCTCAAATCACCATTCACTGCCATATCACACACACACACATCAGTATTCATAATGTACCATTCACTGCCATATCACACACACCACACATCAGTATTCTCAAACAGCACCATTCACTGCCATATCACACACACACACAGTATTCATAATGTACCATTCACTGCCATATCACACACACACACACATCAGTATTCATGAATGTACCATTCACTGCCATATCACCACACACACACACACACACACACACACACACACACACACATCAGTATTCATAATGTACCATTCACTGCCATATCACACACACACACATCAGTATTCATAATGTACCATTCACTGCCATATCACACACACACACACATCAGTATTCATAATGTACCATTCACTGCCATATCACACACACACACATCAGTATTCTCAAAACACCATTCACTGCCATATCACACACACACACACACACATCAGTATTCATAATGTACCATTCACTGCCATATCACACAATCAGTATTCTCAAAGCACCATTCACTGCCTTATCATCACACACATCAGTATTCTTAATGCACTATTCACTGCCTGATGGCACCTTGGTCTGGACTGAGGCTGCTTCTTGTCCTCATAGCATTTCTGCCATGCTCTGCAACAGAAGAAGAAAATTTTGCTCTAGTATGAGTTCAAGAGAAAGGAAAAATAGAACTGTAGGAAAGCAAGGAATGAAATTCTAACTTAAACACACTAATTAATAGGATGAAAAAAATATAATAATTTAATGTAGTAACGCCTCATCACGGTCTTGCTTTTTTTTAAAAACTGCTACCCTTGAAAAAAATAAATGACCACTAGGTTATGTGTGTTGACGTATGTGGTCAGTCCGTGCAACTCATTTGCTATGGCTTACTGAATGATTGATGAATAATGAGTCAGTGTCGATAAATGTGTGTGTGTGTGTGTGTGTGTGTGTGTGTGTGTGTGTGAGAGAGAGAGAGAGAGAGAGAGAGAGAGAGAGAGAGAGAGAGAGTATACCATATGTGTTGTTGCGGGTTTGTGTCAAATGTTCTTAAACTATTTTGTTATCTACTTGTTGATGAAGAATTGATTGTAAAGTGCTTTGGGCTCATTGGAGGTAAAGCGCTATATAAATGCACTATTATTATTATTAGCGCTATATAAATGCACTATTATTATTATTAGCGCTATATAAATGCACTATTATTATTTATATCAGGACCAGTTGTACAGATGTACTCAGGGTGTTTTTGCTTATTTTTTTGTTGTAATTAATGTTATTTCTACTCAGTCTTCTTTTCCTATTTTGCTTTTCGGTTGTTGTCACTTTTGTTTTGTCTTTCTTCTGTCACACTGACGATGGGCTTACAGCCCAAAGCGTTTGTTTTTCTCTCCAATAAAAGGGCCAAAATCCAACCTGTTTGTTTGATGGTTGTGTATAATTATTCTTCAGAAGCAAACTGTTTGATACTTTTTTTAAATCTTGTTCTTGAAGGCTCCCACCCATGACTGATGATACTTGTGTTGCGTCTTATAGGAAGAAAATTATGGTACATTATGAAGATTCTTACCGTTGAAGAGCAAGGGTACGCTCTCTTTCTTGAATGGCTGCACAGGTGTGAGGCTCATTTTCCCACTTGTCTTTGACTTTCTTTCTCCGCTGTCGATTTCTCTCTCTCTGCTGCTCAAGGTATTCTGCATACTTCTCCGGGTTCTCCTCCTTCATATGCCTTCTGCTTCCTGCTGCTTAGACACCATGGTGGATGGAAACTTTTCTGTCAAGAACAGATTATTTAAAAACAAATTAAAAGTTTTAAAACAACTATTGTTTCCTGTAAGGCCATCAACAAGTTTCTGATGTGTGTGTGACTGAATGTGCTAGTGTAGTTATTAGGGTCAGTAGATCTCGCAGCCCTTTTTTTGGTTTGAAATCAGGGTTCCCAGGCTTGGGGCAAAAGTACAAAAAGACAGGAGATAATGGCCTTTATCATGATGACTGGGATTCATTATTCAACAAAGATAATTAGCTCAAAAAGTTGACTGCCTGCCAGCCTGCCCCACCACCCCAGAATTTTCCATCTTTGGGGGAGAGTTCAGTCAGAGATCAAGGTCACTGACCACCTGCCACCCCCCACCCCCTTCTTCACCCCCCCCCCCCACCTAGGAAAGACTGTCTGCTGCAATTCATTACATCAGTGTCTTTGATATTGCCAAGGTTTGGTGTTGGTTTTTTGTTTGTCAGAAATGTTTTCATTAGTTATTTTCTTTTTCAAACCTTTTCCTAATAAAACAGGACTTCCCTTCAAAAATTAAAAGGACCTCATGATGAAGAAAAAGTACAGACTTGCTGAATCAAAGCACTTACATTTTCTGAATCAGGGGCAGATGAAGGCTTTCTGTTAAGGACCCCCCCATCCCTCTCCCCCCATTATAGCACTGTAAAGAAGTCCGTCAGTTAAATAGTAGTTATACTGACGATAGCAAGACCTGTCAGTCATTCCTTATGACGATAGCATCAAATTATTCTTCCGTGACACAATTCTGTTATGTACCGAGATGATGGTATTAATAAACCCGTTTTGATTATTTGAAACGATTAACGAAACAATGCAGATTCATCACCAACGAAATTGAATAACAATTTGAGAGTGCTGGATTGTTTTTTTTAGATTTGCATCTAACGCATCAATGAATCACAGAAATAATCGGTCAGCTTCGCTGACGATAGCGTAAAACGACGGTCAGCTTCACTGACGATAGCAAAAAAACGGCAACCAATTTGATTTTTATCCCAATACTTCGATCAAACTACACTGCCAGACATGACACTGATCGGAAGAGCAGACGACACAATTTCAGACTCATTTCTAACGAAATATTGAACAGAATGCGTTTGAAACGGTGTATTTTGTACAAAATTAGGTATCACTGACATACTTGCTATCGTCATAGATTGCTATCGTCAGTGACCGACAACATTTCGAGCAAAATATAATACAAACACAACTTACCATTTGGATCTTCTTGGCCTTGCCGTTTAGATCAACCGCCGAGATACGCGTAGGAATACAGTTCTTATATCAGCTTGGTAGAACTAGTCCATAATTCAAACATTTTTAAAACTTGCTATCGTCAGTTTTCAGTGACTGACAAACACAACATGGAAAGCTGATGTTGTTTTAAACTTTCTAACGACCTTCAATCATTATAAAAACTGTTTAGAATGTAAAATGTATGTTTAATACACTATTTTCTCTCATAGTTGTGTCTTTGGAATGTTCGTGCAAAGGCTGTGCGTGGGTCTCAAAATAGTACTGAACTACAGATTTCTGTGACCGACACAGGGTGAAAAACGAAGTCAGAATTGGGCCGTTAAAAATTTCGGTATTCGAATGAATTTTGGTATTTGGATTGATAGAAGTGTAATTTCATGAGTATTTACATAGATTTGTATGATTTATTACATTAGTTGTGTCACATATAATGTGTTATGCAAGTTTCATTTCACCGGATCGCAACACCGGGAAATCGCGACAGTCATTTTTCTGACGATAGCAAGTAAACAATCGTTCACCACACGCAAACAACAAAAACAAATGCATCAAAATTGATTTTGGTGTTTCTTTATTATCTCAAAATTAAAACACACAAGGAAACATTTCGTTTTATTCATTGTGAATTAAGATATTGTTGTTCAAATCATGCACTTGTCTTACAAGCTCAATACCGGAAAACCTGTCCCGGGAGGTTCCACTGTAGACGTTTTTCGGGAAAAAACTAGGGGAGAGCACTTCGTGAAAATTAGACTTAATTACCTCGACTTAAGTAGGTCTTAAGTGGAAGGGAGTCTTATAAGGGGGGGGAGGGGTCTTAGATGGAGGTTCCACAGTATTTTTTTTATTGCGGTCACCTCTTTCAGGATTGGGAAGATTCAGAGAAATATTGAACATGTCATTTCAGGATTGAGAGAACGTTCTTACTTTCACCCATGACAAATAAAGTATATTATTTTCTTATTCAATGTTCCCATCTGGAAATAACATTTTGACTTGACTTGACATGACAATTATCTCTCTCCTTCTTTCTTCCTTGCTAGTTTTCTCTCTCTTTCTT
Source organism: Phymorhynchus buccinoides (assembly GCA_017654935.2). NCBI lineage: Eukaryota > Metazoa > Mollusca > Gastropoda > Neogastropoda > Raphitomidae > Phymorhynchus > Phymorhynchus buccinoides. Next base: position 2,582,789 of record CM065711.1, on the reverse strand, counting down.
TATTTAGATAATAATAATAATAGTGAATTATTTATATAGCGCACTCCTCCACCAAAGCGTGGAGCTCTATGCGCTTAATAAAAACAACAATTTAAAAGCAATGAATTCAAGAACAAAAAAACAATTAATCGCTCACACACATGCAAATAGGCATACACATTCACCCCCCCCCCCCCCCCCCACACACACACAACACACACACATACATGCAGGCGCGCATGTACGCACACATACACACACACACGCGCGCCGTGCACACACGCACGAAAAGCAACACACGTACACACACACACACACCATTACCATCACCACCACTCACCCCACCCAAGAACACAATACATAATACAATCAGTTGAATAAAGCATCAACACCCTCTCTCTCTCTCTCTCTCTCTCTCTCTCTCTCTCTCTCTCTCTCTCTCTCTCTCTCTCTCTCTTTCTGTCTCTCTCTGTATGACTCTATCGCAACAAAGCTGACGTAAACATTGCAGTCAAACACACAGTGAAACCAACATGGGGAGGGGGGGGGGGGGGGTGGGAGGGGGGTAGGATGTGTGTGAGAATAGAATCGAGAAGTAATGTGGCCTAAAGGTTGTGGATAAATAAGTTACTAAAAACTGAATTTGATGATACAATAAAATTGATTCAAAATTTTGAGTAATTCTGAAGATAGCTCTAGTCTTACAGATGCAGTAGTACCAGCCATGCGACTGACTAAAATTATCTTAAATTGAAATACGGCCAAAGCAAATATAAGGAGATACAGGTACATGTAAGTAAATACACATTTGCTCTCTCTCTCTCTCTGTCTGGTCTCTCTCTAAATCATTGTCATGACTCATTCCTTATTTTTGATCTGTGCTTTAACAAGAAAGGGAAATTATGTTTCCTGTAAGAGTTATCTTCAGAATTACTCAAAATTTTGAATCAATTTTATTGTATCATCAAATTCAGTTTTAGTGATTATTATCCATGACTTTCGACCAAAAATTTTTTTTAACCTTTACCGGATGTTGCTTGTGATTATACTCCCAGTACCCACAGATTTTTACATGCATTTTTAACAGTGTTTATCCCTGTCCATATGATGGGGGTCCTCCAGGACCCATACTCGTCAAAGAGTCACCGTGTGTTTATACTTCTCCAGATGGCGGGTCTCCCACGACCCATACTCAATGCACTGCAGTGACATATTTCTGCTCTTTAAAGTAGGGGTCGTAGGAGACCCGCGCCATCTGGACAAGTATGTTAAAATGACGCGTCATATATATTACGTCATTTATATTTTATACACATTAATGAAATTTAACACACTTAAAGCCATTTACGTTTTTGACAAAGTCATGAAAATTTTCATGAAGATTGCTTAAATAGTTTTAGAGATATAACATTTTTTGTGTGTCAATGGGTCGTGGGCGACCCCAGAATGTCTGGTAAAGGTTAAACATTCAGTACTCAAAATCATTTTTATTTTATTTTTCTTTGCCTAGCTTGTTTAAATTATTAAAAAATATTATTTTTAATTGATTTATCCATGTCTTTGTCAATGGTATGCCTTTATGTCTATGGTGAATAGTTTGTTTTCTTGTTAAGATATAAACAGATTTAAGAATTGCGCACAGCTGAGCTTACAAAAAATTAACAAGTGCAACGCCGAGCGGCTGCAAAGTCCCCTCGCAGCATCGCCGAGCTACTCCGAAATCGGAATGTGTCGGCTGTACACATACATAAAAACGCATCAAAACAGCACGTAACTACATAAAAACGCATCAAAACAGCACGTAACTGAATAGATGTTTTTTATATATAGCCTTGGGGTTCGGACCCGTGATTTGAGCGCGCACGATCATGCGCACATGAGCGCACAGAAAAAATCATGACAACTATGTTATGAATGCATTGCATATAATCATAACACAACACACTAACACCCACCTCCCGTCCAACTCCACCCTTCATCAAGAAATGTTGTGAAAAAAAACTGCATTGAAATACATGCAAAACTTCGCGAGATATTAGCGATTATGTGTTTGGGGTTTGAACCCCGTAACTGGCGCGACCTAGCGCGGACCTTGACCTTAATGTAAAACTAAATTTACATCAGTGGATAGCTTGCATCTTGGCAAACTAGTATACCAAATTTGATGATGATAGACTGAATAATTTTTGAGAAAAACGGACGAACAGCCGGACGGACACCGGACGGACTGATCAGACAGAAAACAATAGTTCCCCGAACCTTCGGCTCGGGCACTAAAAAAGACGGGATCTGTATGAAGATGATTGGAGAAGAGACCCTTCCTGTCCATAGATGCTGCTGTCAGACTGATTTCTGCCTTCGTGTTGTCCAAATTGGACTACTGTAATTCGATGTATGATGGGCTTCCAGCAGAACAGATTCACCCTGTTGCTTACAAAGATGTGCCAGAACAGTGCCTGCTCGGCTTGTTCGGGGCAAGGGGGGGTTTGAAGGGAGGTGGGGGTTAGTGTGTTGTGTTATGAGTATTATGCAATGCATTCTCTAATGTATTCATTTTCATAGAGATGTATGCGTGAGGATACGTGAACCAGTCTGTTATAAATTTTTGTACGAATGGTGAGTGCAAAAGCGCATTGAGTTGCTTTGCAAGATTATGCGCTAAATAAGCGTTATTAATTATTATTATCATAAGAGGTACGGAATCAGTGAACAGTGGATTTCGTTATCTGTTGCAGGTCACCTAACTGATGAACAGGACTAAGCATGGTGTGAGTACAATCAGCCCCTCTTCAATGTGTGTGTGTCAGAAGATGACTGAGAGAGAGAGAGAGAGAGAGAGCGCACATGCAACCAATTCAAGCACAGGGTGATTGACAAAAACATGTTCTCCCCGTGGGGATATCGGGGGGGCTTATGTATAAATAGTTCTCCCACCTTCTGGGAGTTCGTGTGCTTCTAAAACGTCCTCTAATCTGTCACTCTCTTGACTCTGCCTATTCCCTTTGCTTAACTGTCATCTGCTAGCTTTCTGCCTTACCGGTCCATTCTCCTGCCTTTTTTTTCACGAAACACTTTTCAAAAAAACCATGTTCTTCCAGGCGAGAAGTCGGACATGCTGCGGGGCCTACACTATTTCTTAGTTAAGCGCATAACAGCAGCATGACACATCTCAGTGCGATCATAATTAACAGGAAACTGTCTGAGAGATCGAAGAAGAAGAAGAACCGACAAAAATGTGCAATCCACAAAATAATGTATACAAAAAGATTCTGGTTGTTTTTTTAACATCCCCCCTCTTACTCAAGTTTTTGAAGAGATGGGCATGAAAATTTACAGCAGTGCTTTTTTTTAAAATCTGAAATGCCTAAGACAGAACCAGAAAAAATGTTTTGTAAGTACAGTGGAACCTCCCTTATAAGGACCTTCAAAAATCATTGACGAAAATGATGTTTTACATCCCTCTCAGTCATAGACACATATGGGAAATTTGTAAAATACAAACATGGTTGGAACAATACTGGAGGCAATGCACATGAGGCAGTGCAACACCAGTAAAGTCCGGAGTTTTTAGCAATATAGATAGGTGTGCGGTAACCATGCCTCGGTTAAACCTCATCGGCTATGTTATGGCACCGCCACATTGGACAAACGAAGCAGAAAAAATCATCCAAAATTAGGTTTTATAAGGGAGGGGTCTTATAAAAAAAAAAGGGAAGGGTCTTATAAGGGAGGAAATTATAATATACAAAAGAAGGGCAATGTCTCAGAAAAGTGGGTCTTATGTTGTGAGGGAGTCTTATAATAATGGGATCATCTTATAAGAGAGAGAGTAGCCACAGTACTTAGTAGTAATAGTTAGTAGTAGTAGTAATTAGTAGTAGAAGTGGGCCTCGCGGCCCTTTTACACCCTTTCTCAGTTTGTGACTTATGATTTGTTTGCAGGGTGGGCTTGCTTTCTACAGCTAAACTATAAAATGTAACAAAAATATGGAATGGACTTTTTCTTTCTTCTTTCTTATTCATCGAAAGTAGTATAAAAATTCGACATCATTGTGTCTTTGTCCAGAAGATTTTTGAATATATTTATGTTAGGTGCAGCCTTAATGTTAGATGACAAATTATTCCAGTATTGAACAAATCGGTTAGAAAAGTAAAACTTGCGAAATGTTAGTAACTGATCATCTTAAAAATAACTTATCTGTACTATATCGTGTCATGTTTGTGATACTTTTAACAAAAAGGATGTTAAAGTCTAAGTCATCAATATTATTTCATTATCTTACATACTTGTATAAGGTCTCCCCTGACTCTTCCTCCCTTCAGAGAAGGTAATCCCAGGAATTTTAATCTTTCACTATAAGTTTTGCTCTTACATGCTTTGATCAATTTTATCGCCCTTCTTTACACTTTCTCTAAAGCTATTGATTGCCTTTTAAAGATTGAACACCAAACTGAGTTGGCATATTCTATGTGTGGTCTTACCATAGCTTTTTAAAGTTTAACATCTTTATCAAATCTTTTAATAAAACATTTTTGATTTAGCCAAAGTGGCTTATATCTTGTAGTGTTTTGATTATTTACCTTTGGAATGTGCTTATCCATTGAATTGATAATAACAGTTTTGATATAGTCCCATGTCGTATAGAAACCTATGTTTTGAAAGAAAAGAAACACTCATTGCAGCTGCCTTAAAATGTTCTACCTCATCATCATCAAGACAAAATTTATGTATAGCTTTATCTTTTTAGAAACAACTTAAGCTTTGTGTAGATAGAGAATAAAATGTTAGAAATAATTCTAAGCCTAGCTTTCTTATTTTTGTTTTTTTGTCTTTAATAAATGCGATGGAATGGGTATCTCAACTTTGTCTATGTATTTTCAGTCTGTCTTGGAATGTTTGTTTTCACAGAAGCAGGAACCGGCGTGGTCCATGGAGGAAGACTCACCACATCAGCCCTCAGCTGTCTACAGCACAACAAAGCCCATGTCTGACAACACTTCTTGGTCACTGCTGTCTAGGAACAGAGGTCATGTGTGTCAGCGTTGTTCTGCTGCCTTTGTTCTGGTCAGCAGTTTGGAACTGCACCTGGCGTCAGTTCATGGAGAGGTGGTTGAGGATGTGGGTATTGGGAGTAAAGACAGAAGGACGAGGACTACGCAGCATCAGTGTGATGTCTGCGGAAAATCTTTTCGCTTTCCTAAAGGGCTGAAGAACCATATGATGATTCATTCCGGTCTTAAGCCATTTGTGTGTGATGTGTGCAGCAAGAGCTTCAACCAGCGTGGTAACCTAAACAGACACAAGCTGATGCACAGCGGTTATAAGCCCTTTATGTGTGAGGTGTGCAGTAAGGGCTTTGTTGACGCTAGGCGTCTAACGGTTCACATGGTAGTCCATTCCGAGGAGAGGCCCTACAAATGCCCGCACTGCGACAGTAACTTCAAGCGACCAGAGGACGTACAGGTTCATGTGAAAGCAGTTCATGAAGGTTCCAGACCCCATGTCTGTGACGTCTGCGGGGTGGCTTTCAGTCTGATCGGCAGCCTGACATCCCACAGGAAAATTCACACAGGAGAAAAACCCCACGTGTGTTCATTCTGCGGCAAAGCGGATTTTTTTGGGTTTTTTTTTGTCAGGAAAGGCGATCTGACCAGACATGGCTCCACTCACACTGGAGAGAAACCTCATACGTGTTCAGACTGTGGGAAAAGTTTCACCTCTTCCCATAGCTTACGACAGCATGGCCTGATCCACGCCAACCAGAAACCTCACAGTTGTCCCCACTGTGCCCGCACTTTCAGACTGAGGCAGCATTTGAAGAAACATGTCCGCAACATGCATGTCTAAGTCCTAACATACCTACAACACATACATAATACACCACACATAACACACACACATAACAGTGAATAACATGCATACATACACACATAAAAACATACATACATACATACATACATTGCATACATGCAGCAATCCACTTTGAAGTTCCCAATCCAGACTAAATCTGGCTTAAATGTTGACAATTTCCTAATATACAATTGCAGCTATCCACTTTGAAGTTCCCAATCCAGACTAAATCTGGCTTAAATGTTGACAATTTCTTTTACTGTGCATTGCTCTTGTAGTCTTTTTCTCATGTCTCTCAAATGTGTGGTCTCTGTCTCTGTCTCTCTCTGAATATCTGTCTACTCTTTTGATGCATTTTAAAATAAAACACTTGTTTAATTTGTTCAAAATCATCCCGTATTTTTTCATGATGGACTAAAGAATATTTGCTGTGGCAAGCTTGTTGTTTTGGTCTTGCATTTTGAAAGTTCAAGTCTCGTCATGCAAGATATAAAATAAAAGCAACGAAGTATTCATATTTACCATGATCCTTCCAATAGTTTGTCGCTTGCTGCCTCCGATCACAGCCCACAAAACGTTATCGACAAACGTCGGCAAAAGATTGCTTTATCTTAGTACCATTTTTGCCGATTTTGCCCTCACGCTAGGTAACGGCCCCCAGGAAGACTGTGGAATCTGAATGCACTTGACTGCTCAGAACCACTGAATTAGCCTTTCTAACGTTGAGTATCCACAAATCATCAGTTTGATTTTATGAAACTATATGCGGTCGAGGTCCGAAGTCGGGTATCAAAAAGAAACAAAATCAAACAAAAACATACTCTACGAAGATGACCCAGCCATTCAGGTCTCGCTGATCGAGCCCCCGACATGATGCTGAGTTGGCAGGAACACCTAAACTAAGGGGGGTGGGGGATTTGCATCTTGATGGAGGACTAGAACGATCCAGCCGAAGAGGCAGACACAGCCTCCTCAGGTAGCGAGTTCCAGCCTGGTAATAAGGTTCCAAAGAAAAAGGTGAAGCTTTTAGAGTGTTCTTTAAAGAATAAGTAATGTTCGGTCATCAGATGAAGTCTGTGTCTCTCCTGATAATGCCATAAGAGGTGAAAGTGAGAAGAAGAAATGTTCGGTCATCAGATGAAGTCTGTGTCTCTCCTGATAATGCCATAAGGGGTGAAAGTGAGAAGAAGAAATGTTGCTGATTCCCGCAGATCTAATGGCGAACTGAAAACCTTTTCACTGACAAGGTTTGCATACAGTGTCAGGGTTGCCTACCATCCCCCCTAAGGGGTATTTGTCCCTGGAAAAAGTAAAAATGGTACCCTGTCCCTGGAATCCACTTTTCTATCTGGTGTCCCTGGAAACTGAGTAGAATCAAAAGTTTTGCTGAGCAGTCATTTGTCTTGTTAGCTAACCTTACTACTGAACACAGGAACACCCAAAACAACAGACACTGTCGAATTTTGTTTAACACTCAGGACATGGTACCATAGGTTCCTGGAAAACACTAAAGATTCTTGAATCTCGCAGCACAAGACACCAAAAGTAAGCTTACAGAAAAAACCCAGTCGCCAGAAATGTTGCTGTAATCACAAAATAATCAAAAGCTAATGTTCGTTCTGACCCTGAGCATGACATTGTGATGTAACGTGTGTGTGTGTTCTTGTGCATTATACATTATGCGTTTTATCGGGTGTGCCATACCTACCTCCCCAATAATGTTACGTGTGGGCATGTGTTGTGTGTGCGTAAAATTATGTTTGTGCATGTCTTTGGTTAGATTCGTCGATGATGTATTCTTTTCTGTGGTGGGGCCAGCTTATCTTATAGAAGTAAATGCACACACTTTGGGGGACAAAGAAAAAGAAGCAGAGGACAGGGAACATCTAAAGGATGAACAGAAAAAGACAAAGTCAGCTACACAACCCCCCCCATTTTTTAACTAAAATTTTTTCGGGTTTTAAATCTTCTCCTATACTATCGTACGCTATGCGTACTACTGTACGCTACACAAGCGTTCCATACTAGGCGGGTTTGCATCATACATAACAAATATTAAAAAAATAATGCTTAACCGCACAGTTTGAAATTTGCGGTAGTGTTATAATAATAAAAAGCTAGACATAGTTTAATTCCAAGTAAAATTTATTATTAAGCAGATTTTTTAAAAAGCATGACAAAGAAGACGAAGAGAGGGGTAGTGACTCGGTTTCATCATTGCGGTAACTAAAAATAGACGGAAAGTGATTTCATGTGAAAATCCTATTAAGAGACCGTAGAGGAAACACTTCTATACCAGTTTGGTAGCATGTTCGCAGGATGTTGTGAATGGAATGGTTAAACGCTATGTACGCTATAGCGCTACATAGTATTGAATGTGTTGAAAGGGAAGCAATCCGGCCCAAGTAAGAGTGAGTTAATAAGTGTGTGTGTGCGGCAGTGCGTGTGTGTGAGTTATATTGAAGAATTGCCTTTGTAGATTCGCCTTTGGTGTGTGGCTTGTGTTCGTTGTTGGTTTTGTTCCCATGTTTGCATCTGGCGTACTAATATGCCACTCTTATTTTCTGTAAGAATATCAGTACCTTTTGCTGGTCTGGTCTGTGTTCGTGTCTGGAGAGGTGTGACTTTTTGTGCCCGTGATATGAGATATGACCTGGCTTATAATAATAATAAAAGTAATATTCAATAAGATGATATAGCGCATAATCTTGCCAAAGAACTCAATGAACTTTACACGCACCATTCGCTATACCAAACATTTCTAAACGACTGGTGTCAGGTACCTCACCAACCATCTTATGAAAAGAACACATGTAGAGAAGCCAATTGAGTAATCAGAAAACAACACCTACACCACCTCACTTCAACCCCAAACATCAACCAACCCAGCCCCACCCTCGCCCCCACCTACTCCCCACCCACACCACCCCATACCACCACCTACGCAGCGTTAAACTCATACTCACGTCAAAGAGCGGAAGACTAAGAGGTGGGGAAAGGACATAGACTTTACAGAGAGGAGCTCTCCTATGAAGAAGATCGGGTTTAGTTGGGACTTGAATGAAGGAAGACTGGACGGTTAAGGGTATGGTCAGGGAGAGGAATCCAAACGAGTGGTACAACAAAACTAAACTAGGGTCTACTATGTAAAAATATGGGCTTGTTGTGTTCCTTATTGTATATGTAATCAATGTATCTCGATGTCTATTGGTGCATAGATCACTATGTAAGCGCCTTAGAGCCCTTAAATTAGCAGAATAGGCGCTGTATAAATAACATTATTATATTATTATGAAGTTAAAAAATTAGAATGCTCGTAATCCTCTGCTCATTCTCTTTTCGTTATGCCTATTGTGTTTTGTGTGTTATGGCTGGAGTGATTGATATTGTTGAGACTTTTGTAAAATCATAACGGATTTCTAGTTAATTCATCAGAGGAAATTGCTGACGGCCTAAGAGAGGAGATAACGAAATTGAGCAAAGGGGGGAAAACTCTCTTTCTAATTAACTCCCCTCCACCAAAGTGATTACGATACCAATCATCTGCAATGCGTGGATCAGAGCCAAAGATGATTGGTATCGTAATCAAACTTTGGTGGAGGGGAGTTAATAGAAAGAGTTGTTCCCCCTTTGCTCAATTGCGTTAGCGATTTCTAGGTTCGCAGCTTAGTGTAAGGGCACTGCGATGTGATTGAAGTTAAAAAAAAATTGGTGAACCGCGACATTTGTAATAGACGATTTTCGGGAAATACTTAGGGGAGAAAAAGTTGTGTACCTCCCCCAGTATCAGTTCAAAATAACATTAGCGACAATGCAACAATGGCGTCACCATCAAAGCTTGAAACCGACAGAGCGAGTCAGGATTGCAAACATTTTTTAGAAAAATAAGGGCGACCAGTGCTACACAATGATAGAACTTGCAAACAACTTGTGACGTAAAAGAATAAATTACATCATTTCAGACATGACGGACTCCCAGTCGACATGCTGTGTGTTCATCAAAACACAAGGAGTCGAGGGCCTGGCGATTTACCTGATGGCAGAGTACTTCCCCTGTTTGACCAACCGATTTTTTGCAAAGATAACCACTACACATAATTATTACGAACAATTCCAATTCTAATTCAAGAGGTCAAACACTGAGTAAAAGTAGAGTTGAAAATCTCAAGTCAAGGAGTGCTGTTAATGTGACTCAGAATACTGTAATATGTGTGTGCATGTGCCATGGCATGTTTTCCAGCTGTGCTATCTCTCTCTCTCTCTCTCTCTCTCTAACGAGTGTGTGTGCGCGGCATGGTGTGTGTGCCGCATGCGTATGTGTATGTGTATGAGTGTGTGTAGTTTTGGGGTTATGTCACTATGTGTGTGCTGTGTGGATAAGTAGCATTTACAAATATTTGTCATTCGTGCATTGATCTGGGGGGTTTTCTTCTAATATTTTTTTCTTGTTGGCGAGATGTAAACAAGCGCTATATTGTGCTTATTCTTTCCAACAGTACAAAATTGCCGTTTGTTCACTCGTTCTCTCTCATCACACACAAACACACCCCTCTCTCTCTCTCTCGCGCTCGCTTGCTGCGCCTCTCTATCACCCACACACACACACAACTATAGCGCGCTATCACACACACAGCACTCCTCTCTCTTCGCCTCTCTCCTATCAACACACTCTATGACACCACCACACTAATCACAAACACCAACAAATAACAACACCACCACACTCTCTCTCTCACACACACACACACTTCACAATCTTCGCTCTCTGCTCAACACACACTCACTATCTCTCTCTCTCAACACACACACACACTTCTCTGCTCTCCTCTCTCACACACACACACACAACACATCTGTGCACACACCACAAAGCACACATATACAGAAACTGAACAATGATCAGTGCCACACAAAACCACATCGCGCAAGGGGTGCAAATAAAATCGGGGGGGGGGGGGCGGGGGAGGGTTGCTGAAAGTTGTCCTTCCGTTCTTTGAGTGCCAAATCTATGGCTTCAGATTGTTGTTTTAATGCTAAAAACTTATGGCTCCTGTTTGGGAAAACATTGGGTAAGCAATTATCTAAATTGTTGTCTTGCGATTAACTTAGCAATAACATAAATTCATCACCCACCCCAAACGCCTCTACAAAAAGTGTATTATAAGCCCCTCCCCAACCCGCTCATAACTTTTTAGAGACCTTAATCCGTTTTTTTTTCACAATCTTAACATCACGGTTTTGGGGGTGTAGGAATATTAGTTCAGGTTTGTGGACCTCTACACGCGCGCACGCACGCACACGCACGCACACGCACGCACACCACAGCACACACACACACAGCAATGGTACACCTCAGCAATTTAATTACTTAGTGACGACCTGTAAAGAGAGCCTGCAAAATATATACACAAGGCTGCCCATCAATCTCGCTAAAGCAGGTATGCCAACAGGTACAAAGAAAAGAAAAAAGCATGTTCACGAAAAATGTTACATAATGAAACTTTATAAACTGCTTATATGTAACTAAAAACCATGTGTAACGGCTTTAAAAGAAATTACACATTTATTCTGATTCATGCACGCACGCACTATCCGCGCACACGCACGCCACACACTTCGACTAAACAACCTCTCTCTTTTCACACACCACTCGCCTATTTTCTCTCCCAAGAAAACAAGAGCACATGTATGAATGGGACCACACGGTAGACAGAGCGCATCGGCTCTGATCCCATCTGATCAGCATCACTCTAAAGCAGTTGCAGTAAAAAACATTTGAAACACGTAAACACTCCGCCAAGGATCATACCTCGGCCATCGTTTGCCATCAGACCCATACACTGCATACCGGCTGTAGGATCCCTCGTGGACTACTATAACGTCATATGACCTGTCTCGTCTAGGAAAAACACACTTTGCTTTCAACGAATTAGAAAAGGAATAGAGTCACCAAATAATGGATGGAATAGGGGGGGGGAGGGGTGGTCCTTGCCTTCTTTCCAGTCAAAAACAAGTAGCGCTTTTATTTTACGTTACTAGCAGCAAACGCCCAACTTGCACCACCCTGCATCGTTTTCCGCTTCGTGCAGCATTTTGCCCCGGCCACGCGGTACTTAGCAACTAGCAGTTGCCAAATAGCTTACGTAATTTTTGCGTCCGTCTGAGGGAATTTCACCAGATTCTAAAGATTTATTGAAACCAGTATCTGAATTTGGCTACGCGGCTCTGTCCCCACTGGAAAACTATCCCCCGTGTTGTGAAAAGACAGGACCAAAACCCAAAGTAAAAAAATCAAACACAAAAAAAAGGAAACTAAAAATAGACAGTCTCCCATCGCTTCATGTTCAGGTCAGTGCCAATCACGGCTACCGTAGGCTGGTCCCCGGGGACGTGAACTCGACGGTACAGCCCCCACAAGAAGAAGGATGTAAGTGTATACCAGTAAGGTTGTACGAGAAGAGAAAATCACTAGAGCTAATTCTCTGAAGAACCTTCATGTTTTTACCTCGGGGCCTGGTGCTGTCTGTACAAAGTGGTTTGAACACATACACTATCCTTGGTTCAATGACAAAAATAATCAAAGCAACCTTGACCAGTGGAAGGGCACATTTTTTTTCATTGAACCTTTTTTTCATTTTACAAATTCATGACGGACAAACAAAGACACACAACACACATAGGTATAATGAAAATTATGACTACAATATAATTCCATCCCTCTACATAACTGTCACCAATATAAGGAATAACACAACCATAAATCAGGGGTGAGCGCCAGTGTAAGTAATGATTACGAATGTGCTATAAAAAAAAAAGGGGTGAAAAAGTATAAGTGGGAAAGGTACATAGACATTACTAAACCCATCAAACTTTTCGACTAACATAGTAAAAATGCATGGAATAACCCTCCTCCCCGCATGAAAGAGTTAATGCAAAGTCATTAATTCATTCAAAAAATATGTGACAGTATTTTCCAAAAAAAATGTATTCAGTTATATTACAGATACAATGAATAAAACAGATGACTTAGTAGTCATCAGTGAATGAAGCCAAACCATAACAAAATTCAAAACATTTTATGAGGGCAAAAGCGAAACAACATAGCCTATATAGTGCCATGTATCGCTATGCTATGAATGCTATCAAAAATCTAAAGTTTTAGGCTCCGCCCAAGAAGAGTAAAAAGATGCCAGTGACCCCCATACACACCACACACACACCACACACACACACACACACACACCACACACACACAATCAGTACCAGCATTTGTTTGCTGTTTTTCAATTTCGATCTCAGCAGTCTATAAATGTTCTAGCATCGTGTCATAGTCAAGATTCTCCCCCAGAGTCGTGGACACTTTTTGCTCTCTGGAGTTCAGGATCTAAAAAACTGTTAGGACTTCTGCTCTGCTGATGATTTTAGGCCCACAGCCTTCGTCTTTCAAATATACGTCGCGAGTGGCTATATTCACATTTATAGCCCGTCAAATGAACAGTAGAAGGAACCTGAACGGAGAGAAATGGGACGGGGTTAAAGAAGAGCCCACTCGAAAGCAGGCCTGTACGCCTTGAGTTGGATGGACAGGGGTGGTGACGTGGTCAGTAAAAATATCCCTAGTATTTATTTTTTACTCAAAACCATTCAACACCCTTTCTTCTATTCTTTCTTCAGGGCCCCACGGGTCAGTATTGTTGACCTTCTGGATCACTCTTGGAAGAAAAAGACTGAAAATGGGGTGGTCGGTCTGTTCTTTCCGAGGACCATGCATGCATGAATGACAAGAAGGGACAAGGAAGGTGAAGGGGAATCGAGGGGTGGGGGAGGGGCACTTGATGGATTATGTGGCCATGACCACCACTGATGCACAGAGGGCGTCAGCAGTGAAGGTGTCGAGGGTGTCCTGCCGATGTCGGTTCTCACTCCATGATCGTTCTTCGGGATGAAATAATTTGACCGATATTTGGTGACGGCATGGATGCGTTCGAATGGAGATGGTGCCACGCCGTTGCAGATGTGGAAAGTCCAGGTACCAGCGTTTGCATTAGCCCGGGACAGTTGGACAGTGCCGGTGCTGATTTAGACAGCATGGAGAGCCTGTTCCTCTTGCCGTCTGCTCTGCCAGCGATTCCAGCCTAGCTTATCCAGCTCAGCACTCCGCGCTTTTTGACATGAATGGCCTTCAAATTGCTGTGATGCACTACGGGGCGATCTGCAACGGACAACCGAGGCGGCTGTGTCATTTCCGCCGCTTTGGCAAATGCGCGCGAAATCGCATATCACGCCGGTCTTAGAGCCAGTACCTCCAGCATTTCTGGGCTGATTTGCATCTCGATTTAGCAGGTAGATGACCGGGGAAGCGGACTATATATGTGCCAAAACCGGAAGCGAATTGATTCAGAAACAGAGCGCGATCTACGCGCATTCATGCGTCTTTACCGTAGGTTACCGTGTACTAGGCGTTACCGGTTCTGGGATTCGAAAGTACTAGGCGTTGCGCTGTAATTATATATAAGAGCGCAGGGGTCTCAGTCTGTGGGGAAATAAAAGTATGCCCTTATTGCGCCCTGCCAATAGGGTTATCAACGCCCCTGAAGTGAGAGTGAGACACGTGGTCGCGTCAGTGCTGACAAGGCATTCACTCTTGCGAAAAGAGCAAGCCATTTAGTGTGCCTCAAATAGGGTTGATGAGCAGAGTTATGACTTGTTTCGGTCAAGTGCCATACCACTTTTCCCCAACCACCAATGCGTTCTTGCAGTAGCAAATAGTCCCGTCAAAGATTACTTTTAATGCTAGGGAATAATCATAAACTTGGATATGATTAGTGCTCTTAGCCTTTACTTTGTCGTGACAGGAGCCCAGGCTCCCTGGGGACCCCCATTTGGGGGTCTATGCAGCACAAAAATTCTTAAGGACCCTCTAAAAGAATGTTAAGGGGGTCCATAGATGCACTAGCAAACATTCCTTTAGCAATGACATTCACAACGCCACTGGGACCTCTACCTGCCTCAAAGACCCTCTATGCTTGTAAGTGAGGTGTCCTGGGACCCCTTGTTTTGCGGGACGATGGGAGCCTGGATGCACCTTGCCATGCGGGACACGGTCACAGAAGGGATGCTCACGAAGTGTTCTGCAAGACATAGTGATATCAAATGATTTGTCACTGGGCTAGCTCTGACTTAGTTTGGGCGCAAAGTAGTTGGGACACCTGATTAAACGAGCACTCGATGAAAGCCTAACTTTGGAAATCGTCAAGAAGAAAAACTTTCTGTTTGCATGAGCAGAGGTCAGACGTTAAAATGGAAAAGATAATTAAATGATGATTTCATTAAGGTGTGAAGGCTTTCAGCCACCTTGGATTTTTTTTTTTTTCACAGAAGCTGGGAACAGCATGGCCATGACGAATGAAGACTCGGCATATACAGCCTCAGATGTCTACAGGCTAGTTCAGCCTTTAGCGTAACCAGACCACAGTCTCAAGCCTCAGCTGTATTACAGTCACAGCACAGACCTTCGGCTGTCTCAGCCACAGTAAGCCATGTCCGACAGCACGTCTGGGCCCGCTTGCCCAGATGCTCACTGGGTTCTCCATGTCTGGGCAGAAGCAGTGACGGTGACTTGTCACCAGGAAAAGTAGACGACAGCGAAAGGGGCCCATCAGCGGCGGAACTTATGGCAAACGCAAAAGGAAGTTGATGATGGCAACAAGGATCGGGTCACTGCCTGAGCACACTGCTGATGACTGGGTTCACGCCACCAGGAAATGACAAGGTGACGGTCACTGCAGCAACGCGCGCAAAGATAATTGAGATAGTCATCATACCACACAGGAATATGACGACAAAAAGGAAAGATTACAATCGGGAAAATGACAATACAAAAGGAAGATATCAACAGGAAAATGACAACACGAAAGGTAGATTCCCAAAGGGAAATGACGACACAAAGGAAGATATCAACAGGAACTTGACAACACAAAAGGCTGATGGCGAGAATGATATTGATGGAAAGATAGAGGACCAGACAACATTGTGCGACCTATGTTCCAAGTCTTCTGTGACGGGCAGTGATCTCAGAAAACACAAAGAGTCACAGGGCGTCAAGTCTTTAGTGGCTTCTGCCGAAAGTGTGCAGCATAGTTTTGGCCTGAAAGCCAACCTGAAGATACACATGCCGTATGCACAGCGGCCGGTCTCAAAACCCTTTGAGTAGCGAAGTGTGCAACAGCGCTCAGCATGGCCGGCAACCTGAACGCGCAACAGCGAGTTCCACACGGGGAGAGGCCTTACGAATGCCCCGCACTGCCACTAAGGAGTTCAACGCTCTCGAGGTCACTACCCAGACCCACGTGAATTTTGAAGTGCGTCCACGATCGGGAGAAACCCCACGCTTCCGCCGAACGTGAGGGTCGCTTCCTTACGACCGGCGAATCTGTATCGTCACGGAGAACCACACGTGGCGAAAGACCTCCTGTGTTCAGAACGGACGGGAAATGGGTTTCGCCAGGAGCGAGCGAACTTGGAAGCAGCACCGTTCGTAGCCGGCCACAGGAAGAAAAACCAATGCGTGTCTCGGAGTGTGGGAGAAGGTTCGCGACCCCAGCAGTCTGCGGCGGCACGGATGATCCATTCTGAACAGGATTTGGCCACCCTGTCGCCAACTGCCCGCGGCTCGTTCAGGCAGCCGCACGGGTTGAGGATGACATGTACGGAAAAAGCACAAGACTTGTGGAAAATGATACTGTATTTTACGGACTACAATGGCCACACTCCGAGCTATATAACATCGTGCGTTAAGGGCCTGCTGTGCTACGCTACGTACAATTAGGATCTGACTGCCCCGATGGATTTGTGACGGTGCGAGTCATGATTCACGTTGAAATATGTGTATGGGGTCCGCTGAGTATAGTTGAGCGTATAATAGCATGATTAAGAAAGCATTGCACGTGATCAGGACTCACGTGGCCAGTCGGGCCCATCCACGTTACGATTTATTAGCGCGTGGGAGCCGGGCTTAAAGATGATAAGATGAGTGGGGAGCGAAGACGTGTACTTGAAGCGTAAGATACGAAAGATCCTATGAACGTTTATGAAATTAGGCGCGAGATTATAAACTAATCACGGATCAGACCTTAGTTGACCTTAACCCTTTCACCGACAGCAATTTTTTAGCACAAAATTTATCCTAATTAAGACATTGGGTAAAGAAAAACATTTTGTCTGAAATATCGGGATTCCTTTATACATGCTTAAAAAAAGGCCTCTCACTAACGTAACTACCAATCCCAGAACAATAATAGCATTGGATAACAGACCCTGAATTAAGGTTCTACGGACAGGTGCTCAATCACTGTGGTGAAAAAAGGACGATCGTTGGTGGCGAAAGGGTTAACTAAGCAATGTGTGAGGGACACGTACAGAAAATGCACAAGTCACTTGTGCAAAATAGTACTGTATTTGCTGGGCTACAGGGCACACTGATCTATAGGCCGCACCCCCACCCCCCCACCCCCACACAAATTTACACAAATTCAGATTGTTGTATTTTTTTTACATATTACAGTCACTATATACAGGCGCAGGGATGTCTAGTCTCCGGGAAAAATGTATGTCTATTATAGTCCGTAAAATAAGGGGGCGTAATAGTATAAATGATCTTTCTTGGGGAGATACAAGTGAATATATGAAACATTTCTAGCCAAATCGGGCGAATACGTTCGCTACAAGTATCACTCTATATTAAGTATCTGAGTACTTTATAGTCACAGAGGGTCTCTGAAATTCGGGTTGCTCCCCACCTGGCGATCGCATCGCAGCCAGCGGCGTGCCACCCTTTCTTTTTTTTTTTTTGTTTTTTTTTTTCCTTTTTTGCAATCGATTCGTGTGATTGACGAGGAGGAAAATTCACCGCCAAGTACCCTGCCATGTGTTCGCTTATTCTTAAGACTTACGGACCGTTTCCTGTTGAAGGCCAAAATCTGCATTGTCGGTTGAGATGCAATGACAAAAAAGACGTAGAAAATACATGCTCTAGAAGAAGTTAAATTGAATTAACCTTTACAGGATCATGCTTTGACGACATGGACCCACGACCCCTACTCAGCAAAGAGCAAATTCGAGGGTTTATCCCGGTCGGATGGCGGGGGTCCTCCCACGAACCCTTACTGTCAAAGAGGCACCAATGTGTTTATCCCTGTCCAGATGGCTGGGTCTCCCCACGACCCCCTACTCAATGCACTGCAGTGCTCTTTAAAGAATGGGGTCGTGGGAGACCCCGCTCACTCCGCCTGACAGGT
The DNA here is from genome assembly GCA_017654935.2 of Phymorhynchus buccinoides. Classification (NCBI taxonomy): domain Eukaryota; kingdom Metazoa; phylum Mollusca; class Gastropoda; order Neogastropoda; family Raphitomidae; genus Phymorhynchus; species Phymorhynchus buccinoides. The sequence continues at coordinate 2,564,663 of CM065711.1, read as the reverse complement.
ATATCAATAATTACGTGCCATATTCTCACGTAATTATATTCTAGTACACATTAGAAAAATATTTATTATCACATTAATAAAAAATTAACACACTTAAAGCCATTTACGTTTTTGACCAAAATCATGAAAAGGTCAATGAAGAGTATAGTTTTGAGAATATAAAAGTTTGTATGTCAAGACCCCAGAAGTCCGCGGTAAAGGTTAATAAAACATGGGTGCACCTTTTCCTGGTATACCAGGATGTCTTTTTTTGAATTTTACTAGAAAAGGAATTTCCTTTTTTTAATTGTCAAGCAAGATCTTTGTGTCTACTGTATTTTTCAACACTTTGAAAACAAGCATTTGTATAAATTGTGGAAAAAGATAAAAACCGTCATAAATGAATTTTTGACTTCAGCTGCAAGGGCGACATTACCCCGGCCCCCGGCCTTTCAGTTGTGTTTTTTCATTTGTGTAGTTGACCGGGTAAATATTAAACACATTAAGCAAGATTACAACTAATCATGAGATCAGTACCATAGTGACATTAACTACCGGAAATGCGGACTATAAGCTGCTACTTGTCGCAACTTTGGCCCCCATGCGGCTTTATAGACTGATGCCGGCTAGATGTGGACTTTTCCATTCTACATTGACAGTATGATTAAATCTGTTTCTGACCTTATTCCTTTAGTTATGCTGAGCTCTGTAGACTCAAAATGGTTTGGGTAATCGGATAGATCAAATCTCTTGTTAAAATGTCTGAGAAACATTGAATTACTCATGTTCGATGGAGGAGGTTTGCCTATATTTGTGTAGCTTGGCACAATATTCTTTTAATTATATTTAGGTTTTTTAGGGCTGCAGTTGTTTTTTCTTCAATTTCATATAGACGTTTTTGTCATGGTATTGTTACTTTTTATCTTAGTGTTGCTCTTATTTTTTTTACGATTTCTAATTTAGTTGATTTCTTGTGTTTTATTTTATGCCTTTCCAAGTTTTGCTATATTTTGTCGTGTCTTTATATTTTCCTAATGTATTGATAAGCATGTATTTAATACGTGAAATTTGTACTTTAATGTTTCTTGATAATTTATGTTATTGGGTGTCTTCGGTCATGTTTACGAAAGTAGTATTAACTTATTATTTATGTGGATTAAATTTTATTGATTTTTTATTTTATGTTTATTGTACTTGTTTAATTTTTGTTTTTATCTAATGTTCTCTTCGCATTTTTAATTTTGTATGTTTATCGGTTTTGGGTTGTGTACTGATTTGTGTTTTCATTTTGTTCGATGTTTATAGCTTATAGTCACATTAAGTTCAATACATTTTTTATTATCTTTTGTTTGTATTGATTTAGTTGTTTCGTGTATACTTTTGTTGTACTTATGACAAGATCAACTTTTTTTTTTACCGTTGATTTTCTTTACATATGTAAATTACAATTTCCTAACCCCTGAGTTTTTACAATAGCTTTGTTATAATCTCTATCATTATCTGGTCGGACTCTACGTAATTTGTGTATAAACTCCCACTTTTGGAACTTTTTGTGTTTACTTTTATTTTAATTCTGATAGGTCTTCTAATGATTATGTTGTCTTCTTTCGTCATGCTATTTATCGCTGCTTTT
>CM065711.1:2545551-2558051 GCA_017654935.2 Phymorhynchus buccinoides | reverse complement strand
TGGGGGACAACAAAAATCGGATCCTGTTTTCGATAGTAGCAGTATGTAGTAGTAGTGGACAGGCCTCAAGCTTAGGCCTCGCGGCTCTATATAACGTCCCCTCTTTGCACGACGTTGCAAAAAATATTTGGGTACTGGAGCAAAGTTTTTGAAAGACAATCAGCTTACACAATCATAAAAAGACTGAACTTCGAAGGAATCCAGGAAGATTTTTAAAAGGTGTTATATATTACTTGCAAACTTGATGTTAGGAATTATTCATTCCCAATAAACAGCAATACTATCAAGAAAATGCAAATTTTCTTCTATACCCTGGACAATATCCAAAAGATTTTGCCCTTCTGACTTTCTAGTGATGTTAAAAATTGCCGGAACAGAAAAGAAAGTTTAAAAATTGATGTCATCAATACACGGAAATCTTATAAGTTTGTCATAGGCATGGCCTCTCAACCTCCTACACTTAAGAGCGTGTAAGTTTAGGTGTCTTAGCCGTTAGGTGTACTTAGACTCAACATATGACATGTTTGTACATGCTTCTAGCAGTTTGTGGCCCCAGTACTTGTGAGAACTTTCTCTATTTGATTAGATGCTTTCAAAAAAGTACACCATATAGCATTAGTCTCTTCCAGAGTGGGCTTAAAAAAGATTTAGAAGTTTAGAAAAGTGTTCCTTATCAAGATAAGTGAACCTTCTTTTAATAAATTCCAAACATCCGGTTTGCATTGCCCACCACTCTCTGTATATGAGGATCAAATGATAATTGTATATCAAAGTAACACCCAAATCTTCCATTCTGGACAGTATATACTCTGCGAATTCCATCATGAGTCTCATTTCATATTCAACATCTGATGTTTTACCAAATCGTAAACAAACCACATTTTGAGACTTATTAAAATATAAATTACAGGCATGGACCAAGCCTGAAACAGTAATGTCATTTTGTAAAGGTGGTACTTGCAAGATTGAGCTATTACAGATTTTTGAGTCACTCTGCAAAAATTTTACAAGCAAGAATAAAATATCTGGCAGATAATTAACCAAATAGAGAGAGAGAGAGAGAGAGCGAATTGAATAATTCTAACCGAGGCGAGGCTCTTATCTGGCACTTGTCCAAACCTCAATCCATAAGGCATGATCTCCCTCTCTGCCCATTTTGATGTTCGTGTGGGCCTCCAGTGTCTTGCCTACTCGGCTGTCTGCTCCCCAAATTTGCAGCGCTTATTTGGACCCTTACAACTGCATAAGCCTTACGCTAGTCCTTGGCCCCTGACATCACAACTGCAGACGGTAGCTGAGAGAGTAGAGAACGAGTTTGCATTCGCAAACCAATTCTACAATTTAAAGTATTTAAAATACTTTAACGGATAATATTGAATAGAAAGAGATGGTCGGTCATGAAAAGAGCAGTGTCTACTCCTCATATTCCCACAAGACGTATTAAATAGAATTGGAAGTATTTATAGACTTGGGGGCTATGAATAAAGAATGGCCTGGAATTCATCTTTTATAATTTAGCGTTCATTTTCTACTCTCATGAGTTTGATCTAATTCAACATAACCAATCACCATTATGAATTTTTCACAAAGTATGGACCTCTTTCTACAAAGTATGGAATATTTCTAAAAAGTATGGAATATTTCTACAAAGTATGGAATATTTTTACAAAGTATGGATATTTCTACAAAAGCAGGAATATCTCTTAAAAGTAGGAACATTTTTACACAGCATGCGAATATTTTTACAAAGTATGGACTAAATTTTTTTACATAAGTACGAAATATTTTACAAAGTAGGAATATCGTTTTACAAAGTAATGGAATATTTTACAAAGTAGAAATATTTCGACAAAGTAGAAATATTTGTACAAGTATGGAATATTTTACAAGATCTTAATTCACTATTCACTTTCTATGTCAATCTTATTCACTTTCTATTCAATAGAACAAGAAACAGTATTGAATCGAAAAGCGCAGTAGAAATAAGTGTTCTATATTTTGGATTATTGATCTATTTCTATTATAATATACAGGGACACTATTAAATAGGCTTTTTGTGTATTCTAATAGCTCCTTTCGTATTGCAATAGGCTAAAAATATGAGGTTAGATAATAAAAACCACGTTGGAACGCCATAGGAAAACACCCTTTACAGAACGAATTGCAACACTCACTTTGCTAATGGTTCCTAGAAACCAAACTCAACTACGGTCTATTCCTCAATTGGCGGATGTGCGGAAGTCAAAGTATTTACCAAAGAGAAGGCGTGGTGCGTCTCTTTTCTAATGGCCACAAATCGTTTGCACGAAATTCCACAATGCAAGCCTTTTATTCATTTAAAAATTGTTTATACAGCTTTATCCTAAAGAGCTTTGCTACAACAAAGGAAATAGATTTTTTTTTTTTTTCTACGGCAGATACAACAAACGAAAACGCTCAACTACAATGTAGAGACCTCACCCAACCCAATCCAAAATGGCTACTCTCCCGGTACTCCGCCAAGGGGGAATCGCCATTTTTGACAGTTTAATTTCTAGGAAACAAGAGCCAAAGTGATGTTCCGATCTCGTAAAGGGTGGTTTTACTGGTGATCTACGACGTGTTCATCTACAAAAAACTCATCCAGTCAGGGTCGCCAATTTGAATAAATTTCAGAATGGATATCAATGTATGGTCCTATTTTATTGTATTGGGGGTTTGATTCATTGTGGGTAATTCGCAACTAGGTATCTATGTCTGTTCATTTTTTTTCTTTTTTTTGTATCTCCGTCTCTGTTTCTTTTTTTTCTTTTTTCTGTTTATTTCCGTTTTGTTTTTGTTTGTTTTCATATTGAATGGCGGAGTAAGGCAAAACACAGCCTTTTGCAACTATTCTTATCCCTCATTGATAAATTGTCCATCATCCAGTTCATTTCTATAACTTTCTCGTCAATACTGTCCTACTGTATCGATCTTTGTTTTTCTCTCTCTGTATTATAACTGATCTATGCCTCCTGGAGCCTAAAAGAGACATAATTTGAGACTTTCTATCACAATCGCACCACACCCTTTCCTTCTTTCATCAGCCACAAAAATCGCATGCAACATTTTTTTTATTAAATGTTGGCCCGAACGCGCTATTACAGGTGGGAGCAAACCCGAAAATATTTCACAGAGACGCCTATGTGACATAAAAGTACATTACTACCGAATGTCCTGATACAATCACAAACTCGTTTATTTCTCTCCAACAAAGCGATGGATGTTGTGGCCCATCACACGCCTGTTTCGGGAGCAACATCTACGTTATCTATATTCGTAAGTATTTTTGAAGCCAACTTAATTTACCCATAAGTTATCTTTCATAAATAAACAGTAAAGATATTATGTTGTTAGTATGTTGACAAAAATTATTTATCTTCAGGGATATTGTATGATTTCAATCTCACAGGAGCAATTTTGCGATACTAGTCTTAGTCAACGAACATTTTCTACTAAACAATACTAGTATGAAACTCGACTCAACAAAACAAGTGTTACAATATATTTGATGGAAGAATATATAAAATCATGAGACATACAGCCCAAATATGTTCAAAAACAAAAGCTTGGTTCAGCTTTTTAATCTAAGATTTCTAGCATTCAGTTTTTAAAACTTAAAACGCTGATTGTATGAGGATGACAGCTTTGGGACTGACCGGCAGAGTTCATAGATAACGTGGAATAGAAAATGATGTGAGAAAGAATATATCATGCTAGAACTACTCTATTCAAATCAAGTAGCTTCATTTACTTCTCTAAAGTACTTTGTCCCTTCATGTGTTTGGCGCGTGCATCATGGGTTCACGCGCAAACGTTTGTGTGCGTGTGCATTTTATTCGTGTGATGTTTCTCCCTCTGTGCGGCGCACGTGTTCAAGTCAAAGTCAAAGTTCAAAAATCGTTCTTTATTGAGGGCAAATGAATAAGCTATACAAGGGTTTTTTCATACTGCCCTGTGTGTATGTGTTGTGATATTTTTGACCCGTTCAGTGGTTACTATTGATGGTTATAATGTATAATAATATTTTATTATTGTACGCGCTTACGGGCTTTAAGGTAAGCGCGGAAATGCCCATTATTATTTATTAGATATAGAAAGACTAGCAGTTACCTAGCAGTGAGGAGTGTTTATAGGGGTTTGTCACCAGGACGATGTGCTAACGAAACAATACCAGTTTACTAACAACAAGAGGCAACACCTCAAGCTCACTCGGACAGGAACATGTGGACATTCAACAAAGGAAAGATGACGGGGGGAGTTAAAGTACAAGATTGCCAAGAAAATGCTAAAGAACAAATTGAAACTATCGTCATGGATACAACACTAAACAAATTAAAAAGTGCCCGTGCCTGAGAAACACCGGAATCCATGCATGACCGACAGACACTCCTACCAATGAGCTATCGAGGCTTTAAGTGTAGATGAGTTTCTTAAAATTCATGCTGCATGCTAATACTCTCTTAACCCACTAAATCTAAATGTTATCTGTTAGTTATTGTTTTACAGTGTGTTTTAAGGATGCTAATTATCAAATATTACGTTTGAAAGCTGCATAGACATATACTGTGTATGAAAGGTGAACAATGTTACGCCTTCTAGTTCCGAGAAGAAAAATGCCAACATTAAATTTCGGGAGAAATTAGGACACGGACGCCAAATTCACCACAAGCCGAACACTATCATACTATGTGGCCCCGCAATAAGGTTAGTAAGCCCTTGACATTGAGCATGAATCCCTTGCTGAGTCAGTAAAGGCAAGGGACATTAACTCTTGCGAAAGGACATGAGCCATTTAGTGACATCAAAGAGGGTAAAAAAATCTTTGAATAAAATTGAGCGAGTTGTGCCCTTCGTTTGTCAGTGGCGACCCATACCACCCCCACCACCAAGGGCATTTCACTCTTGCAACAGGTGTTCTTGCACGTAGTCAATAGACTCACTTCGTGTTAAAAACTTCGTTAAACACGACAGTGAGCCCCCAAAAACTGTTTGTAATATTCGCCCCTGGGCGAAGTGTTAAAAAACCCACCAGGTCAGTGTCAAAACCCACGGTTTCACGTGTCCTCTATAGCTGGTAAAAAAATTTAAGAAATCTTCCTAGCATGAGAGGGAACCAATGTGGGAGGGGGGGGGGGGGGGGGGGTGGGTCTTTAGTATAGGCACATGACGCATTCAGACAAACCATAGCAACAAATCATTACCCCTTTAATTCGATTATCTTTCATCAACCATTTCGCGTAGGAAGCAAAGCAAGTCAGCACACCATTGCTCTAAATACTCATTATTCCAACCAAGTAAACAGGAACTAAATAATTGCCACTGTTCTCCCCACAAAATCCATAATATTATACCTTCAGAATCAGCCAAATTGAATAGAAAGTGGACCTCCTCTTATAAGATTCGATCCACAATGAGTTATTAAAGACCCAACCATGTCACACGTGTCAAAATCCACCGCGGGTCACAGTTTTCACTCTTATAAAAATGGAAAGAACAATCTTGTCTGGGCCAAGCCTGACTCCCATATTTAAAATGGCCCCCCAAATTCAAACCCAAACATCCATGTTTAAAGAGTAGCCTCAATTTCGAGATTTGGCGGAAATTTGGATGTGGGGTCACAGCTACCAGAAAAAAAACCAAGGGACTTTAACGTGGCGCGTCACTGGGTCCTTTAAATGGGAGGGAGTTGATATAAGGGAGGTATTTTAACCCAATTACAAAGAAGGGCCAGTCCTCAGAGAAGTAGGTTCTTAAAATGGAGGAGTTTATTAGAGGGGGTGGGGGTGCTTATAAGGATGCTCCATGTGGGGGTGTAGATTTTGTCATTATATTATACTATGTGGCTGGTTGCCCATAGCCGATGAGGTTAGCCGAGGCGTAGTTCACCGCCCCAGCTATCTTCATTAATTAAAAAAACCCCGGGACTTTTACTGGGTTCGTACTGACTCGGGCATTGCCTCCAGTGATTGTTCCCACCATCATTGTACCCAAAAATGTCCCATTTATGTGTCGATTCAGACAAAGAGACTTAAAAACACCATTTTCGCCTCGTTGTCCACTAGATTTCTTAACAGGGGTCAATGGATAGGTTGGGGGGGGGGGTGGGGGGGATCTACACACGTTATAATTTTCTAAAAAGTCTCTGTAAAAAAAAGCGGTTGGCAAAAAAATTGCCATTTCGTAGTGATGCTTTGGTTGAAGCCTACTGCATCAAATGGAATTGGACGCCACGAGATGAATGAACATCTGTGTGTCAAATGTAAACACTGCTCGGCGTTGATGATTGTATGTTTGCTGTGTGGGTGTGTGTGGTGTGTAGCACATGCTGCTTGGGAAGGGTGGGGGTGGGGTGATGGAACGAAAGAATCAGGTGTGGCGGCAGGATCGGTCTATAAAGTCCTGAAAATTGCTGTGACGGGTCGGGTGTAATCATTATAAGCATGTGTAGTCATATTTCCAATGAAGTACACTTGTTTGCCAATATAGCAGTTCATATGTACGTGTACTAGTGGATAAATCTCTTATAAGGACCTCAAAAACCACTCAAAATGAGGTCTTAGTAAGGGCAGGGGTACCTTATAAGGGAGGTACATTTAGTGACTTACAAGAAGGGAAATGTCTCAAGAGAAGAGTCTTATGTGGTAGAGGGGAGCTGATAGGGAGTACACCTGTATCTTAATCCATTATTACTTTTAATATGTGGATCAACATCCCTTAAAGACCTTCAAAAAACAATCCAAAATCAGGCCTTATGACGGGAGGGTATGATAAGCGGAGGGTAACGTAATAATACAAAGAAGGCCAATGTCTCAAGTAGAGTTTATGTGGAGGAGTCTTATAACCGGGAGGTCATATAAGGGGAGGCTCAGTCTGTACCTTTCACTCATTTACTAATCATACATTAGGATGGCAGAAAGAGAATTGTGTGTAAAAGGCACCAAAAATTGGTCCATTGTTTTACATTAAAGCAGTGTCAATATTCATTATATAAACACTGTCATCAATAGCTCAGTCATAAATAATACATAATAAGTTAATAATCAATATATATCTCATGTAGCATAGTCATCTTGTATCACAGATAGGTAATTACAGAGGGAAGCGAGCCAGAATTACTTTTGTGTTATTTTTGCATAGTTGCAAAAAATAGGATTTTAAATCAGCTAGCGGCAGCAAAAAAAGAGTAAATATCTCGGTGAAATTTCACAGAAACTGTAAGAATTCTCGCTCTATCAGATCTCGCCCTATCTCTCTCTCTCTCTCTCTTCTCTTTACTTCTCTCAACGTGTACACTAGTCTTATAGTGAAGAAAAGATGCACTCCATAGAAACGCATAAACAAATGTTGTTTTTGATAATCGATGTTATGTGATCTTAAAGCTACGTTTATGTCAACCTCTATTGTATGGGCCTGCTGCCTAACAAATAAATCATTCAGACTCGAATCTCGTCTCTCTCACACACCACAAACCGGGGGGCCCCCCCCCCCCACGTTTAAATTCCGCCCACCACAAATTAAACTGATGATCTCAAGAGGTGGACCGAGTTAGGTACCCCAATACTTGACAAAATGAATTCCATCTCAACTGGGACCCGCTATGCGATGAAGCACAATCAGGCAGTTACTATGAAGTCACTCTATTTCGATTATACACCACAAAATGAGTCAGTAAATGTCACAGAGGACCCCGTGGGGATACACGGGGGGTCCTTTTGTATAATTAGTTCCCCCACCTTATGGAAGTCTGAGCTGTAACTTCCTATAATCTAGCCATTTTAACTATGCTTTTCCTTGCTTACTGTCATCCTACTATACTCTTCTGCCTCACCGGTCCATTTCTGCCTTTTCACGAAACGCTTTCAAAAACATTTCCGCCAGCCGAAGTCGGACTTGCTGGGCCTCTAAAATTTTATTAGGCACATAAAGGGAAGCCATGACGCATCGCCACTCAATAATTGACAGGAAACTGTCGGAGCGATCGAAGAAGAAGAAGAAGTCCAGAGGCCATTGTTGTTTATCGGTACTATTTGTGTGAAGATTTGAAATCGTATACTCAATGAATCAGTGAATTAGAAATGGCAACCGAAAAGATTCAAAATCAGTACTAACGACCAGATTTTAAAAATAATTTTTAAAAAAACATTATTGCAGAAAGGAATGTGTTTTACGCTCACCGTCTTTCTACGACTTCTGTTTTTATGTTTTTTTAACACAATAGAAAAAAATTCAAAATGGAAAACTGAAGACTTCCTTCCTGGAGAGCAACTACTGACAATGCAATAAAATTACAATACAAGCCAATACAATACAATACAGCACAAGTGGAGAGTGGACAGTGGTAGCGCGTTCATTCGGTGTACGTAAACCCGAGTCGAACTGGTACAGGATTTTTTCCTCATTCTGCACTAGGCTTAACGGTCTGAACGTGGCACGATTCGGATGAGACGATAAACCGGGTGCCGGTGCCATGCACTTAGCATACGCTAAACCCAGTGGCAATGAAAAGTTGTCATTGGTATAAAAATTTACCCCCCCCATCATCAGTGACAAAAATCGCGGTGCACAAAATAAAATTGGTTGGCATGCCTCTGGCTGCGGATCGCGCTCTCCAGTTGGTGCAACCCGAATTCACAGAGACGCCTCTAGTGACTATTAAGTACTACACTAATAAAATATCAACACAGTGCAATAGACCAATAAACTCGGCACAACTGGTACTTTCTTCAATCATCTCAACCAAACTTGTTTTAGAAATAAGACTGAAAAGAAGTTATCAATCAACAAAAAACAATAAAATGACAATTAAAATACTAACAATTTGCTAAACGGTTCATCCTTTATCAACCAACAAAACAATATGATACAATAATATTTCATCACCAGAACAACACTCAAAAAAACTTGAGCATCATTCAAGTTGTGCAACCAAAAACAAAGCAATCATATCGTCAGTGAACATTCAAAAAATTAGTATCTGGATTTCGTGAGACACATACATAGGCAGCTTTCTCATTTTTCCCGCCAACGCTCCAACGAAAAAGCTCGGATCTATAAACGACTTCTATCTGGGGTACTAAAAAGAGGTTGTAAAAAAGACGAAAAACTGCAAGGTCTCCAAATCAGATCTAGTAAGGACAAAAAACCTCAGTATCTTCGTTCTTTTCAAGTCAAACAACAAAAATGACCAACTAATTTACAAAAATGCAGATTTAATATCGCAATTCTTCAACAACATATCATCATAGTTAATCAATGTGGTCAACGCGGTGTTAAATTTAATTTTTTTATATATTTTTCTCAAAACTACCAAATGAGATACGAGATTTTGAATTCACCGACGATATGCTGATCAGTTAATCACAAAAGCTGGGGGGGGGGGGGGGGGCGACATGTGTAAAAATTGGGGGATGGGGAGGGGCTTCTTCAAAGGCTTGTTTCAAACATTAAACACATGTTCTCATAGCCATGCTGTATGTAACTGCCGTTACCCAAATCTGTAATCACAGCACAATTGTATACATTATCAAATACTGTGAAACGTATTGTTTGCGTTGCGGCGTGGATTCTTTGGCAGGTCCAGAGTCGTAGTGGGGGGGTAGAACCATTCAGGGCACTAGCTATCACAAATAGACACGTTTCTATAAGAACGAACAACGAGAGAAAATATGACTGAGGGGCGATTTGAAAATAAATCTTTGAAACTTTAAGAATAAGGAAAAAAAAACATCTGTTTCTAAAAGGAATATTTTGGTTTGTAAAAACCAAACATAATTAACAATTTCACCTGCCAGCCATATTCAGGCAAAATGTTCCATTAAATTTACCTGGAGAGGACAGCATAAAATCCATCCTGCAGTATTGGGGATCTCTTCCCCTGTATCATGTAAAAATAACGTCTATCCTTACTTCCCCAAACTAAGACAACTACGGGTGTGTGGATAATAATAACCAATCTTGAGCCTTTTAGGTGACATAGTGTGTTAAATACACTGTGGTGCTAAAATGCGACTTTAGGCGGTTGAAAGGGTTAACACACACACGATGGGTGTCATCAAAGTTGAAAAACCGCTGGAATCAATTCGTTACCCACAAACAATTTAGAAAATACTGGGTATAATAAACATCAGCAATTAGAAATCCTGGGTGGAATTATGATAATACAAATATCAACTGATCTCATCACAACTGCAGATTCCAATTTCATGGAGCTTTGATAAAACATCTAACAGAAGTGAGCTATTATAAAACAAATGCCTCTCTCTCTCTCTCTCTCTCTCTCTCTCTCTTCTCTTCCCTCCTCTCTCTCTCTCTCAGATTGGAGAATAGGTGATTGACTCTAAAATAGATTATCATCTGGAAAACAAAGTTGAAGTTTTCAGTTTTCTCACGTGCGCGAGCTACCACATACACACACTTGTGCAATAAGGGCTTTTTTTTTTTTTAACACAAGAAAAGCATGCACTGTCTATTTCAAAGTGACAATTATGATTTTTTTTACAAGTTCAATAAAACCACACAATGTATAACAATTCTATTTAAAAGCCAGCGTCACCATTCTTTTTAAAAGCAGCAGCTTTTGCCAATTCACAAGAGGCAGTTAGGTAAAATAAAACAAATGTATAGTTCAATCAAATCTATAATGTTACCTGTACTCGAAAACCAGCAATTCACATATTTGAAATCAGCCATCACCCAAGAATCTAGCGAGAGAAGAAAGAAAGCATGCTATTTATTTATTTGAAGCATCCATCATTAAATAACAAAAATAACTTCAACAAAAGCTACAGCATTCTCAAACTGAAACAACTATCATCACATGATTATTATTTTGTTATGACAACTTTTCCTACTTGAAAGAATCGCACTATCAAAGTAAAGCAAATTGAAGTTCAATAAAAGCATGCTCGTGATCTCTTATTTCAAAAAAACATCTCTAAAACAAAAGACCCCCCATGGGATACGGAGGTTGTTATAAAGTTCCCTCACCTTCTGGAAGTTCTGTGCTTTTAACTCCTCTAATCTGCGCTCTCTTTGAACCTTTCCTTTTCCTTGCTACCGTCATCTATATCTTCTGCTTAACCGGTCCATCCATTCTTCCTGCCTTTTCTTCACGAAACTTTCAAAAACATTCCTCCGCCGAAGTCGGACGTGCTGGGGACTAACTATTTCTAGGCCGCATAACGGCAGCATGAGCATGCTGCGCTCATAATCGACAGGAAACTGAGCGATCGAAGAAGAAGAAGAAACAAATTAAAAAAAAGAAGCATGTCACTATTCCCTTATTTGAAAGTGTCAATTGTAAAAATAAAATGAAAATACCAAATACGTTCACAAAAATACAACATTCTCACTTTGCAAAAACCAATCATCAAATCAATCAATAACAAAGAAAATGCAAGTTTCTCTATCAGAATTTTTTTTAAACAACTACAGTGAAACCTCCTTATAAAGACCTACAAAAATAATCAAAAGAGGTCTTATAAGGAGGTACTTTTAATACTAAAAGAAGGGGCAATGTTCTCAGGAGGGGTAGGTCTATGCTGGGAGGGAGTCTTATAACGGGGGTCTTACAAGGCGGCTCCACTGTACATAGGATAAACGAAAGATCAATGACAAAGCATTTCCCGAAACATTTCCCTATTCGAACATTAAGGTTCTCTGTAAGCGAACATTTTTTTCACTCTTCCCCATGGCAACACAGTTGTTATATGTAAGTCATGTTATGGCAATCACTGTTTTGCCAGGGGAAAAGAGTGAAAATGTTCATTTGAATGGTCAACTTAGGACTCTGATTGTCCGCCAGTGGGGCAATTCAAACCAGTAGGGCCTTATAGCGCGTGACATTTCTTAGTTGGGGGTAGTGAGAAGACGAGAGGAGAGACGAGGGCAGGAACTCATCTCCCCTCTCTTCACTACCCCATAATAAGAAATCACGCGCTAAAGCCACTATAACTGTGGGATTGCCCCCTGGCAGGTAAAATGCGAGCCCTAAGGTGCTCAATGAGACCATTAAAGCAACATCAATACTTTCTACCAACCAAGCATGCAACTTTCCTTATTTGTAAGTGTCATATCAAGTAAATTCCCCCCGTGGTAATCAAAAATACAGTTACCCAAATTGAACCACGATAAAAGCAGCAGAGTAAACTAACACAAAACTGGATTAACGTGAATACGGTTTTAACGCACACAAATCTATTTGATGTACGAACCCCTCGTATTTAGTATATACTTAGTGCTTAACACAAATAATGGTTAAAAAACCACACATACTTTGGACTATAAGGTGCACGCTTATAAGCCGAACCCCCTAATTTATACAAAACTCAGGTTCGGTTATTATAGTTCTTACTAATATCAGTCCATATAAGCGCAAGAGCTCAGTTGTGGAGTGCAGTCTTAATAGGCCCTTCGAAATACAGAACCAGAAACAGACCCGTCTGGGAAAAAAGTATCGCCTTATCGTCCTTTAAAAAAAA
>CM065711.1:2542826-2545051 GCA_017654935.2 Phymorhynchus buccinoides | reverse complement strand
CCCACCTGGTCGAAAGACCGCAGAGGTCGTAAAATCCTATTTCGTCGTTTTTGTCAATTTTGAGATATGGGTAATTCCTTGTTCTCTAACACCTTATCTTTCTTATTTATAAAGGACAATCTTTAATATAGTCCCTAAATGGTCTCTTATGTGGCCCTGAGACAATTGTCAATGCATTTTCTTTCTTCAGCTAGGCTAGACTTTAGACTGTTTTCACAAAATGGCCGACGCTCACCCTACTAACTTTTAAATGCTCATAACTCTGGAACAAAAAAGATACACGATGGTTCTTGTATCGTTAGAAAGAGATTGGTCTGAAGTTGTCAAATGTAATTTTTTTCTTCAGAATGGTGCAGTCAGTTTGAAACTTTATGTCCCTTTCGTGTTGCTGGACCGGACCACAAATGTCCTCGTCACAAAATGGTAATCTTACTAATAATGCATATTCTTTTTTTTCCTTCTGTACTTTGCGCACAGAATCAACTATGACTTCTCCTTTGACGATGACGTAGCACGGTTGTACGGCTGTCACGTGTTCGCCTTTGACCCCAGGTCAGTGACATCCATGAATAATTGCTCTCCTGCTGGTAGGGTAGGTAAATGATGAGTATCTGTGTCTCGTGCCTTTGATCCTGGGTGAGCGACATTAACGGATTGCTCTCATGATGGTAGGACATGTCTCTGTGTCTCGTGCCTTTGATCCTGAGTGAGCAGCATTAACAGACTGCTCTCCTGTTGATGGGGCATGTCTCTGTGTCCTGTGCCTTTGACCCTGACTGAGCGACATTAACTGATTGCTCTCATGTTGGTAAGGCATGTCTCTGTGTCCTGTGCCTTTGACTCTGAGTGAGCGACATTAACTGATTGCTCTCCTGTTGGTAAGGCATGTGTCTGTTTCTCGTGCCTTTGATCCTGAGTGAGCAGCATTAACAGACTGCTCTCCTGTTGATGGGGCATGTCTCTGTGTCCTGTGCCTTTGACCCTGACTGAGCGACATTAACTGATTGCTCTCATGTTGGTAAGGCCATGTCTCTGGGTCTCGTGCGTTTGATCCGAGCTGAGCGACATTTAAACGGATTGCTCTCTCGTGCCCGAAGACGGAGTGTGGCTGCCCACGTTTGCGGGGGTAATCAAAAACGGTCTCCACACGTAACTATTCTCAGTCCTAGGGGATGCATTGTGTTCCATTAGTTGAGCAAGTGCTTACGGCTGTCGGGATGATCCCTGGAGTTCTTTTAGCCAGGGTACACGTCAACAACAACAACAACAACAACGGATTTGTTCTCATGTTGGTAGGGCATGTCCTGTGTCCCGTGCCTTTGACCCTGACTGAGCGGCATTAACGGAAAACTGCTCTCCTGTTGACGGGGCAGGTTGGTGATGCTAGTGCGCCTCTGGGTGGATCCCGTCAGCACCTTGAGATGTTTCTCTTTCATTCGTGACATTTTAAAGACCCAACCACACTGCATACGATTTGACCCTCCAGTGCGATCCGATTGTGACGATGTCTGTGAAGCATGATTCACGTGAAATACATCCGTCCTAAAAATAACTTTACTGTTTTCGTTCACTATACTCATGTTCACCGCAAAACACGAAATCAAATCAAATGTCTGATACCAAAACAAACAAAAAGAAGATATTTGATCCTATTTGTGTTTTCCAGTATGCTACATTTGTAGTGAAATTGACTAGTAGGATTTCAGCAGATTTATGTAGACAGTAGAATTTCACGTCAATCCATGCTTCACAAATGTCAAAATCGGATCGTATTGAATCGAAACGTATGCAGTGTAGCAGGTCCTTTAGTTGTACTCGAAGGGGGTTTTACCATTGGTGGACATTATCCTGAAACTATTGGGCTAAAAAACTATAGTAGAGCAGTTTCTTCTTCTTCGATCACTCAGACAATCAGAACAGTTTCCTGTCATAATGGGCGCAGATGCAGTCATGCTGCCGTTATGCGCCTAACTAAGAAATAATTAGGCCCAGCATGTCCGATTTCGGCTGGAGGAAATGGTTTTGAAAGTGTTTATTGAAAAAAAGGCAGGAGAATGGACCCGGTAAGGCAGAAAGATAGCAGATGACAGCGAGCAAAAAGAAAAGGCAGAGTCAAAGAGAGTGACAGGATTAGAGGAAGTTACAAGCACAGAACTTCCAGAAGGTGGGGAACTATTTATACAAAAAGACCCCCCGGTATCCCCACAGGGGGAAGTGAGAGCATG
>CM065711.1:2537826-2540326 GCA_017654935.2 Phymorhynchus buccinoides | reverse complement strand
CGGTTTTCAGACTTATCATGTTATACTTTATACAAGTCAAATTTTGTTCGAGTTTATATTTTTAACTTTTTTTAGGTCAGAAATAAAGATTATTTGTAACTATTGCAAAATATCTGTAGACCTTCTTCGATTTTTAAACAATTAATTTGATTTTTAAAAGGTGGTCCTGGAAATTGTAATCTATAAGTAGCTCAGGGAGTCATAACCGAAAGTGTTTTTAATAAGAACATTTTAAGCAAAGTATATACAATGATATCTCAGTGCAGTCTTTGTGCGAGCCATGGCATCTAACTAGGTCTTGACCTACTATTCAAGACAACATCCAACTATAAATAAAAATACTTAATAAAATAACTTTATTTAAAGAAAAACCCTTTTCCCCTGTCCCTCCCCCATTTCCCAACATCTAACTTACATTGAAATGAATAAGGGGAAGGAACTTCTCGTAATTAACTCCCTTTTTTCTCTCTTTTCTTCTTCTTCAGTAGTGTCCCATATGGCTCCGGCCGAGAGCTAAAAACAATAAAGATCACGCGCGAATTCACATCTTTCCCCCTCGAAGAAACCTCTAACGCATCTTTTACATTCAAGCACAAACTAGGCTTACCGCCCGCGTATAACAACAACAATAAGAACAGCAACAACTCGTCGCTTAGAAGTATTAGTAAAACGCTTCATCGTCAAGAGATAAAGAAATAGACTAAGCAAATAATGATAATAATATCGTGATGTCATCATCATCGTCGTCGTCGTCGTCGTCATTCTCATCCTACTTGGATGAACTAAAGCTAACTTTTGGTGTTTGTTCTAACGCTGACGTTGTATGTGAAACCTACCAATGTGCTAATGCTGCATGGGGCCTTTAAGAGCCTGAAGAGCCAGCCACACGTCAGCTACATTCGCACGACTACACGATACGATTCGATCACGTGATCTCGAAGCGCGAATCACATTTGTTCTTGGAGACCACGTGATCGAATCGCATCGCACAGTTGGCCCTTTAATTAATCTCATATTCCTAATTCGTATCCGCATTGGTATTTTTTTCTCAAATATCTCACCATCTCTTCCATCACGGGGGGTTTTGTCTTCTTTTCTTTCTTGTCTTTCCTCCTTTCTTCCTTCCTTCCTTTCTTTCTTCCTTCCTTTCTTCCTTCATTTCTTTCTTCCTTCCTTCCTTCCTTTCTTTCTTTCTTCCTTCCTTTCTTCCTTCCTTCCTTTCTTTCTTTCTTTCTTCCTTCCTTCCTTCCTTCCTTTCTTCCTTCCTTTCTTTCTTCCTTTCTTCCTTCCTTCCTTTCTTCCTTCCTTCTTCTTTCTTCCTTCCTTTCTTTCTTCCTTTCTTTCTTCCTTCCTTTCTTCCTTCCTTCCTTCCTTTCTTCCTTCATTTCTTTCTTCCTTCCTTTCTTTCTTTCTTCCTTCATTTCTTTCTTTCTTCCTTCCTTCCTTTTTTTCCTTTCTTTCTTTCCTTCCTTTCTTCCTTCCTTTCTTTTTTCTTCCTTCCTTCCTTCCTTTCTTCCTTCTTTCTTTCTTTCTTCCTTTCTTTTCCTTCCTTTCTTTCTTCCTTCCTTCTTCCTTCCTTCCTTCCTTCCTTCCTTTCTTTCTTCCTTCCTTCCTTCCTTCCTTCCTTTTCTTCCTTCATTCCTTCCTTCTTTCCTTCCTTCCTTCCTTCCTTCCTTCTTCCTTTCTTCCTTCCTTTCTTTCTTTTCTTTCTTCCTTCCTTCCTTCCTTTCTTTCTTTCTTTCTTTCTTCCTTCCTTTCCTTCCTTCCTTTCTTTCTTTCTTCCTTCCTTTCTTCCTTCCTTTCTTTTCTTTCTCTTCCTTTCTTTCTTTCTTTTCTTTCTTCCTTCCTTCCTTCCTTTTCTTCCTTTCTTCTTCCTTCCTTCCTTCCTTCCTTCCTTCCTTTCTTTCTTCCTTCCTTCCTTCCTTCCTTTCTTTCTTCCTTTCTTTCTTCCTTCCTTTCTTCCTTCCTTCCTTCCTTCCTTTCTTTCCTTCCTTTCTTCCTTCCTTTCTTTCTTCCTTCCTTCCTTCCTTCCTTTCTTCCTTCCTTTCTTTCTTCCTTTTTCTTCCTTTCCTCTTCCTTCCTTCCTTCCTTTCTTTCTTCCTTCCTTTCTTTCTTCCTTTCTTTCTTCCTTCCTTTCTTCCTTCCTTCCTTCCTTTCTCCATTCCTTCCTTTCTTTCTTCCTTCATTTCTTTCTTCTTCATTTCTTCCTTCCTTCCTTTCTTTCTTCCTTTCTTTCTTCCTTCCTTCATTCCTTCCTTCCTTTCTTTCTTCCTTCCTTTCTTTCTTCCTTCCTTTCCTTCCTTCCTTCCTTCCATTCCTTCCTTTCTTCCTTAAGTTCCTTCCTTCTTTCCTTCTTTCCTTCCTTCATTCCTTCCTTCCTTCCTTTCTTTCTTCCTTCTTCCTTTCTTCCTTTCTTTCTTCTTTCTTTCTTTCTTTCTTCCTTCCTTCCTTTCTTCCTTCCTTCCTTTCTTCCTTCCTTCCTCTTTTCCTTCCTTCCTTT
>CM065711.1:2520326-2535326 GCA_017654935.2 Phymorhynchus buccinoides | reverse complement strand
GATAACAAACAGATAACATTTTAGATTAGTGGGTTAGATAGTATTCAACAGGCAACATGAGTTAAGAGTTTTGATCGCTTCTCGGCCTTTTGGCTAGGACAGTGATTCAGGAACATAAATTTTTGTTTATACCGTGGTTGGTTTGTTCAGCCCGTCGTACAATGCGAAAGCCGATACGCGACGTTAAGAAGAAAAAAGAAAAAAGAGTTAAGAAACTCATCAACACTGAAAGCCTCGATGGCTCATTGGTAGAGCGCCTGTCTCTCATGCCAATGGTCCCGTGTTCGATTCTCGGCAAAGGCACTTTTTTTAGTTGTATCCATTAACGATAGTTTCGTTTGTACTTTACTTTAAACAACGTCACCCCCCCTCATGTTTACGACCCTCCATCTCAAAGTCATTATTTTTTGGCAAACTTGTTCTTAAACACCCCCCTCACATTTACTACCCTCAATCTCAAAGTCATTATTTGTTGGCAATCTGGTACTTTACCCCCCCCCCCCCCCTCATGTTCATGACCCTCAATCTCAAAGTCATTTTTGTTGGCAATGTTGTACTTAAATATCCCCCTTCTCCTTACGATCCTCAATCTCAAAGTCATTTTTTGTTGGCAATCTTGTACTTAAACACCTACACCCCCCCGAGTGAGCCTTGAAGGATTTGCCTCTTGTTTTATATTGAATTTGGAGAAAAGGCTCTACCAATGAACAATGAGTTGTCGATGTTTACTGTGTTCTGCCAGTTTCTGCACGATCTTTCCCGAATTTTAGATCTAGGTTAGCGACTCCTCATTGTGGCAGTATAGCCTAGTTTGGCCTAGCAGACTATTGAAATGAGCAACGTCGAACGAAAAATGGTGTTTTACGTCCTCTCGGTCTGGAACGAACAGACACATATGGGACATTTGTAGATACAAAGATGGTGGGAACAATGCTGGAGGCAATGCCCGGAGGCAGTGCAACACCAGTAAAGTCCCGATTTTTTTTTTTAACAATACAGATAGGTGTAGCAGTAACCACGCCTCGGTTAAACCTCATCGGCTATGGTACCGCCACAACTATATTTAGTAGAGTATAAATTATGATCGATAAAAATGAGCAAAGTCGTTATCTTACTGAAGATTAACGGCTGTGTTGACGCATAAATCATCGTTTTAATGCGTCATATTACCCCCTACTTGAGATTTTAAAGGGTAAATCTCATGGATGGTTTGACATTCTAGGGGGTGATTTGAGAGTTCTAGTGCGTAAATACGCACAATCTCTACGTTTTCAGAAGCCCTGATTATTACACCCCACGCTTCTACTTGATATGTAACAACTTTATTAAAAGGCAAAGAACAGTAACCCTGGTAAAAACTCCCATGAAAACACAAAGAACAGTAACTCTTGGGGAAACTCATGGAAAACGCAAAGAACAATAACTCTGGACAAAACTCTAGGGAAAACGCAAAGAACGATAACTCTGGACAAAACTCCGGGAAAAAGCAAAGAACAATAACTCTAGACAAAACTCCGGGAAAACGCAAGGAACAATAACTCTGACACAATTAAGCTTTAGTGTTGATTAAGTAAAACACATTCAGAAAAACACACTCTCATGGGTCAGTCTACTAGAGAGAGAGCGAGAGAGAGAGAGTGGAGAGAGAGAGAGAGAGAGAGAGAGAGAGAGAGAGAGAGAGAGAGAGAGAGAGAGAGAGAGAAGAGAGACGAGAGAGTGGCGAGAGAACTGGGGAGAGAGAGAGAGAGAGAGAGAGAGAGAGAGAGAGAGAGAGAGAGAGAGAGAGAAAAAAGAGAGAGAGAGAGAGAGAGAGAGAGAGAGAGAGAGAGAGAGAGAGAGACAGAGGAGAGAGATGGATGAATTAATTATGTAATAAAATTTGGTTACGTTACTAGTGCAATATCGAACACTAAAGAGGCATAACCCTCACAAGTATGGAACAAAAGGGGAACAAATAATTACAACAGATTAAGTAAGTAATCATGATAGCCGCTTTTGAATGATGCCAAGGTACTTTTTGTTTTATGTGATCGGGACGTTCGTCCCAGAGTTTGCCGCCTGAATATGTTAGAGATGTCATGCATAAATCAGTTCTTGGACGAAGGAGCTGTATTCTACTTCTGTTTCTTATGTTAGTCTCACACAGCTTTTCACAGATATAGAGGAGCGCGTCCATTAACAATCTTGTAAACGAAAACGGCTTTATTAAATTGACATCTCAAAGGAAAAGGAAGAATATTAAGAGTTTTATAATCAGAAAACTTGTAAAGAAGATTATTTCAGAAGTATAAGTTTAAAAGAACGCATGTAAATACTTTCTAAAGGTTTAAGGCATTTTTTACTTGCCAGATCCCAAGTCGTGGAGCCATAATCGAAATCAGGTTGTAAATAGGCGTAAAAAAAGTGTTCTGATATGTTGGTCGATAAAATGTTTTGTTCTATTGAATTGAAATGACTTTCTTGATAGTTTGCGAATAAGGATAGAAATATGGGAAGACCAAGACAGATTGTTGTCAATTACAAGACCAAGCAGTTTATGTGAATCAACCTCGTCTAAAACATTATCATGCACTTTCATTTTGATCAAGTCATGTTTTATATTCTGGCGCTTCTGTCTTGTAGTAATAATCATTAACTTACATCTTTGAGGATGAAGAGCCATATGATTAAGATCACTCCATGTTTCTAGTTTGCTGAGATCATTTTGTAAAACAGTGAGCACGAGGTCAGTATTCTTATTTTTATTATGTAATGTGCTGTCATCAGCAAACGGTTCACAATCTGATGTGACATGTAAAGGAAGGTCATTTATATATATGGAGAACAGGATTGGCCCCAAGACTGAACCTTGGGGAAAGCCCTATTTTATCACCTTAAAAGAAGATTTTTTTACAGTCCTGATAAACTGATTGCTGTCTGTTAGTTAGAAAGGATGAAATGAGATCCATAGACTCCTGCGATAAGCCATACAGTGCCAGTTTTCTTAAAAGGAGATTATGGTCGATTGTGTCGAATGCTTTGGCAAAGTCGACAAAGACTGCCCCTGTAATTAGATCATTGTTTATATTTGAATGCCATTGCTCTATAAGGTTTGAAAGTGCACTGTGACATGAATTATCTTTTCTGAATCCGCTTTGAATTGGATGAAGTAAATTGTTTCGATCAAAGTGCAATTGAATTGAATCATTTAGATTTTTTTTCTAACGGCTTATATGACACAGATATAATTGATATTGATTGGTCTATTGTTGGAAGATTTATTTGGGTCACCAGATTTAAAAAGCGGAAGTACCTTGGCATCCTTAAAAGCTTGAGGAACGTGACTTTTTTCAATACACAAATTGTAGATGTAGGTCAAAATTAATGTTCAGCAATGATTGGTGCTGCCGTTTTAAGTATTCGGTTGTCTATGTCGTCTACATGACGAAATTTGGATTGACTAATAGAACTCAGCTCACAATACACTTGTTGCATAGGCGTGAAAAAAGAGTGTTCTAGTATGTTGGTCAAGAAAATGTTTTATTCTATTGAATTGAAATAACTTACAAAGTTGCATGCCTCACCTTCAACTCTGTCAATGGCACTGCCCCTCAATATCTTATCGATATCATTCAAACTTACACCCCTGCACGCCAGCTCAGATCTTCTTCCGAGTCACGTCTGCTTTCTACTCCTCGTGTTAAAACAAAATCCTTTGGATAATCCTCTTTTTCACACTCTGCTCCTTCAGTCTGGAATGGCTTACCACACAGTGTTCGCCATTCTTCCACAGTTCAGTCTTTCAAGCCTTCTTTGAAACCTCACCTCTTTGATGCTTCTTACCACTAACCGCTCATATCTTACCTTAAATCCACGTGCTTCTGTTTCAAAACCTGAATCATGGATATGTGTGCTTGCGTGCACGTAGGGGTGGTTGTAATGGGCCGGTGCGCGCGCACGCGCGGCGTGTGTGTGTGTATGTGTGTGTGTATGTGTGTGTGTGTGTATGTGTGTGTGTATGTGTGTGTGTGTGCGTGTGTGTGTATGCGCGCGCGCGCGCGCGCGTGTGTGTGTTTGTGTATGTGTGTGTGTGTGCATGTGAATGTGTGTGTGTGTGTGTGTGTGCGCGCGCGCGCGCGCGCGTGCGTGGTGTGTGACTGTGTGCTTCTCTGTTAGTGTGTGTGTTTGCGCGATAACGTAGCTCATGAACTTTGATTTTCCTTGCAATTTTGTTTCTTTTCTTATAATATTGTAATCATCATCATCATTCATCATTCATATAGTAATAAGCCAACTGTCCGTGTGTGTGTGTGTGTCTGTCTGTGTGTGTGTGTGTGTGTGTGTGTGTGTGTGTGTGTGTGTGTGTGTGTGTGTGTGTGTGTGTCTGTCTGAAACACGAAACGGGCCTTATAACTCCGCCGTTTTTCGACCGAATCGCTTCAAATTTGCTGTGAGCCCTCACGGGGCGATGGCAACGGCAACAGAGGCGGCCGTGTCATTTGCGCGGTTTCGCAAATGCGCGAAACGCGCATCCGCCGGCCTCCCGGCCGCCGGCGTTTCTGAGCCCATTGCCTTCGAATTTGGCAGGAAGATGACCGGGGCCGGGGACTATCCGTGTGCCAAACCGGAAGCGAATCGGTTGAGAAACGCAAGCACTATACGACTCTGCCGTTTCTTAACCGAATCGCTTCAAATTTGCTGTACTCAGCGTTACCAGTACTTTGCGTTACCGTTACTAGGCGTTACCGTTACTAGGCATTACTGGTACTCGGCGTTGCGATAGTAATAAGCCAAGTGTGTGTGTGTGTCTGTCTGTGTGTGTCCGTGTGTGTGTGTGTGTGTGTGTGTGTGTGTGTGTGCGTGTGTGTGTCTGAAACACAAAACGGGCCTTATAACTCCGCCGAAACGCGCATCTGCCGGCCTCTCGGCGCCCGTATCTCCGGCGTTTCTGGGCCGATTGCTTTCCAATTTGGCAGATAGATGACCGGGGACGGTGACTATCGGTGTGCCAAACCAGAAGCGAATTGGTTCAGAAACGCACGCGCTATACGCCGCTTCACCTTTTCACGAATAACTCCGGAGGAATAGTGGGTGGGGGGGGGGGGGGGGGGGGGGGGGGGGGCGGGGCAGTGGAGATTACAAGGGGATGACACAACACGTATCTGTATTATTAAAAAATCGGGACTTTACTGGCTTAGCACTGCCTCCGGGCATTGCCTCCAGTATTGTTCCCACAATCTTTGTGTTTACAAATGCCCCACTAAGTTGGCTTTCAGTTCTTTTTTCTGTTTTTGTCCTTTGCCAATCTACGATCGGAAAGGAGTAAGTTTTCGTTCAGGTTTGTTTCCTTTTTTTGTTTGTTTGTTGTTCTTTTCTGTCTGTCCTAAGGATCTCCCGAACCGCTTGACCGAATCACTTCAAATTTTGTGTGGTGGTGTGTCCCTATGAGAGGAAGGCATCCGCATGAAACTTTTCGCCGCTCTGACCTTGACCTTGGCGTATGACCTTGAAAACCAAAAATCGTTAAGGGGCCATAACTTCCACACCGCAGGTCCTGGAGTCATGACACTTGGCATGGAGGTACTTTCGCTTATGGCCGTTCTGATGATGGCATACCGATGAAGGTCAACGTCAAGGTCAGGGAGATCGGTATGCCTTGAAAGTGGTATGGGTCTAATAATTGGGTTTTTCTGCCCCACGCATATCTTCCGAATCGTTTCCAATTTTGTGTGGTGGCGTGTCACCATGAGAGGAAGGCATCCGCGCATAAATTATCACCGTCATGACCTTCACCTTGGCGTATGACCTTGACAACCGAAAATCTTTAAGGGGCTGTAACGTCCACACCATTGGTCTTAGGGACTTCAATCTTGGCATGTAGGTACTTTGGCATATGTTTGTTCTGATGATTGCATACTGATCAAGGTCAAGGTCAAGGTCATGGAGATCGGTAGGCCTTGAAAGTGGTAGGGGTCTAAAAATTGGGTTTTCAGCCACAAAAGTAAAAATATAATATTTTGCGGACCCGGCGAAACTGGTACTCAGCGTTACCGGTACTTGGCGTTACCTGTACTAGGCGTTACCAGTACAGGGCGTTGCGCTAGTATTGTTTGAAATTTTGTGGTTATGAACAGGGCTTTGTTTAAATAATGTTATTTTATGTATATTTGATTTGATTGTAGTGAGTCTTATGTGTATAATGTTAACTTATTTGTGTTTTATTGTCTATGTAAAGCGCTTTGAGCTCCCTGCAAAGGGAGTAAAGCGCTATATAAATGTTCAGTATTATTATCATTATTAATATTATTATTATTATTATTATTATTATGTTTGCCAAAGAAGTTTGGTTTCGTGTTCATGGATGTATTTCGAATAACAAACAGTACAAAGATCCAGAACATTCAGAAAAAAATGTCCTTGGTAAGAAACGGGTTACCCTAATGGACTCAGATTATGCATGACACTACAAACCATGCAACGCTCAAATAAAAAGACCACTGTGGGAAGATTGTTTCACTTCTGTTTATTACCTTGTTGTTTATTTATCTCCAAAAAGCAAGTTATATCATACAATCGTCAATAATCACACACAGTATCAAACCAAAAGTAATTGCAAGTGACAACATCATATTAATCTACAGTCCCAGTCCACTTGTTTGTGTCATGTCTGCTTCTCTTGTGATCAAATCCTAGCTTTCAGACAAGATTGTGAAAAGTGTGGGGCCTGTTGATATCAGTTGGAGCTTCAATAATGACGTCATATCAGTCTTCTTTCATGACGTCATTTCTTAAACCCTGTCATTCCGTAGATTTTCTTCCAGAGCAGTGGAAATAACTTGAGTTCCGGAGACCGTCATTTTTCAGTAGACTCAAAAGAATGATTGTAGCATCTACATAGAAATGCAGTGAAAGTATTTAATACAGCCAAATAATGGGAAATAGGCCACACAACAGTGTTCAATTTGATGTTTTGTTCTTCAACACATGATGAAGGTGAATGCATGCCCCTCATTGGCACAAGGAAACTTCTACCATAGAAATCGAAAGTTCAGTTTTCAAACTTGTACAAAAACATTCTAAAGGGTCTGTGACATATATAACCTACATTTTTAGTAATTACAAGGCAAGACAAATTTCTTAGTCAAGTGTCGGGAAAACTTTCAAATAGTAATGGTTCCAAAAGTGATGAGTTTGAAAGAACATGGTTATGAAGGAGATCAACGGAAATAAACGGATAGTATTATGTCAAGGAGGAGAAATGATAAAGTGTGGAAGGAGGATGGGACCAGTAACCTTTACTGATGAAACCAAAATAAAAGTTGACAAAATTCAGTATGTGTGTGTCAGGAGAAGAGCCGATAAAGATGTATTACTGCACACGTCAAGCCATATTCAAACCAAGTGGTAACTTTGAGACTCTGGTAAGCTGTTTTCTAGCCCATTAATAGATCCGATTGTGTTTGTCGATTAAAATATGAACAATGGGCTGTGTATCTGCATCCTGGATGAAAACCTGAATCTTTCTGTATATCCCCACAGACTTGGTCAAGATTCAATATTTGTTTTAAAATGACACTAGCCCACTTTATGAAGCGTTTGCAGTCAAGAGATTAAAGGGAAATAAAACAATCAGGACATCCCTGTGACTGGCACATAGTCCAGATCTAAATTTGATCAAAAACGGCTGACTTCTGTTGAAAAGAAAACAGTGAGGGGGCTGTGCTTAAATAATCACAATTTAGGACTGCATCTGATTTTTACAGGGTGTACATGCTGACGTCATCGTAGCCACCTAAAACATAATTCTTAGAAGATCAGTGGAGTATAGACAGTGAAATATCACCACCCCAAATGCTAAAGCAATCAAG
The DNA here is from genome assembly GCA_017654935.2 of Phymorhynchus buccinoides. Classification (NCBI taxonomy): domain Eukaryota; kingdom Metazoa; phylum Mollusca; class Gastropoda; order Neogastropoda; family Raphitomidae; genus Phymorhynchus; species Phymorhynchus buccinoides. The sequence goes on along the minus strand of CM065711.1, from coordinate 2,527,479 downwards.
CAATTAACTGATTTTCTGTGGTTTGTTTTAAAGTCCACTCATGATTTTGTGCAGTCATGCCGTCCAACCTAACACGACACAAACAAGTGGACCAAGACTGTACCTGTTCCCTCTCTTTCTTTTCCTTTTTCTTCTCCTTCTGTCTATTTCTCTTTCTTCTTACTCTGCTTAACTTGTTTCTCTCCTCCTCCTTCTTCTTCCTTTTCTTCCTTTTTCTTCTTCTTCTTCTTCTTCTTCTTCTTCTTCTTCTTCTTCTTCTTCTTCTTTTCATCTTCTTCTTCTTCTTCTTCTTCTTCTTCTTCTTCTTCTTCTTCTTCTTCTTTCTTTTCTTCTTCTTCTTCTTCTTCTTCTTCTTCTTCTTCTTCTTCTTCTTCTTTTTCTTCTTTCTTCTTCTTCTTCTTCTTCTTCTTCTTCTTCTTCTTTCTTCTTCTTCTTCTTCTTCTTCTTCCTTTTCTTCTTCTTCTTCTTCTTCTTCTTCTTCTTCTTCTTCTTCTTCTTCTTCTTCTTCTTCTTCTTTCTTCTTCTTCTTCTTCTTCTTCTTCTTCTTCCTCTTCTTCTTCTTCTTCTTCTTCTTCTTCTTCTTCTTCTTCTTCTTCTTCTTCTTCTTCTTCTTCTTCTTCTTCTTCTTCTTCTTCTTCTTCTTCTTCTTCTTCTTCTTCTTCTTCTTCTTCTTCTTCTTCTTCTTCTTCTTCTTCTTCTTCTTCTTCTTCTTCTTCTTCTTCTTCTTCTTCTTCTTCTTCTCTTCTTCTTCTTCTTCTTCTTCTTCATCTTCTTCTTCTTCTTCTTCTTCTTTTTCTTCATCTTCTTCTTCTTCTTCTTCTTCTTCATCTTCTAACTTACTCTTTTTCATATGCGATTAACTGCAAGCTTTGAACGGGAGCGTATTCGTGGAGCAAGACATGTTTCGAAGACTGTAATAATTATTTCAAAACAACAACTCAACAAAACAATCAGATTTTGAGCACTCTGTTTCCTAGAAAAGAACATTAAACATTACTCTAATATAATCGATGTTTCCAGATGACAATTTCATAAAACCCCAAACCTAGATTCTTTGCGCAGGCAACAACTGCCGCTTTTCAAAAGTTTAAACAAAATTAAATTATGTATAAAGATATTTGTTTTGTAAAGGAACGTTTCAAACACTCACAACCATCTTTTTTGCAACAAAGCAAATTATGTTTTTTTTTATAAAGAAATCAAGAAATAATATAATATAATAAAAATAATCCATCAATGTGATTGACTCATTAAATTAACAGATTAGATACATAAACAGTTGATGGACTGATTAATTCTAAAACAGTGAAATTAGAAAGTAAACGGTAAAACAGTTACAGATTGATTCCAAAACTGTTTCTATAACATAAAGAGTTTCTCTAGAGCGTTTTTGTCGTGTGTTTATCCAATACGTGAATAGTTTCTATCATGCACCTGTCCTATAACGTAAAGACTTTCTTTAGAGTGTTTCTATCGTGCGTTTATCCTATAACGTGAATAGTTTATATCGCTAACATATCGTATTCCGTGAATAGTTTCTATCGCGCACCTATCCTATATCGTGAACAGTTTCTATCGTGCACCTATCCTATGACGTGAACAGTTTATATCGTGCACCTATCCTATGACGTCAACAGTTTATATCATACACCTATCCTATAGCGTGAACAGTTTACATCGTACATCTATCCTATATCGTGAACAGTTTCTATCATACACCTATCCTATATCGTGAACAGTTTCTATCATACACCTATCCTATATCGTGAACAGTTTCTATCATACACCTATCCTATATCGTGAACAGTTTCTATCATACACCTATCCTATAGCTTGAACAGTTTCTATCATACACCTATCCTATATCGTGAACAGTTTTTATCGTACACCTATCCAATAGCGTGAGCACTACTCACTTTCTCTAGCGCATTTCTGCCACCCTCCTATCCTCCATGACGCGGTCTTTGCCGTTTCCCATTCTTTTCCTCTAAAAGGCCCGCTACACTAGATACGATTCGATCCCAATGCGGTGCGACTGTGACGATGTCTGTGAGTCATGATTCACGTGAAACACTTCCGTCTAAAAAATAATTCTACTATTTTTTATCACTATTCTCAAGTAGACCCCCATACACGAATCAAACAAAATGTCTGATATTATTTTTAAAATACAGATATTTCATCAGATTCGTGTACAGGGGAACTATAAATATAGCGAACAAAACGTGCACGTGTGTGCGTGTGCTCGTGCGTGTGTAGGCATAAGAGTGCATGTGTGTGTGTGTGTCTTTGTGTACGTATGTATGTATGTATGTGTGCATGCGCATGTAAATGATATGTGCTTGTGTGCGTGCGAGCATTGGTATTGATGTGGTTTGGTTAAATGTATTTTCTGTAAAGCGCCGTGAGCAGCTAGCCTGGAATGTGCGCTATATAAGCTTTCTTTATTATTTCTTTATTATTAGGAATTCATCAGTTTCATTTAGACAGTTGAATTTCACAGAGAATCATGCCTTACAAGGGTCATCGCATTGGGGTTGGATCGTTGGTAGCGTAGTAGACCCCTTAACTTCCTTATGGCTGCGTGTTGGTGTTACGGTTGAGGCTCAACGCAATAGACGTCATTACAATAAAAAGTCCCTTGCAAGTTGTAGATGAAGAACTGGCCACAGTTGCGCACGGTGATGTCGACTAACCCCGGTTCACAGCAAATATCCATGAAGCTACTACAGACCACGGCGTCAAGCTGCTGACCGGCTGAAGGCAACGACTGATCCTGGAGGTTCACCCACAATGACCCCATCCCTCCACAGCGATGACCTCCCTGTAGGAGTGAGGCAGTAGCGTCAGCTGGAGAATGGATTACGTCTATGCTGTCTGTCTGTCTGTCTGTTTCTCTCTCTCTCTCTCTCTCTCTCTCTCTCTCTCTCTCTCTCTCTCTCTCTCTCTCTCTCTCTCTCTCTCTCTCTCTCTCTCTCTCTCTCTCTCTCTCTCTCTTTGTGTACGTATGTATGTATGTATGTATGTATGTGTGCATGCGCATTCTCTGTGTTGTGTATTTGTGCGTGCCTTATTTCCACGACTTGTTATGCTTATCACGTGTGATAACTGGCCGTCTGCAGATGGCCTTAGAGTGGGTTTACTCAATATCAACCATCTACTGAATAAGATTAGTGATGTATCAGATATTTTATTCAATTCCGGTAAAACAAATCATATATTTGGATTTGCGGAAACAAGATTATCTGAACAAATTTCTGACAATGAATTGTCTTTACCTGGCTATCATTTAATTCGTAAAGATCCATCTAAAAACAGAGAAACTGGTCTAATTGTCTATGTTCATCAGAGTTTGCGTTTTAAGGAAGTTTCATACCTCCATAATCATAACATCGAATCCATATGGATTGAATTACAATTAAAACATCCTAAACCGATTTTTATTAGCTTTATCTATAGAAATCCTGCTAAACGCTCTGATTGGATAGACAGATTTACGTTAATGATGGAAGAAGCGTCGTCTTTTTCTCATGAAACACTTCTTTTGGGTGATTTTAATATAGATTTGCTAAAACCACACAAGTCTTGGTTACAAACTTATGAATCCTTTAATCTCTCTCAACTAATTGACAAACCCACAAGAATCACTGCTACATCGAAAACACTTATCGATCACATTTACACCACTTCAGTCAATACCATAATAGAAACATGCTCACCCTCGTATGGCTGTAGTGATCACTTTCCTGTCTGCTTTACATGGTCAAAGCGCGGTGTTAACATTCCTAGGAATTCTCATAGGCTAATAACTCGTACTCATTTTGACATAGACTCTTTTCTTCTTGAACTAGCAAATTCTCCTTGGTTACTTTCTGTTTATCAGTTCAATGATCCAGATGAAGCTTTTGAAATCTGGTACCATAGTTTCCTTAATATTTATGACAAACACGATCTTTTTAAAACAGTACGTATCAGACATAACCCTAAAAAAAATTGGATATTAAAGGACATAGACGCTGCCATTAATGAAAGAGAGAGGCTTTTGATGTCAGGGAATGACTATGATTTTAAAAAAACAAAGAAACTTAGTTAATTCTTTAAAACGATCTGCACAAAGAGCTTACTTTAAAAATCCATTTGGAAAGCAATAAATCTATTAACCAATAAAAATGTAAATGCCAGCATCTCATCCCCCAAAAGACCTATCTACCGAAGACATGAATGTACACTTTTGTAACATTGCAAATTCAATTATAACGTCAGATAGATCGTCCGAAAACAATTTAGATAGTCTGCAGAATTTTTGTGAATCCAAGCATGTTAATGATTGCCATTCCGTTTTTGAGTGTACATGAAGTTTTCAATTATCTTAATCACCTAAAACAGACCAATACTCGAGGCGTTGATGGAATTGATTCTAAAATATTGAAATTGTCAGCTCCTGCAATAACTGAAATTTTGACCTATGTTTACAATTTATGTATTGCTAAAAATCGTTTTCCTAAAGCATTTAAAGTAGCCAAAATTATACCTATCCACAAATCGGATGACTATGAAGATCCTTCTAAATACAGGCCCATTTCTATTCTGTCGATGCTGTCTAAACCGTTGGAACACCACATAAATAAACATATTCTTAATCACTTTAACTCTTTTGGTCTGTTTCATCCAAATCAATCGGGCTTTAGAGCTAACCATTCATGTCATACGGCCCTAACTAACCTAGTAGACCAATGGCTTATTAACATAAACGATGACAAAATCACGGGTGTTCTTGCTGTTGACTTTATGAAAAGCCTTTGATGTTGTCGATCGTAATCTTTTACTAAAAAAACTGAAGATATATGGCATTACTAACAATACCATAGAACTCCTAACATCATTTTTATCAGACCGAAAGCAGCGAGTTTCTTTAAATGAATGCGAATCTTCTACTATGCCTGTCAATTATGGTATTCCCCAAGGCTCCATCCTTGGTCCTATATTATTCTCAATATATATTAACGACTTACCATTATATCTAACGACTTTATGTGAAATGTTTGCAGACGATACTACAGTACACTCCTGTGACAGTAAAGTGGAAAACGTTTTTATTTCTTTACAAGATAACATTAACAGACTAATAGAATGGTCCGAATTTAATCACATGCAGCTACACCCCAAGAAATGTAAATACTTACTTATCACCACCATTCAAAAGCGTCAAAATCTTACCCTTGGTTCTCAATCCCTGTATATCAATGGTGAAATCATGGAAGAGGTTGACTATCATAAAATTTTAGGACTTATTGTTGATCACAACCTTTCATGGTCCCATCAAATATCCATGGTTTGTAAGCAAGTATAAAAAAAAGTCTATCAACTTTCCAGGATAAAGCATTTTCTTGATTTAGAGAGTCGTAAACTTTTTTTCAATGCTTATATCCAGTCACACATCAACTATGCCTCTACAATTTGGGATCTGGCAAGCGAGAAAAATTTAAAACCATTATGCAGTTTGCATAGACGTGCATTGAAATTGATCCTTCTGAAATCATCTTCCCTTACACTTACTGATTATCAGCGTTTATAAATTCTACCTCTAAAATGGAAGCTTGTGTACAACAAAGCAATTTTTATGTTTAGATTAATGTCCGATAATGCTCCTCCAACATTAAAAAATAAATTTGAAATTAACCTTGTCCGTAATGTTTTTAAAATAAAAATACCTCTTCCAAGAGTTGACCTTTTAAAATCTAGTCTTGTATATTCAGGTGGCTGCTTATGGAATACTATTTCATCTTCCTTTAATGTGTACTCGGGCATTAATGTTTTTAAAAAAGAGTACCATAAGTATCTTATGTTGAAACATACAAGCAATGTTGTTTAACCCCATTCTTAGTTTCAAATATGTTTCCACTTTTGATATGTTGACATGTATGCATATTATCTACTTTGTTGTTGTTAAATTATTAACAAGTTTTGTATTTACCTTATTTCATGTGTTTCCCCCCCCCCCCCCTCTCTCTCTCTCTCTCTCTCTCTCTCTCTCTCTCTCTCTCTCTCTCTCTCTCTCTCTCTCTCTCTCTCTCTTTTCAAGTTTTACTTTCTCGGGTTCCTCCATATGGAATTCCCTTCAGTCCGACATTAAATTATGCTCCTCTATCTCAACCTTCAAAACGAGTCTCCGAGAGACACTAACATTCGACCCTCCATGATTTTGTTCTTCTCTTGGTCATATCACCGGATACGCCATATTGCTAATGACGATGTCATGTATTCACATCATTTTATTTGTTTACTATTCTCCAATAATGTGCCTCATATATGCTAAAATCAATGCTTAAACTTGTCCGCATTTCATTGCTAATTGCTACCGGTTTCATACCCTAGGCTGCATTTACTTGCCCTGTTCTATAAAGTATAGTAAGTTCTTTTCTTTTCTTTTGAATTTTGTTTCTTTTCCATTCATTTTCTTCCAAGTTTTCGTTTTTATTCCATGTACCCCCAAGGGGCTTTTGGAAATAAACCTTGAAACCTTATACGTGCTTCAACATATCTCTGTGCGTATGTGCATGCATACTTGCGTGTGCGCGCACGTGCGGGTGTGTGCGTGTATGGCTACACGCATGTATGCACGCACGAGTATTAACAATTATGCATGTGCGTATGCAAGTTTTATAAACCCTTATTTCAACAAATCTTTTATTATAACATCACCTGCTTTGCTACCTTTATGTTCAAATCTGTATGTGTAATATTATGCCTTGCCATGTTTGTATTCTATGTTCGTATATGGAAGATTGGAAGCTTAGGCTTTGCCTAAAATCTTTATCCTTGAAAAATAAAGTTAATGTTTTCAAGTTTTCATATTTTCTTTCACACACATGCCCACGCATAGGGCAGAGAGAGAGGAGAGAGAGAGAGAGAGAGAGAGAGAGAGAGAGAGAGAGAGAGAGAGAGAGAGAGAGAGAGAGAGAGAGAGAGAGAGAGAGAGAGAGAGAGTGAGAGAGGCGCGCACGCAACTTATGTTAATCATTTGCTTTTCACCAGTCCCACATAACTGTTGCGCTGTGGGACCAGCCTGCATGTGTGAACAAAAGCATGCTTCCAGTCGTGGTACTCACTGCCACTGGGGCACAGGAGATGGGAATTCTGGCATTGGCCCCAT
>CM065711.1:2507826-2515326 GCA_017654935.2 Phymorhynchus buccinoides | reverse complement strand
TGGGACATACATGTTACAGAGAGGAGAATGAAGCAGAACAACATAGACGGTGGAAAGAAGACGAAGGACTAAGAAATGCTGGGATATACATGTTACAGAGGGAGAAGATGAGAGACGGGAAGTGAGGGAGAGATGTTTATGGACTACTTACTACATCTGTTAGCATCCACACCACAAGACAGCCTAAACCTTCAGCAAAAATCGGGGGGAGGGGTAGTCTCACTGCAGGTCTTACACAGATGCTTGAATTGAATTGAAAAGATTGAAGAGGAGAAGTATTGTTTTGCTGTTTTGCTGTCTCGTACGTTGATTGTTGACAAAGACAAATTCGTGGAAATCTCCAGTTGTTTCGCTGTGTCTTAAAAATAAAACAGCGTCATTTTACACCTGTTGTGAACCATTCTTTGTTATGAACAAACGTGACACTGTTAAATACTGTAAAAGTCACAGTTATTTTACAGAGAAGCAAAAGAAGAAAGAGAGAAAGAGAGGTTTTCTAGGTTACTATTTACAGTATAGTTATCGAAGAGATTAAACTTTGAACATAGTGAATTGTATTCTTTGCAAACAAATAAAAATGGACTTTATTTTCAATACCTTCTTTGCAGAGAGGACATGTTGCATGAACTGAAACATTATTATCATACCATCTTTTGTTGGCGTAAAAACCTAACACTCTTCCATTCTAAATCTAACTAAATAAGCCCGGTGCCATCTGTGTGTCACTAAATTCAAATATTTTTTCAGGTTGGAATAAATCTTTAAAGGAATTATACCAAGTATATTTTTCACTGTCAGTATATGGGAGTGCTTTTGTTGTTGGAAACAGTCAACTAGACATATAGATAGAGATAGTATTTTCTTAGGCCAATTTGCGGGAATCTCCAGTTGTTTCGTTGTGTCTTAAAAATAAAAAGTGTCATTTTACACCTGTTGTGAACCATTCTTTGTTATGAACAATTGTGACACTGTTGAATACGGTAAAAGTCACAGTTATTCTACAGTCACATTAGAGACAAAAGACAGAGAGAGAGGGGGGCATAGGAAGGGAGAGAGTGGTGTTCATAAAATGCCACAGTAGTCACAGTGTTTTGAAAGCTGCACAGCAGACGAAAAGGGAATATAAAACGACAGAGAGACAGATAGAGCATACATGTGCATGTTCATGTAATTAGAAAGGGAGTTCTCCCCCCTTTGTTCAATTTCGTTATCTCCTCTCTTGGCCTCACTATTTCATTCTTTGATTAACCAAAATTCCTTTCGAGGCTTACCAGTTTGTTGTGTGTTGTGTGTTGTTTATGTGTAACATATTCCAGGTTAGAAGGCTATGCCACTCTTGGATAGATGTTGGTTTGTTTGTATGTCGTCCTCTCCACCACTGTTGATGTGTACTGTGTGGGTGAAGGGTCATAAAGGCGAACTTGGCGAACTTTGTTTGTCCCCCTTTGGCTCTGATCCACGCATTGATAGATCATTGGTATCGTAATCAACTTTGGTGGAGGGGAGTTAATTAGAAAGAGAGTTCTCCCCCCTTTGTTCAATTGTGTGGATATGGTTTACATAACACTTACTGCACTGGTCAGCAGTCGCATCACACGCCAGCCCTCCATCACAAATCTGGGCGATAGTTACGTTGCACGACTCGCCCAGATACCTCACGGTCTCTTTAACAAACAATAGTTTTTTATGAGCGATTACCACTCAATTGCGCCTCAATGAAAAATCGTCAATGATCGACTTAGCTCGCTCCTTTCACTGCGCGGCAGTGCTGCGGTCGAGTGGGTCCAAACCTAGTGGTAGCCTTTGTTGGGGAGAGAGACAGGGGGTGAGTAGAGTCCATTTCTCTTTCTCTCCACAACAAAGACTACCACTAGGTTTGGATCCACTCTACTGCCACGCACCCGCACAGTGAAAGGAGCGAGCCAAGTCGATCATTGCGCCCCCCCCCCCCCCCCCCCCCCCCCCCCCCCCCCCCCCCCCCCCCAGTTATGTACGTCAATTGTGCATGTGTGTATGGTGTCACAAACCTGGGACAGAGGCGTTATTCTAGCAGTGGAGGGGGAACAACCACTGATATCTTTTTATATATATATTTTTTAGAACCTTCCAGAAACTGTCACACAGCGTAATATTTCAACACGCACCCAATTCGTGTGCAACTCGTACAACTTTGCTACCGAGTTCGAACTCAGAAATCTACCTCCGTAGCGGGGAGAGCATTTTTGTCACATTCAGCCGGTCGACTTCAGCCAAAGAACTTCTGCTAGTTTTTGGAACCCCTGTGAAATTGTCCATTGGCTTCGTCGCGTAGGAAAAGATCTTCGCTGATCGCTACAGGTGGCTGGGAATCCTTCGGTGGATCCAGAAAACAACCAGAATATAACAAGAACCCAAGTTTTTGTAATGAAAGCAGAAGAGTGGAGGTTGCTGAATGAAGGGACACAATCAAGGTGAACGGCAAGGAGCGACGAACGAGAAGAGATTGAAAGCAGACAACAGCAGACTTGCCACATCTTCATTTCCATTCAAACGACGTTCCGGGGGTCGGGGGGGGGGGGGGGGTCCCTCTTTTTTTTTTGGGGGGGTGTCCCTCATTTTCAAGTGGAAGCTGGTCGTCATCAGTCTACTCCCATACTCTTCTCGACCTACTCACAGGCTGTGAGCCAGGAATTTGGCTGGTTGAGCGTATTTCTTGTCTGACCTGGTGGCTGTTTTTACTGACCGAGCCAGTGTCTGGATGTCTGGAACCATGGGTCTGATGGTGTGACGTTGGCCGTCGATCGGTGCTGGTCTGGAAGATGTCCCGTCGGGTGCTGCTGTGTTCAGAGGACAGCTGTGAATGAACTGAACCGCGTTGCCAAATGAACTGTATAAAAGTTAAGTACACAGCTGTGGTGCCTGTCTACAGCTCTTCTTTGTGTGGGTGAGTGCATGTCTGAATGATTGTTTTGCCAAATAATTAGGAATTCCTGTCCAGTCCTTGGAATAGCGGGTTAGGTCAGAATGGGTAAAGTAGTGGTGCCAAAAATGAAATATTAATGGAAATCTGCATCAAGGTCCCTTATATTGTAATATGCGTTATGATGATGTGTATGAGCGAATAAAAGTGGTTTTTTTTTGTATTTTGCTTTTTCTTTGAGACGGAGATCAGATTATTTGGTTTTCTTCATTCAGAAAACAGTTTTGGGGACTGGAAGGTTTTCTCTATTTTCTGCCTTGTGAACACCATACTTCGTAATCTCACTCTAAAAACTTTTTTTTACAAACGATCGTTAGCATGCACTTCTCTCTCTCTCTCTCTCTCTCTCTCTCTCTCTCTCTCTCTCTCTCTCTGATCGTCTTTGTTGCTGGCTTGCTTGCTCTCTTTCCCTCTGTTTCTCTCTGGTCCGCGCAACTTTCTCTGGAATTCAAGTGTGGTAGTACTGCTATTCTCTGGTAGGCTTGCTACCCCAGTAGGCCTCCCTTTCTTGTGCCTTTCGTCCTTTGAGAGGTTGGCGTTTTTGTCTGCGTCAGTAGACAGGCTGTTGTTGGCTGGATGGACGGATTGCTGCGTGCAATAGGCCTACTCATGTTGGTTCACTGCTGACATTTTTTTCCCAAAAGCTGCCGCAGCGTCTGGCCTGTTTCTCTCCTCTAGATTGTTGCACTTTTCTGTGAATATCAAACGGCATCGCATACGTTCATACACATACGCATCATTTCTGGTACTATAAGAATAGTGATATTATCTCTAAGTCCCCTTTTCCATCATTTATCCAGTGGCTCTTTCCATTTTATTTTCTCTTGCTATTTTCTCTTTCTTTTATTTCTTCTTAATTTTCCATCAGCATGCACAAGCATTTGAACAGTTATGCATGCAAACGCTATTTCATTTGGAAAAGACATGGACAAGGGCTTCATACCCAATGCTCCCCTATCAGCTCCACATGTACATTAATCAAAACAAAAGGACAAGGACTTCATACCCCATGCTCCCCTATCAACACCACTTGTACATTAACCAAAACAAAAAGACAAGGACTTCATACCCCATGCTCCCCTATCAGCTCCACTTATACATTAATCAAAACAAAAGGACAAGGGCTTCATACCCCATGCTCCCCTATCAGCTCCACTTACACATTAATCAAAACAAAAGGACAAGGCTTCATACCCCATGCTCCCCTATCAGCTCCATTTACACATTAATCAAAACAAAAGGACAAGGGCTTCATACCCCATGCTCCCCTATCAGCTCCACTTACACATTAATCAAAACAAAAGGACAAGGGCTTCATACCCCATGCTCCCCTATCAGCACCATTTACACATTAATCAAAACAAAAGGACAAGGGCTTCATACCCCATGCTCCCCTATCAGCTCCACTTACACATTAATCAAAACAAAAGGACAAGGGCTTCATACCCCATGCTCCCCTATCATCACCATTTACACATTAATCAAAACAAAAGGACAAGGACTTCATACCCCATGCTCCCCTATCAGCTCCACTTACACATTAATCAAAACAAAAGGACAAGGGCTTCATACCCCATGCTCCCCTATCAGCTCCACTTACACATTAATCAAAACAAGAAGACAAGAAATTGAACACAATTTAGTTAGAAAGAGAGTTCTCCACCTTTCTTCAATTTCGTTAAACAGACAAGGGCTTCATATCCCATGCTCCCCTATCAGCTCCACTTATACGTTAATCAAAACAAAAGGACAAGGGATTCATACCCCATGTTCCCCTATCAATTCCACTTGCACATTAATCAAAACAAAATGACAAGGACTTCATACCTAACACGCAGTAGGAGAGCGCGCACAGACGCGCACACAGACATTCAGACACAGACATGCGCAGACAGAGATAGACATCGACACATACGCACACACACATACACTGCACGCACCGCCCCTTCCCCCACCCACACACATGTTTAAATATCCCCCCTTTCTTTTGAAGTTTCATTCTTTCTTCTATGTTTTTTAATTCTAGGTTTCTTTAAAGGTTATTTTCTTCCATAGACACATCCTTTTGATGGAAACAGTTGTACTTATATCTAGAGGCATTAAGTTGTAGACAAGTGATGAATTAATTCTATTAGTTAATTTAATTATTTATTTGCCATTCTACTAATTTTTGCATTTACTTTCATGTTTTTTTGTTTGTTTTTTGTTTGAAAAAAGTGTGGTTGACCTTTTCCGGCAACAGCTGCGAGGTGTGTTTTGTATGAGTAAAGAGATATAGAGCGGTGTTATCACCAGTGGGTGCTGTATTACGAGAGAGATGAGCTTATATCATGTGACCCAAAAGTAAAGAAGATAGAACCTGTGGTGTTATCATGTATTTTGAAAGAGTAAAGAGATAGAACAGTGTTGGATGTTGTTTTGCATTAGTAAAGAGAGATAGACTGGTGTGTGCATGTGATTCCTAGTGAAAAAGAGAGATAGATGTTGTTACGTCATGTGTTTTGTTTTAGTAAAGAGAGATAGAGCGGTTCCATCAAAGACTTAAAGATTTTAGTAAAGAGAGATAGTGGATTTCCAAGGGAAAAAAAGGACTTCATACCCCATGCTCCCCTATCAGCTCCACTTATACATGAATCAAAACAAAAGGACAAGGGCTTCACACCCCATGCTCCCCTATCAGCTCCACTTATACATTAATCAAAGCAAAATGGACAAGGGCTTCATACCCCATGATTCCCCTATCAGCTCTACTTGACTATGCTTCGACACTCTGGGAATCTGCTTCACTGGCATAAACGGGGTAACTTCAATGTTATTAGTTTCACTATCATCAAAGTAAATGAAGATCAGAATTTGAGGTTCAAGAAAGAGATGTTCAGTCCATATTTCAGAGAACTAAATGTGAGGAAAGCTGAGGGAGAGAGAATGTGTGAGAGAAGAGAGTTGAGAGCATGCTGTTCTCAATTGAGTGAGTGAGAGAGAGAGAGTGGGAACTGGTCTTTACGTCATGGAATACTCACTGCATTGGTTAACAGTCATATCGCAATCCAAGCCGCTATCACAAATCTGGGTGGCAATGTCATTGCAGGACTGGCCCAGACTCCTGACAGTCTCTGTAACGAACCAAAGTGGCACTGTTAGATACTGAACAGTTATAGGGCTCCTGCCAGAACATAACACAGAGAAGGAGAGACAGACAGCCTTCTTTCTTTTACTAACCTACTCCAGACAGACATTGACAGACATTCAGACAGACAGACATACAAAGACTTAGATAGACATCGACACATACAGACAGATGCAGACACACAGAGAGCACACGTACCGCCCCCTCCCCCACCCACACACATATTACCCAAAATATCCACCCTCAAACACGCCTAGACCTCCATCACACCACACACACATTCTCACACACACACCAACACACACACACAACAGAACACACACTGTCCGCACACAATCTGCACACACTCAGAACGTTCACACACACACACACCACACATACACAGTTTTGTCCACAGTTCTTTTTACATTGTACACACACACACACACTACACACAGGCACTGAAGAAACACCTGTCACACAACACACAGACACATTCACACACACACACAAGATTTGCAAACATCATGATTCTGTCATCAAAACAATGATGTTCACTTGGCTTTGTTCATGGTGCAAATATAAATATCACATTCAATGCTAAAAAATTACAACATGCGATATTACGAAGAATCCAAAACTGTTACATTTGGAAATTTTGTGAAACGGTTGAAAAAATTGATGAGTACAGTATACCTAGGCACATAATTGTTACAAGAAACTTACTTTTGATAACCACATTGAGCATATACTAAGAAGAGTCAGTCCAGGATCTTTTGTTTACAGAGGCTAAGGAATATTGGTGTCTGTTCAGATATTCTTCAAACCTACTACCGATGTTGCATTGAATCTGTTCATTATTGTGTCATTTATCGAAATTGGTCGAAGCGAGAATATTGTGAGTGAAAAAAGTAAGCGTGTGTTGAGTGATATGGTGAATGTGAGCTACAGTTGTGGGTGCAATGCCTGCGGTATGCAAAAGTTGATCGTTAGACAAGTGTCAAGAAAGACAAGGAAAGTTTAGAATGATATGTCATGTTCTGGCATCAGATATATGAAGTTTACCATCGGGCCGTCGATACAGAACTCTAAAACTGAAAATATTTGTTTTAACAAAAAGCATGAATAGTAATTTTGCGATGTTTGAAATCTTAATGCTTTGCCTTGATAAGACTTTGTTTAGGTTTCATGGCAAGATCAACCAATGTTCAATGTTCAATGTTGAATTTGTTTTCACACACACACACACACACACACACATATTACCGAATCGTGTGCTACACTCCATGCATCTCCTGATGCACGTGAAATGTGCTTATCTTATTTTTATCACGCTTTTTTTGTCTCACCTCATGCATGCTATTCTTTTTTCTTTTCATATGGGCCAAATAGCCTCTATAAACTGAATAAAACATCGTTATTGTCATTGTTACGC
>CM065711.1:2497826-2505326 GCA_017654935.2 Phymorhynchus buccinoides | reverse complement strand
AGAACAATTGAACACAATTGAACAATTGAACACAATTGAACACAATTTTAATGTTTCAGGCCTCCGGCCTATAACATAGGAGGTGCGGTGCACACAAAAAACGAAATGATAATAAATGTATAATAATTCATATACTAATAGGATCAATCATAAATGTTGCTTATTACATCTGAGGCAAGAGTTCTTCTCTTTTCCTCAGTGCATAGTAGATGTACATAGCAACATCTCTAGTAATATATATGTTATCATTCGCAAGTAGTTGTTTAAGTTCGATAGAATCAACATTCAAAAACTGTCTGTGCTTCAATATGTATTTTTCTCTGAGAGGAGTATAAACATTGCATCTCAATAAAAAATGCAGTTCATTCTCAATTTGGTTACAGAATGGACATGTTTGAACATTTTCTTTGTATCTAATATTGGTGTTCAGGTCGTTTATGCCAAGACGAAATCTTGTAAAATGTATTTTAAACTTGTTAACTGTTAAGTAGGCTAAATAGGATTCTGGTTGTAAGAGAGACTTGAATGAATAGTAAGTACTGAAGCGATCACTTGAATTAAGCTTACTAACCCAATCCTGCTGATAACAATCAACCATCCTTTGCCTGAAGATCTTCTTAAAATATTTAACATTACCAACCCCGCCCGCTAACCAGACATCAGAGAACCCATATCTATCAAGACAGCATTTTATGTCGTAAGCCCAGTTATTTTGTATTGTTCTACCCTCGGTGATGTTCATAAAGCTATTTGTCAAGGAAAGATAGGCTTGCTTGGGGATTCTGTTCAGTTCCATCTGCTGTAAGGAGAACCAGTAACTAAGTGCTCTTAGTGTACTGTCTATATAAAGACTATAACGACCTGTCTCGCCATAAACCATTGTATTTGGCGTTTTAGGACTAACATTTAACAGTTTTTTTACAGGCAAACAATTGGACAGCTTCGATAGTTTTATATTGTGTACTGCCCCATACCTCTGCGGTGTACAATAACATTGGCTTCACCATAGTATCAAACAGTTTAAAGAAGATAGTTGTGTCCATGTTACCTAAGCTCCACATTGTCTTCATGATTTCTATTGTTTTATATTTGGCTCTCCTTGTGAAATCTTCCAGCGCTGTTACAAAAGATAATTTAGTTGTCAGAGTGAAACCAAGATATTTGTAGCTATTCACTACTTCAATTTGCTCTCTTTTAAAATACCATATTTCAAATTTAGACAAATGCCCCCCTTTTCTAAAAATCATAACTTTAGTTTTATTTAAATTAACTTTTAGACCCAGTTTATCAGACGCTACTTGTAAATTATTTATTTGGTTTTGTAAACCTGAAGGTGTAGAGGAAATCAAAGCTATATCGTCTGCGAAAAGCAAAAGGAAAATTTCTTTTAAGCCAGGTAGAAATTGAAAACCGTGCTTCCCTTTATCATTTACTTCCTCTGCCACTTCTGTTATGAGTAAAGAAAAGATCAGGGGAGATAACAAGCACCCTTGCCTTAGGCCGCCTGGGCATTCGAAGAACTCCGATATCTCAGAACCCCATTTCACGCATGATTGAACAGACTTGTATATCCCCTGCATCATATTTAACATTTTAGTGGATGTTTTTACTTTTTCTAGCACTTTCCACAGGCTTTCTCGATTAACTGTATCGAACGCTTTCATGTAATCGATGAAAGCTACATATAATTTTCCATTTTTACGTTTCTCGTTAATGCATGTATTAATCATTGTAACTAAGGAAAAAATATGGTCAATAGTAGAATATGTTTTGCGGAAACCAGCTTGCTCCTCACAAATTTTCTCTTCTTGTTCAGCCCATTTGTAAAGTCGCTTGTTAAGAATAGAAGTAAACACTTTACTAACGCAGCTTAGTAATGAAATCCCTCTGTAGTTTCCTGGATTAGTAGAGTCACCTTTTTTAAATAGAGGAACTAGGACTGAGCGTGACCATTCAACAGGGTAGTAACCGTTATCGTATAGCCTATTAAACAATTTTACTAAGAAGGGGACAATGAAATGAGTAGAACATTTTAAGAACTCACTACTAATATCGTCTAACCCAGACGCTTTCCCTGATTTTAACTTTCTAATTGCGTGCTCAACTTCAGCGTCTGTAATGGGTTGGTCTAAATCTGGAATCAAGACAGGATCTTCGGTTTCTAAAAAGGTGTTCTGGGAATTCCCGTTCTCTTCGTTTGACTCGCCTGCCTGTCCAAAAATATTTTCAAAATGCTCTTGCCATACAGAAATAGGAATGTTGGCTGTTTTGCGTGGTTTATGCCTAACACCGCGAATTGTGGACCAGAACTTGCTACTGTTGTTTCTACTATTTAATAGAGTATCTCTTAGTTCTCTTTTGTATTGCGTTCTCTTGTTTCTAATTGTGTCGTTATAAACGTTTCTCTTTACTCTGAATGCAGCCTTGTCTTTAGCCTTTTTCGTGCGCGTACTGTAAGTCAGCGCTCGTCTAGCTGAACGCTTAAGGTTGCTGCAGGTGGCGTCGTACCATTTGTTATAATTTGATCTTGCACGTGTCTTTTGTTTTGTTGTGCATCGCATGCAGTCTCCAGCTTCGTGCAGGGTGGCTGTAAATAGGTTAAGCGCTCCCTCAATATCGCTGTCAACTAGATTCGCCGCTTCTTCTAAAGCCTGTCTACTTTGGGTGGTTTCCATCTGTGCTAAAAATAGATGCTCTTTACTCTGATCCCATCTAATTTTAGATGTAGGGGTATCATGTCTTTCTTCTTCATTGCTTTTCTCATCAACAGTACAACGAACAGATAATTCTACAGGCATGTGTTGGGACTCAATGCGCTGTTCTATTTTTAGAGATGTTGTTATCCGTGTCAAATCCACAGAGCAAACGAAAAAATCAATAGTGCTGTTTCCTTGTTCAGAAAGAAAGGTAAAACTATCATCAAAGTGTGTGTCAATTAAGCCATTTAGGGGTGACAATTGAAACATAGCACATAATTCCATCAGTTTCTTTCCGAAACCATTGACTACTTTATCTTCAGAAGATCTTTCCATTTCAGAGAGAGAGAGAGAGAGAGAGAGAGAGAGAGAGAGAGAGAGAGAGAGAGAGAGAGAGAGAGAGAGAGAGAGAGAGAGAGAGAGAAGAAAAAGAAACGTTCCATAGATTTACCCTTCTAACTTACAGAAGTTGAAAAAGTGATCGGCGACAAAATGTGACTTGTAGTACATCACATTTTGTCGCCGGTGACAAAATGTGATCGGCGACAAAATGACTGTGTCATAGCAAGGGGTCTTAGTATCTTAGGCAAAGTGGTAATAACAAAGACATTTCTTGTTAACTCAATTACGTCATGCAATCGATTGGTCTTCCCCAGGAAATACTTTACAAAATAAATACATTGTTATACAAATTTCTATCGCCAAAAAATATAGTAATAGAAAAGCGTTTGAAAACGTGAAAAGAAAAGTTCTGCAAACTGACTTTGAAAATGGAGGAATACAAATGGTAAATTTAATCACTTTCCAAAAATGTCTATAATTTTTTCTTTATCTGCAGTGGATAGGCAAACTTTATAATGCATCGGAAGAACAAAGTTGGTCATTGATACCAAAGTGGCATCTAGGGAAACTTGCAAATCATAAAACAAATTCCACGTTAACGGTAAAGCAAAAGATGTCAAAGGTCTTGATTGAATAGAACATTATTTTTGGAAAGAAGTATTCATACATTATTTAGATACAGTCCCAGTCCACATATTTGTGTCGTTTCCAGTTATGCCTGCTTCTTTTGTGATCAAGTCCTAACTTTCAGACAAGATTGTGAAAAGTGTGGGGCCTGTTGATATCAGTTGGTGCTTCAATAATGACGTCATATCAGTCTACTTTCATGACGTCATTTCTTAAACCCTGTCATTCCGTAGATTTTCTTCCAGGGCAGTGGAAATAACGTCAGTCGCAGAGACAGTCATTTTTTCAGTAGACTCAAAAGAATGATTGTATCATCTACATAGAAATGCAATGAAAGTATTTAATACAGCCAAAGAATGGGAAATAGGCCATACAACAGTGTTCAATTTGATTTTTTGTTCTTCAACACATGATGAAGGTGAATGCATGCCCCTGATTGGCATAAGGAAACTTCTACCATAGAAATCGATAGTTTAATTTTCAAACTTGTACCAAAACATTCTAGAGGGTCTGTTACTTATATAACCTAAATTTTTAGCAATTGCAAGGCAAGACAATTTTTTTAGTCAAGTGTCGGAAAAAAATTCCCAAATAGCAATGGTTCCAAAAGTGATGAGTTTGAAAGAACATGGTTATGAAGGAGATCAACGGAAATAAACGGCTAGTATATGTAAAGGAGGAGAAGTGGTAAAGTGTGGAAGGAGGATGGGACCAAGTAACCTTTACTGATGAAACCAAGATAAAAGTTGACAACATTCAGCATGTGTGTGTCAGGAGAACAGCCGATAAAGAAGTCTTACTGCACACGTCAAGCCATATTCTAACCAAGTGGTAACTTTGAGGCTCTGGTAAGCTGTTTTCTAGCCCATTAGGCCTAATAGATCTGATTGTGTTTGTCGATTACAACATGAACAATGGGCTGTGTATCTGCATGCTGGATGAAAACCTGAATCTTTCTGTATATCCCCACAGACTTGGTCAAGATTCAATAATCAAAAATGACACTAGCCCACTTTATGAAGCGTTTGCAGTCACGAGATTAAAGGGAACGAAAACAATCACGACATCCCTGTGACTGACATAGAGTCCATATCTAAATTTGATCAAAAACGGCTGACTTCTATTGAAAAAAAACCCAGTGAGGGGGCTGTGTTTAAATGATCAAAATTTAGGACTGCCTCTGATTTTTACAGGGTGTACACGCTGACGTCATTATGACGTCATCATAGCCACCTAAAGCATAATTCTTAGCGGAATTGTAGAGTATAGACAGTGAAATACCACCACCCCAATTGGTAAAGCAATCAAACAATTAACTGATTTTCTGTGATGTTTTCAAATACTCATGATTTTGTGCAGTCATGCTGTCCAACCTAAAACGACACAAACAAGTGGCCTAAGCTCATGCTCACTGCTAATGAAGTAAACTGCCATAACTTTCATGTTCGTCAACCCTAACTTACTGCATGTGTCCATGTCACACTTGAGGCTGCCATAGCACCTTTCGTCGTCCCCACCACAGCCTGTTTTGCCCAACATGATTTCTGAAACGATACACCCGTGATAGTTGAGTCTGCCACACATCTTCCCAGACTGAAACAATGCACACAGGTTAGTTCATTATGACACCAAATCTTCCCAGACTCAAACAAACACACAGGTTAGTTCATTATGACACCAAATCTTCCCAGACTCAAACAAACGCACAGGTTAGTTCATTATGACACCAAATCTTCCCAGACTCAAACAAACACACAGGTTAGCTGGTTGTTGTTGTTTTCTAAACCTTTTTATTGTATGAATGAATCAATCATAAGCAAACATATACATGCATTTTACATTTAGCATACATCCATTCCTTTTTTAAGCTTGATAAAGACAGACAGATCAGCAATAAATAATTAAGCAGTAAATAAATCATTCAATAAAGACACAGAAAAATAATAAGAGGGGGGGGGGGGGGGGGGGGGAGACACACAACAAACAAACAAACAAAAAAGTTTTTACAAAATATTTAAAAAATGAAAATAAAAAGAGACATTGGAGTTATAACGAGGAGCGTTATAAAGACATGAATATGTTATGCATATGCAAAAGGATCATTTATAAATGGCAAACATTTTTTAGTATAAATACATAAAAACGAGAAGCGCTCATATATTTACCAAAGCATTAGCCCAAAGACTAAGATGGTTTGTTGAGCACAACGGACACAAATGCCAGAAATACAAAGAAATACAAAGAAAATACTAAATTACACTGGTCTAAGAAAAAAGAAAAGAAAGCATAATGCATATATCATCGTTGAAAGCGTTCGAAGAAACACTTTCCCTTCTTTTTCTTCAGATCAGAAACAAGGGTTTGCATGGGACAAGAGTTGTTCAATCTGGTCGACTTTCATTTGGGTTCTGGCATTGTATTTTTTCAACTGAAAACCTATATTTCAAAGTATGTGTAAAGGACATGAATAGTGGTGATTCTTTTTTTGTCTTGCATTTATAGATGTACGATTTTGCGAGCAAGATGATCAAATCTATAATCTCATCGGTGTAGACATTCTTTTCACAACCGAAAATCACTAAGTGTTAGCTAAATTTAAAATTCTGTGCGATTGAGCATTTTTGAGTAAGTTTCGTTTGAAATTCATTCCAAAAAGTTTGAACTAATTGACAGTGCCAAAAAAGGTGTTGGATATTTTCTTTTTCAATATTACAAAAAGAGCACTTTATTTGTTGAAAATGGAGACAAATTGCCATCAGTTAATTGTACTGCCTTTTCTTGAGCATAATGTTTCACCCCATTTATGTTCCTGAAGTAAGTAAGAATGTTTGTAGGAATGCCATACTTTAACCAAAACATATCATAAGACAAAAACCTGCCATTTTCATCCAGCAAATGACTAATTTTATAAACATCTTTCTCAATCCATATTTTATAAAAGATGGACTTCTGTGATATTGGAATATTACAATTACAGAATAAAGGCTTGGATAACATTTCATCAGCGCTTTCAGCCACAACGTTTTTCGCCAATTTATTGTAGGCGTTAAAAACATCAAACCAAAACATATATTTGTGGTTAGTAGTGTTAATTACAGTACCTGAATGAATGAATGAATCTTTAATTTAATGTCTTTTCACATGATAGTGACTTTAGACAACAAGCGAAAATTGAACAAATTGAAAAAAACAAAAACAAAGAAAAAACCACATCTACAGTAAGCTTCCAAAAGGCGTGGACAGCACTAATTTAGCAATTAAAGCAAAGTCAATTTCTGCGTCACTTACGATATCCTTGATATTATTATACTTATGAAAAAATTCCACATTGAACATTCGGTATTTAGATAGCAACATTGGGCATTCTAAGAGATGAATTGATAATCTCTGGGTGCACAAACAATTAATTTCTATGTATTTAGTTTTCAATTAATTTAAACGGTTCTTGTACACTAACACTAACGATGGATCTGCTATGCATCAAAATAATTATTAGGTCTAAAGTCAGATGGATTGATACAAATGGATGTTTCCAACAAAGAGTAAATTTCATGTGTTGACAATGCCAATTTCTCATCTAAAAATGTGTTAGTATTATTGAAGGCCCCTCTTTTAGCAGCTCTATCGGCAACCTCATTCAAAAAGAGCCCACAATGAGACGGCACCCAGCAAAAATCAATGACACCATGTACCGTTTTTTTAATAATACAAAGGAACTGAATGGCTTGGAATTTCAAAGACAACCATCGTTTATACGAGAAGTTATTACTTCTGGCCGTTTGCTTCAGAAGCCTATTGTAAAACTGATTTTTGAATCAACACAAAAGATCAAATT
>CM065711.1:2483658-2497326 GCA_017654935.2 Phymorhynchus buccinoides | reverse complement strand
TGGTCTCACACCTACTGGATCGGACCGCCAGACGGACTTCACGTAGCCGCCGGGAGATACGCCGGAGGACCTGCGCTTGTCTCTGGCAAAGTGGGTCCAATAAAAACCCTGCTGTACCCTCTCTTGAGTCCGGCGGGTGCTCATGTGTCCAGCCATAGGTGCGTCATGAGCCACTTTCTGCACCGGTGGTGGTTCAACAACTCGCTTGGCACCAGTGCGGTCGTTCTGATGGTGGCGGCAGAGTATCCCTTTCTCTTCCCTCAAATGAGATAGAGCTGGTCTTGGTAGCCCTAGGTTCAGCGTCCACTAACTCCGTCACCCTATCCAGCCGGCTGTCCTGCGACTGAGGTCTGCGGGGCACTTGTGGTGTCACTTCCTCCGCAAACACTTCCAGTCCCGGCCGGACAATGGGTTGGAGTTCATCCACCTTCTTGGCCATGGCGCGAGTAACTGCGCCCACGTAAACTTTCTCGGGGAGAATAGACGCTAGGGTCTGCTCTGTCCCATCCTCGAAGCACACAGTATTCCCCAACAGCAATGAACACGCCGGTTGCTTAAGGGCCACTGCCCATACCTTGCCTTCGAAGTAAGGGGTGCACATCTCGACCAAGTAGGTAGGGCGACGACACACAAATTGGGCTTCAACTCCTGACACTTCGCACACCGGTCCTCTGGGCGCCCCAGATGGTACGAGCTCTTCGTCCACGAAAATGGCCGTAGCGCCGGTGTCTCTGACGCTGTCAACAACTTTTCCAGCCACTCTGGAGGGGAAGACAGGACATCCTTCCCTGCATGGTGAAGAAGCAAACTGGCTAAGGGCTTTCCAACTTCCGGAGGCCTTCCCATCCTGCGAACCGCTATTCTGGAAAGATGGTCTCCGCAACTCGGGACAGAACCTCCTAATATGCCCTAGGGTCCGGCAGTGGAAACACACCTTTTGGTTCTTTGTCGGTGATTTGGTTGGAGACGGAGGAGTAGTTTCCTGGAGAGGAGTGGAGACAGGGGTCTGACTATCTCTGGCAGATCCCCTGGAGGCGACGGTTCTCCTAGCTTCCGAGTAAGTTTCTGCGATCTCGATGGCAGCATCGAAGGTAGTCGGCTTCTTTTCACTCATCCGTATTCGGAGCTCAGGGGACACGGTGTTGTAGAGTTGCTCAATGAGGATTAAATCCTTCAGCTCGGCCTCAGAGAGCTCTTCCCAGTGCTTCAGTGCCTGACGAAGCCTTGTCCCAAACTGATAGAAGGTTTCGCTGGACTCCTTCTTACTATTGCGGAACTTCCGGCGATAGGTCTCAGGCGAAAGGCGAAACTGTTGACGAAGAACCTTCTGTAAATTATCATAGGTCTCGTCCTCTCCCATCTTGAAACAGGCTTCCTTGGCTTTGCCGGTGAGGGAAGATGACAGATGGATGAGTTTCTCATCATCAGTTAAGAGGTAGATCTTAGCCATTTTCTCGAAATGTTCTAGGAACAAGTCAATATCTTCGCCGGGTTTCAGTTCTGGAAGCCTGAGTACAGGGGTCGACACCTTAGACCTGCTTCCTGACTCACGTCCTTGTTCCAGCTTTTCTCTCCTTCTCACTTCCTCTTGGCGAATCGCCTCACGTTCCTCTTTCTCTTCTCTCCACCTGCGTTCTTTCTCCTCTCTTTCCTCTCTTCTTAGTTCCCTCTCCAGCTTCATTTCCTCTCTCCATCGCTGTTCTTTCCTCTCTTCTTCTTCCTTCCTTCGTTGTTCTTTCTTTTCCTCTTCCTCCTTCTGTTCAGCTCGCTCCCCTCTCCTTCGTTGTTCTTTCTTTTCCTCCTCCTCCTTCCTAAGTCTTTCCTGCTCTTCTTTTTCCTCTCTTCTAAGCTGTTCTTTCTTTTCCTCTTCCTCCTTCCTTCGTTGTTCTTTCTTTTCCTCTTCCTCCTTCCTAAGTCTTTCCTGCTCTTCTTTTTCCTCTCTTCTAAGCTGTTCAACCTCAGCCATCTCTTCCCTTCTTTGCTGCTCCATCTGAGCCATGGCAGCCATGAACATGGAAAACTCGCTGTTTCCTTTCGAGGAAGGATGGTGCTCTCCAGGCTTCTCCTCTGTCATGGCACCTGACTTAAGAAAGATTCCCCTACCACGACTTAGGCTAAGGGGAGTCGAAACTGGTCCAACCCTAGACCGTGCTCCTCCATGGTCAACTGCAGCATGGACGGCCGGAGTGTGCATGGCCGTAGCCACAGAAGTCATGGAAGAAGATGGGGGTGAGGGCACAACGGTAGTAACGACGGAGGTAGAAACAGCTGAGGGCGTAGTCGGTACAGAAGGATCCGTCGACAGGTCCCACATAGCCCCACTGCGCGACCTTAAATCATACTCGTGACTTGCCATCTTTTTTTCTTCTTTTTTTTGTTTCAACACCAACGGTTATGCAACGAAGACGATGAATCGCAGTAACACACACTAACGCGCGCAGGAAATCCCACAAACTACGTCGAATTAAACCACACTAAACCAAACACTAACTAAACTACTCCGCATAAAGCTTTACCACACTAACCACTATTGCGCTAATTTACACAGCGTAGAACGCTTCTGCGACTAAACGACCCGCGTGGACAACAACCACGTTTGCACAAAAACCCTATTGCGCACCACGGGAGGCGGTCGCACGAACTACCTCAACGGCCAAACAGCGCACAGTAACTTCCTGCGGTAACTTTCTGTGGTAAAACTAACAACACGATGTAGCTATGAACACACCCCAGTGTTTGAAAGCGTTATAAAAAACTACGGTTTGTGTTGCACAAAAACGTTCCGGTTTATCCCAGCAAGTTTGCTCTATAGCACAAGCTACACTAAGCATAAACGCGTGCGCGCACAGGTTCACATGCAACTCAACAAATAACCAAGCGATGGAATAAAAAAAAAAATGGTAACTCAATGCAGGACACAATCCAATGCACGGAACACAGCAATTCAGTGCAAATCAACTACAATGCATCAAAACCAAGAATTGTCTTGCAAAATAGAACCAGTCACAGACACGATAATAGTTCCAAGTGAATAGTCCGGGTTTAGTTTGCTAATTAAATACGCGCGTACATATATATGAACACAAAAAACAACAACACATTAATGAATTTTTAAATAAGACTAACACACACCAGCACTCAGTCAATGCATGCAAACTAGTGTGTCAAGGGAGGGAATCATTTCTCAGACTGAACAAGCCAAAGCTCAACCAGTCGAGATCTTTTTTGTTGTTGAAGGAACTAGAACTATTTCTTTTCCCCAGTTCTTTCCCCCCTTTATTCCTAACTAATCCCCTCTTTTAACCCCCTATTCCCAAAACAAACTAAGAAAAAACCCTAAACAAACTTTATCTCAGTTTGTTTTATAAACGCGTGTGCGCTCAAAACTTTAGAACACGCACAAAGAAAACTATAAGTGGTCTTAAATAACTATATTTCACACGCTCTCCGACAAACAAGTAAACAAAACGAACACAACAAATTTTCCACTCAACCGGCCAAAAGACCTAAGCAATGAGGGAAAATCGGACCGCCTTGCCTCTACACGGTCTCCCAACCAACCACCCTTACATTCACACCCCAAACATTCACTGCCTTATCCCAGCGAACCTGCCGGCCTGGGACAGATGCGAGACAATCCCGGACGAGCCCAAGATGTCACGAAATCCCCCGCTCGATCCTGATCAGAGATCGGGAGAGGGAAATCGCGAACCCCGAGGAGAGTCTCGCACGCCCAGACAGACAAACTCACAGGAGAAGGCACACGCGCACACCAGAAGTACAATACAAAACAAGACTATTTATTATAAACAAGCACACACACACACTTACACAATTCAATACACTCAATGTTCAACAAATTATCTACACAATTTACATGGCATTCAAAAGTTTGTCCAAAGAATAAACTAAAGCCGGCAACTTAACTGAATAACTAAAAGAGAGTTTGTAAGCAGAAACACAAAATTGAAGGGAAAAACGACGAAAGGGCAGACGAAGAAAAGAAGTCCAAAAAAAACAGCAGAGCGTCCGAAGAAGAAGACAAAAGGGGAAAACAAAAGTCAGTAGAAAAACTGCTCCCCCTCCTGGGGCAGGCTACAGCAGCAGAAACAAAAGAAGAGAGACGGCAGAGGTCGCCCCCAGACTCCTCAACAGGAACGTCGAAGCCTGGCCCGAACGCACAGACAGGCCCACAGATCGGGCCTAACACGGGGCCAGACAGAAAGGCGGGCGGCCTCCCACAGCCGGAAACGGAGGAAAGAGCGGTTGACCGGGCGGTCAACCAGGCAGCAACAGGTCAGGTCAGGATCAGGATCAGGCTCAGGCTCAGGCTCAGGCTCAGGCTCAGGCTCAGGCTCAGGCTCAGGCTCAGGCTCAGGATCAGGATCAGGCTCAGGCTCAGGCTCAGGCTCAGGCTCAGGCTCAGGACAAACTTCCAAGTGGCGGAATGAAGAAGAAGAATCCTCCCCACAAGACAGTCGCAGCTCTGGTCTCGCCAAGGGCTCGGGGTAAGCGCGAGCAGGTGGAAGGGGTTCCGGACCGGCCACAGCTTTCTTCCAGGACTCCAGTGAACGCCAGGGACGATGACGGGGAAGGGAGGACAATGAGGAACCAAATAAAAAGGGGTGAAGATGGAGATGAGGATGAAGAGGAGAAACGATGTCAGCCGAAGCTCTACAGCTTCGCTATCCCCACGTCTAGGACTCGTGCAGGATAAACAATTGATAACAGGATCCTTCAGGGACGTGGCCCTCACCACACCTCAGCACTGGGCGGCCGTAGGTGGACAGAACGATGAAAAGGAGAAAGGATGAAGTGATGAAGCGATGTTGCTTAACTGAAGGAAAAATATGGAGTCACGTTTGACCGGTCGAAACTCACGAAGTCGCCAGTTGAATGTGGAGTCTCGCGAGAGGTCAGAGCTAACACGGGTTGCACGGATTTCACAAGTAGGTTGTCTCGATTAGGTTCAAAGAAGGAGAAAGATCTCGGGGTCCTTTGTGATCGAGCGGTAGACTGTGCCTTTCTCTGTCTGTTCAGAAGAACAATGTCACAAACTCGTGACATAGACACTTTTAACAAACCGGGCTTACTAATCTGTTTAGACTTTGAGAAGGCGGTTGATTCTTTAAGTTGGACATTCATGTTTAAAACATTAAAAGCCTTCCATTTCGGCCCTGAATTTTGTAAATGGATTGAGATGCTGTACAAAAATATTAAAGCCACAGTCACTGTCAATAGCACACTAACACCATGGTTTCAAATTCAAAGGGGTTGTAGACAGGGTGACCCAGTCTCGCCTTATTTGTTTATTCTCTGTGTAGAGATAATGGCTATTATGATAAGGCAAAATAATGTAATAAAAGATATTGATATTGCAGGAATAGAAAAATAAAATATCACAATATGCCGATGATATGGAATTATTGCAAGAAGGTGACAGACAATCCTTTGAACAATCTATGAAAACTCTTGACATTTTTGGTAATGTGTCAGGTTTAATATTAAATGCGGATAAATGCTATGCAGTTTGGCTGAAAAAACAGAAAAATTCAAAAGTAAAATATATGCCTCATTTAAGCATGCAATGGAACTAAGAGCATTTTAAAATACTAGGCATTTGGCTGACAAATGATTTAAAAGATTGCATAAGCATAAGCATAACATGTTGAGGAGAAATTCAGAGAAATCAAAGAGCTATAATAAAGCTTGGCTTAAGAGACAGTTAACACCCCTCGGACGCATCGCCATTTTAAAATCCCTGATTTTATCAAAAATGATCTTTTTGTTGTAATTGCTGCCTAATCCTCCAGATGACATTGTAAACTGCTTGCAGAAAAGTATATATCAATTTGTATGGGATAAAAAGAACGACAAAATAAGTAGGAAAATTTAAAAAAAAAATATTGGACAGGGTGGTTTAGGGATCCCAGATGTAGGTGCACTTAAAGTTACATGCATAAAAAGATTATGTTCGAGCAATCATAAATTGACTCATATTGTAAAAGAGTTAAACATAAGAGCCGCATTTCTAGAAAAATAGGCACTGTAAACTATTGTAACTGTAAACTCTAAACTATGTAGGCATTGTTCTCTACCATATTCCATTTGTATCGTCTTATTTTGTGTTGATTCAAAATCAGTTTTACAAGCTCTGAAGCAAAGCAAGAGTAAAATTCGTAACGATGTTGTCTTTGAAATTAAGCATTTCATTCATTGTATTATTAAAAAAGGTACTGGTATTGATTTTTGCTGGGTGCCATCTCATTGTGGGCTCTTTTTGAATGAGGTTGCTGATAGAGCTGCTAAAAGAGGGGCCTTCAATAATACTAACACATTTTTAGATGAGAAATTGGCATTGTCAACACATGAAATTTACTCTTTGTTGGAAAAATCCATTTGTATCAATCCATCCGACTTTAGACCTAATATTTTGATGCATAGCAGATCCATCGTTAGCTTAGTGTTCAAGATACGTCTAAATTCATTGAAAACTAAATACATAGAAATTAATTGTTTGTGCACCCAGAGATTATCAATTCATCTCTTAGAATGCCCAATGTTGCTATCTAAATACCGAATGTTCAATGTGGAATTTTTTCATAAGTATAATAATATCAAGGATATCGTAAGTGACGCAGAAATTGACTTTGCTTTAATTGCTAAATTAGTGCTGTCCACGCCTATTGGAAGCTTACTGTAGATGTGGTTTTTTTTTTGTTTTTGTTTTTTTCAATTTGTTCAATTTTCGCTTGTTGTCTAAAGTCACTATCATGTGAAAAGACATTAAATTAAAGATTCATTCATTCATTCAGGTACTGTAATTAACACTACTAACCACAAATATATGTTTTGGTTTGATGTTTTTAACGCCTACAATAAATTGGCGAAAAACGTTGTGGCTGAAAGCGCTGATGAAATGTTATCCAAGCCTTTATTCTGTAATTGTAATATTCCAATATCACAGAAGTCCATCTTTTATAAAATATGGATTGAGAAAGATGTTTATAAAATTAGTCATTTGCTGGATGAAAATGGCAGGTTTTTGTCTTATGATATGTTTTTGTTAAAGTATGGCATTCCTACAAACATTCTTACTTACTTCAGGAACATAAATGGGGTGAAACATTATGCTCAAGAAAAGGCAGTACAATTAACTGATGGCAATTTGTCTCCATTTTCAACAAATAAAGTGCTCTTTTTGTAATATTGAAAAAGAAAATATCCAACACCTTTTTTGGCACTGTCAATTTGTTCAAACTTTTTGGAATGAATTTCAAACGAAACTTACTCAAAAATGCTCAATCGCACAGAATTTTAAATTTAGCTAACACTTAGTGATTTTCGGTTGTGAAAAGAATGTCTGCACCAATGAGATTATAGATTTGATCATCTTGCTCGCAAAATCGTACATCTATAAATGCAAGACAAAAAAAGAATCACCACTATTCATGTCCTTTACACATACTTTGAAATATAGGTTTTCAGTTGCCAAATACAATGCCAGAACCCAAATGAAAGTCGACCAGATTGAACAACTCTTGTCCCATGCAAACCCTTGTTTCTGATCTGAAGAAAAAGAAGGGAAAGTGTTTCTTCGAACGTTTTCAACGATATATGTATTATGCTTTCTTTTCTTTTTTCTTAGACCAGTGTAATTTAGTATTTTCTTTGTATTTCTTTGTATTTCTGGCATTTGTGTCCGTTGTGCTCAACAAACCATCTTAGTCTTTGGGCTAATGCTTTGGTAAATATATGAGCGCTTCTCGTTTTTATGTATTTATTCTAAAAAATGTTTGCCATTTATAAATGATCCTTTTGCATATGCATAACATATTCATGTCTTTATAACGCTCCTCGTTATAACTCCAATGTCTCTTTTTATTTTCATTTTTTAAATATTTTGTAAAAACTTTTTTGTTTGTTTGTTTGTTGTGTCTCCCCCCCCCCCCCCCCCCCCCCTCTTATTATTTTTCTGTGTCTTTATTGAATGATTATTTACTGCTTAATTATTTATTGCTGATCTGTCTGTCTTTATCAAGCTAAATAAAAAAGAAATGGATGTATGCTAAATGTAAAATGCATGTATATGTTTGCTTATGATTGATTCATTCATACAATAAAAAGGTTTAGAAAACAACAACAACCAGCTAACCTGTGTGTTTGTTTGAGTCTGGGAAGATTTGGTGTCATAATGAACTAACCTGTGCGTTTGTTTGAGTCTGGGAAGATTTGGTGTCATAATGAACTAACCTGTGTGTTTGTTTGAGTCTGGGAAGATTTGGTGTCATAATGAACTAACCTGTGTGCATTGTTTCAGTCTGGGAAGATGTGTGGCAGACTCAACTATCACGGGTGTATCGTTTCAGAAATCATGTTGGGCAAAACAGGCTGTGGTGGGGACGACGAAAAGTGCTATGGCAGCCTCAAGTGTGACATGGACACATGCAGTAAGTTAGGGTTGACGAACATGAAAGTTATGGCAGTTTACTTCATTAGCAGTGAGCATGAGCTTAGGCCACTTGTTTGTGTCGTTTTAGGTTGGACAGCATGACTGCACAAAATCATGAGTATTTGAAAACATCACAGAAAATCAGTTAATTGTTTGATTGCTTTACCAATTGGGGTGGTGGTATTTCACTGTCTATACTCTACAATTCCGCTAAGAATTATGCTTTAGGTGGCTATGATGACGTCATAATGACGTCAGCGTGTACACCCTGTAAAAATCAGAGGCAGTCCTAAATTTTGATCATTTAAACACAGCCCCCTCACTGGGTTTTTTTTTCAATAGAAGTCAGCCGTTTTTGATCAAATTTAGATATGGACTCTATGTCAGTCACAGGGATGTCGTGATTGTTTTCGTTCCCTTTAATCTCGTGACTGCAAACGCTTCATAAAGTGGGCTACTGTCATTTTTGATTATTGAATCTTGACCAAGTCTGTGGGGATATACAGAAAGATTCAGGTTTTCATCCAGCATGCAGATACACAGCCCATTGTTCATGTTGTAATCGACAAACACAATCAGATCTATTAGGCCTAATGGGCTAGAAAACAGCTTACCAGAGCCTCAAAGTTACCACTTGGTTAGAATATGGCTTGACGTGTGCAGTAAGACTTCTTTATCGGCTGTTCTCCTGACACACACATGCTGAATGTTGTCAACTTTTATCTTGGTTTCATCAGTAAAGGTTACTTGGTCCCATCCTCCTTCCACACTTTACCACTTCTCCTCCTTTACATATACTAGCCGTTTATTTCCGTTGATCTCCTTCATAACCATGTTCTTTCAAACTCATCACTTTTGGAACCATTGCTATTTGGGAATTTTTTTCCGACACTTGACTAAAAAAATTGTCTTGCCTTGCAATTGCTAAAAATTTAGGTTATATAAGTAACAGACCCTCTAGAATGTTTTGGTACAAGTTTGAAAATTAAACTATCGATTTCTATGGTAGAAGTTTCCTTATGCCAATCAGGGGCATGCATTCACCTTCATCATGTGTTGAATAACAAAAAATCAAATTGAACACTGTTGTATAGCCTATTTCCCATTCTTTGACTATTAAATACTTTCATTGCATTTCTATGTAGATGATACAATCATTCGTTTGAGTCTACTGAAAAAATGACTGTCTCTGCGACTGACGTTATTTCCACTGCCCTGGACGAAAATCTACGGAATGACAGGGTTTAAGAAATGACGTCATGAAAGTAGACTGATATGACGTCATTATTGAAGCACCAACTGATATCAACAGGCCCCACACTTTTCACAATCTTGTCTGAAAGTTAGGACTTGATCACAAAAGAAGCAGGCATAACTGGAAACGACACAAATATGTGGACTGGGACTGTATCTAAATAATGTATGAATACTTCTTTCCAAAAATAATGTTCTATTCAATCAAGACCTTTGACATCTTTTGCTTTACCGTTAACGTGGAATTTGTTTTATGATTTGCAAGTTTCCCTAGATGCCACTTTGGTATCAATGACCAACTTTGTTCTTCCGATGCATTATAAAGTTTGCCTATCCACTGCAGATAAAGAAAAAATTATAGACATTTTTGGAAAGTGATTAAATTTACCATTTGTATTCCTCCATTTTCAAAGTCAGTTTGCAGAACTTTTCTTTTCACGTTTTCAAACGCTTTTCTATTACTATATTTTTTGGCCATAGAAATTTGTATAACAATGTATTTATTTTGTAAAGTATTTCCTGGGGAAGACCAATCGATTGCATGACGTAATTGAGTTAACAAGAAATGTCTTTGTTATTACCACTTTGCCTAAGATACTAAGACCCCTTGCTATGACACAGTCATTTTGTCGCCGATCACATTTTGTCACCGGCGACAAAATGTGATGTACTACAAGTCACATTTTGTCGCCGATCACTTTTTCAACTTCTGTAAGTTAGAAGGGTAAATCTATGGAACGTTTCTTTTTCTTCTCTCTCTCTCTCTCTCTCTCTCTCTCTCTCTCTCTCTCTCTCTCTCTCTCTCTCTCTCTCTCTCTCTCTCTCTCTCTCTCTCTCTGAAATGGAAAGATCTTCTGAAGATAAAGTAGTCAATGGTTTCGGAAAGAAACTGATGGAATTATGTGCTATGTTTCAATTGTCACCCCTAAATGGCTTAATTGACACACACTTTGATGATAGTTTTACCTTTCTTTCTGAACAAGGAAACAGCACTATTGATTTTTTCGTTTGCTCTGTGGATTTGACACGGATAACAACATCTCTAAAAATAGAACAGCGCATTGAGTCCCAACACATGCCTGTAGAATTATCTGTTCGTTGTACTGTTGATGAGAAAAGCAATGAAGAAGAAAGACATGATACCCCTACATCTAAAATTAGATGGGATCAGAGTAAAGAGCATCTATTTTTAGC
This sequence comes from Phymorhynchus buccinoides, assembly GCA_017654935.2. Classification (NCBI taxonomy): domain Eukaryota; kingdom Metazoa; phylum Mollusca; class Gastropoda; order Neogastropoda; family Raphitomidae; genus Phymorhynchus; species Phymorhynchus buccinoides. The sequence goes on along the minus strand of CM065711.1, from coordinate 2,486,426 downwards.
ACAGATGGAAACCACCCAAAGTAGACAGGCTTTAGAAGAAGCGGCGAATCTAGTTGACAGCGATATTGAGGGAGCGCTTAACCTATTTACAGCCACCCTGCACGAAGCTGGAGACTGCATGCGATGCACAACAAAACAAAAGACACGTGCAAGATCAAATTATAACAAATGGTACGACGCCACCTGCAGCAACCTTAAGCGTTCAGCTAGACGAGCGCTGACTTACAGTACGCGCACGAAAAAGGCTAAAGACAAGGCTGCATTCAGAGTAAAGAGAAACGTTTATAACGACACAATTAGAAACAAGAGAACGCAATACAAAAGAGAACTAAGAGATACTCTATTAAATAGTAGAAACAACAGTAGCAAGTTCTGGTCCACAATTCGCGCTGTTAGGCATAAACCACGCAAAACAGCCAACATTCCTATTTCTGTATGGCAAGAGCATTTTGAAAATATTTTTGGACAGGCAGGCGAGTCAAACGAAGAGAACGGGAATTCCCAGAACACCTTTTTAGAAACCGAAGATCCTGTCTTGATTCCAGATTTAGACCAACCCATTACAGACGCTGAAGTTGAGCACGCAATTAGAAAGTTAAAATCAGGGAAAGCGTCTGGGTTAGACGATATTAGTAGTGAGTTCTTAAAATGTTCTACTCATTTCATTGTCCCCTTCTTAGTAAAATTGTTTAATAGGCTATACGATAACGGTTACTACCCTGTTGAATGGTCACGCTCAGTCCTAGTTCTTCTATTTAAAAAAGGTGACTCTACTAATCCAGGAAACTACAGAGGGATTTCATTACTAAGCTGCGTTAGTAAAGTGTTTACTTCTATTCTTAACAAGCGACTTTACAAATGGGCTGAACAAGAAGAGAAAATTTGTGAGGAGCAAGCTGGTTTCCGCAAAACATATTCTACTATTGACCATATTTTTTCCTTAGTTACAATGATTAATACATGCATTAACGAGAAACGTAAAAATGGAAAATTATATGTAGCTTTCATCGATTACATGAAAGCGTTCGATACAGTTAATCGAGAAAGCCTGTGGAAAGTGCTAGAAAAAGTAAAAACATCCACTAAAATGTTAAATATGATGCAGGGGATATACAAGTCTGTTCAATCATGCGTGAAATGGGGTTCTGAGATATCGGAGTTCTTCGAATGCCCAGGCGGCCTAAGGCAAGGGTGCTTGTTATCTCCCCTGATCTTTTCTTTACTCATAACAGAAGTGGCAGAGGAAGTAAATGATAAAGGGAAGCACGGTTTTCAATTTCTACCTGGCTTAAAAGAAATTTTCCTTTTGCTTTTCGCAGACGATATAGCTTTGATTTCCTCTACACCTTCAGGTTTACAAAACCAAATAAATAATTTACAAGTAGCGTCTGATAAACTGGGTCTAAAAGTTAATTTAAATAAAACTAAAGTTATGATTTTTAGAAAAGGGGGGCATTTGTCTAAATTTGAAATATGGTATTTTAAAAGAGAGCAAATTGAAGTAGTGAATAGCTACAAATATCTTGGTTTCACTCTGACAACTAAATTATCTTTTGTAACAGCGCTGGAAGATTTCACAAGGAGAGCCAAATATAAAACAATAGAAATCATGAAGACAATGTGGAGCTTAGGTAACATGGACACAACTATCTTCTTTAAACTGTTTGATACTATGGTGAAGCCAATGTTATTGTACACCGCAGAGGTATGGGGCAGTACACAATATAAAACTATCGAAGCTGTCCAATTGTTTGCCTGTAAAAAACTGTTAAATGTTAGTCCTAAAACGCCAAATACAATGGTTTATGGCGAGACAGGTCGTTATAGTTATAGTCTTTATATAGACAGTACACTAAGAGCACTTAGTTACTGGTTCTCCTTACAGCAGATGGAACTGAACAGAATCCCCAAGCAAGCCTATCTCTCCTTGACAAATAGCTTTATGAACATCACCGAGGGTAGAACAATACAAAATAACTGGGCTTACGACATAAAATGCTGTCTTGATAGATATGGGTTCTCTGATGTCTGGTTAGCGGGCGGGGTTGGTAATGTTAAATATTTTAAGAAGATCTTCAGGCAAAGGATGGTTGATTGTTATCAGCAGGATTGGGTTAGTAAGCTTAATTCAAGTGATCGCTTCAGTACTTACTATTCATTCAAGTCTCTCTTACAACCAGAATCCTATTTAGCCTACTTAACAGTTAACAAGTTTAAAATACATTTTACAAGATTTCGTCTTGGCATAAACGACCTGAACACCAATATTAGATACAAAGAAAATGTTCAAACATGTCCATTCTGTAACCAAATTGAGAATGAACTGCATTTTTTTTTATTGAGATGCAATGTTTATACTCCTCTCAGAGAAAAATACATATTGAAGCACAGACAGTTTTTGAATGTTGATTCTATCGAACTTAAACAACTACTTGCGAATGATAACATATATATTACTAGAGATGTTGCTATGTACATCTACTATGCACTGAGGAAAAGAGAAGAACTCTTGCCTCAGATGTAATAAGCAACATTTATGATTGATCCTATTAGTATATGAATTATTATACATTTATTATCATTTCGTTTTTTTGTGTGCACCGCACCTCCTATGTTATAGGCCGGAGGCCTGAAACATTAAAATTGTGTTCAATTGTGTTCAATTGTTCAATTGTGTTCAATTGTTCTCTCTCTCTCTCTCTCTCTCTCTCTCTCTCTCTCTCTCTCTCTCTCGCTCTCTGCACGCAAACAAGCATGCGCGTTCACTT
>CM065711.1:2473658-2481158 GCA_017654935.2 Phymorhynchus buccinoides | reverse complement strand
GTGATAAAAATAAGATAAGCACATTTCACGTGCATCAGGAGATGCATGGAGTGTAGCACACGATTCGGTAATATGTGTGTGTGTGTGTGTGTGTGAACATTGAACATTGAACATTGAACATTGGTTTATTGCCATGAAACCTAAACAAAGGCTTATAAGGCACAGGTTAAGATTACAAACAGATGGACATCGCAAAGCATACTATTCATGCTTTTTGTTAAAACAAATACTAACATATTTTGCCACAAATGGCTGTAGTTCATCTAACATCATCATATCTGATGGAGACTGAACATTTGATTCTAAACTTTGTTTGTCTACATTTTCCATCAATTTGTAACGATCTTCTTTATACATAACGCAGGTATTCAAAAGGTGGAGCTCATCTTCTATTTCATGACATTTTTGGCAGTCTGTTTTCTCTTACAATATTCTCGTGTCAACCAATTTCGATTTTTAAATTATGAGCACTAATTCTCAATTTACATAGAGCCTGTTTTTGTTGTCTATCCAAAATAGTACTAAAAAGGTACGGTTCTATTCGATATTCTTTAGTAACATCATTATAAAACCTGAGCCGTGATACTTCTCCCTTTTTTAGTTTCCAAAATGATATGTAACAGTTTTGGATTCTTCGTAATATCGCATGTTGTAATTTGTTAGCATTGAATGTGAATTGATTATTCCAAACATGCCCAAAGCCAAGTTCCAACATCATTGTTTTGATGAACTTAATCCATGATGTTTGCGAGCGATCTTGTGTGTGTGTGTGTGTGTGTGTGTGTGTGTGTGTGTGTGTGTGTGTTAAGTGTGTGTGTGTGTTTGTCAAAGTGTGTGTGTGTGTGTGTGTGTGTGTGTGTGTGTGTGTGTGTACCTGTGTGTGACTACAATTGTGTGTGTGTGTGTGTGTGTGTGTGTGTGTGTGTGTGTGTGTGTGTGTGTGTGTGTGTGTGTGTGTGTGTGTGTGTGTGTGTGTGTGTGTGATGGAGGAGAGGCGTGTTTGAGGGTGGATATTTTGAGTAATATGTGTGTGGGTGGGGGAGGGGGCGGTACGTGTGCTCTCTGTGTGTCTGCATCTGTCTGTATGTGTCGATGTCTATCTCTGTCTTTGTATGTCTGTCTGTCTGAATGTCTGTCAATATCTGTCTGTGTCTGTCTGTCTCTCCTTCTCTGTGTTATGTTCTGGCAGGAGCCCTATAACTGTTCAGTATCTAACAGTGCCACTTTGGTTCGTTACAGAGACTGTCAGGAGTCTGGGCCAGTCCTGCAATGACATTGCCACCCAGATTTGTGATAGCGGCTTGGATTGCGATATGACTGTTAACCAATGCAGTGAGTATTCCATGACTCCCCACCTCTCTCCCACTCTCTCTCTCTCTCTCTCTCTCTCTCTCTCTCTCTCTCACTCTCTCTCTCTCTCTCTCTCTCTCTCTCTCTCTCTCTCTCTCTCTCTCTCTCTCTCTCTCTCTCTCTCTCTCTCTCTCTCTCTTATACTTACTGATAGTGAAACTAATAACATTGAAGTTAGTTATATGCCAGTGAAGCAGATTCCCAGAGTGTCGAAGCATAGTCAAGTAGAGCTGATAGGGGAGCATGGGGGTATGAAGCCCTTGTCATTTTGCTTTGATTAATGTATAAGTGGAGCTGATAGGGGAGCATGGGGTGTGAAGCCCTTGTCCTTTTGTTTTGATTCATGTATAAGTGGAGTTGATAGGGGAGCATGGGGTATGAAGTCCTTTTTTTCCCCCACCGCTCTATCTCTCTTTACTAATGCAAAACACATGATAACACCGCTCTATCTCTCTTTACTAATGCAAAACACATGATAACACCGCTCTATCTCTCTTTACTAATATCTTCAAAACACATGATAACACCGCTCTATCTCTCTTTACTAATGCAAAACACATGATAACACCGCTCTATCTCTCTTTACTAATACAAAACACATGATAACACCGCTCTATCTCTCTTTACTAATGCAAAACACATGATAACACCGCTCTATCTCTCTTTACTAATACAAAATACATGATAACACCGCTCTATCTCTCTTTACTCATACAAAACACACCTCGCAGCTGTTGCCGGAAAAGGTCAACCACACTTTTTTCAAACAAAAAACAAACAAAAAAACATGAAAGTAAATGCAAAAATTAGTAGAATGGCAAATAAATAATTAAATTAACTAATAGAATTAATTCATCACTTAATCTACAACTTAATGCCTCTAGATATAAGTACAACTGTTTCCATCAAAAGGATGTGTCTATGGAAGAAAATAACCTTTAAAGAAACCTAGAATTAAAAAACATAGAAGAAAGAATGAAACTTCAAAAGAAAGGGGGGGAATATAAACAATCAAACGGGGGAAAAAGAAGAAAAAAGCAGTGTATGTGTGTGTGCGCGCGCGCGTGCGCGTGTGTGTGCGTGTGTGCGCGAGCGCGCGCGTACGTGCGTGTGAGGTATGAAGTCCTTGTCATTTTGTTTTGATTAATGTGCAAGTGGAATTGATAGGGAAACATGGGGTATGAATCCCTTGTCCTTTTGTTTTGATTAACGTATAAGTGGAGCTGATAGGGGAGCATGGGATATGAAGCCCTTGTCTGTTTAACGAAATTGAAGAAAGGTGGAGAACTCTCTTTCTAACTAAATTGTGTTCAATTTCTTGTCTTCTTGTTTTGATTAATGTGTAAGTGGAGCTGATAGGGGAGCATGGGGTATGAAGCCCTTGTCCTTTTGCTTTGATTAATGTGTAAATGGAGCTGATAGGGGAGCATGGGGTATGAAGTCCTTGTCCTTTTGTTTTGATTAATGTGTAAATGGTGATGATAGGGGAGCATGGGGTATGAAGTCCTTGTCCTTTTGTTTTGATTAATGTGTAAGTGGAGCTGATAGGGGAGCATGGGGTATGAAGCCCTTGTCCTTTTGTTTTGATTAATGTGTAAGTGGAGCTGATAGGGGAGCATGGGGTATGAAGCCCTTGTCCTTTTGTTTTGATTAATGTGTAAATGGAGCTGATAGGGGAGCATGGGGTATGAAGTCCTTGTCCTTTTGTTTTGATTAATGTGTAAATGGAGCTGATAGGGGAGCATGGGGTATGAAGCCCTTGTCCTTTTGTTTTGATTAATGTGTAAATGGTGCTGATAGGGGAGCATGGGGTATGAAGCCCTTGTCCTTTTGTTTTGATTAATGTATAAGTGGAGCTGATAGGGGAGCATGGGGTATGAAGTCCTTGTCTTTTTGTTTTGGTTAATGTACAAGTGGTGTTGATAGGGGAGCATGGGGTATGAAGTCCTTGTCCTTTTGTTTTGATTAATGTACATGTGGAGCTGATAGGGGAGCATTGGGTATGAAGCCCTTGTCCATGTCTTTTCCAAATGAAATAGCGTTTGCATGCATAACTGTTCAAATGCTTGTGCATGCTGATGGAAAATTAAGAAGAAATAAAAGAAAGAGAAAATAGCAAGAGAAAATAAAATGGAAAGAGCCACTGGATAAATGATGGAAAAGGGGACTTAGAGATAATATCACTATTCTTATAGTACCAGAAATGATGCGTATGTGTATGAACGTATGCGATGCCGTTTGATATTCACAGAAAAGTGCAACAATCTAGAGGAGAGAAACAGGCCAGACGCTGCGGCAGCTTTTGGGAAAAAAATGTCAGCAGTGAACCAACATGAGTAGGCCTATTGCACGCAGCAATCCGTCCATCCAGCCAACAACAGCCTGTCTACTGACGCAGACAAAAACGCCAACCTCTCAAAGGACGAAAGGCACAAGAAAGGGAGGCCTACTGGGGTAGCAAGCCTACCAGAGAATAGCAGTACTACCACACTTGAATTCCAGAGAAAGTTGCGCGGACCAGAGAGAAACAGAGGGAAAGAGAGCAAGCAAGCCAGCAACAAAGACGATCAGAGAGAGAGAGAGAGAGAGAGAGAGAGAGAGAGAGAGAGAGAGAGAGAGAGAAAGTGCATGCTAACGATCGTTTGTAAAAAAAAGTTTTTAGAGTGAGATTACGAAGTATGGTGTTCACAAGGCAGAAAATAGAGAAAACCTTCCAGTCCCCAAAACTGTTTTCTGAATGAAGAAAACCAAATAATCTGATCTCCGTCTCAAAGAAAAAGCAAAATACAAAAAAAAACCACTTTTATTCGCTCATACACATCATCATAACGCATATTACAATATAAGGGACCTTGATGCAGATTTCCATTAATATTTCATTTTTGGCACCACTACTTTACCCATTCTGACCTAACCCGCTATTCCAAGGACTGGACAGGAATTCCTAATTATTTGGCAAAACAATCATTCAGACATGCACTCACCCACACAAAGAAGAGCTGTAGACAGGCACCACAGCTGTGTACTTAACTTTTATACAGTTCATTTGGCAACGCGGTTCAGTTCATTCACAGCTGTCCTCTGAACACAGCAGCACCCGACGGGACATCTTCCAGACCAGCACCGATCGACGGCCAACGTCACACCATCAGACCCATGGTTCCAGACATCCAGACACTGGCTCGGTCAGTAAAAACAGCCACCAGGTCAGACAAGAAATACGCTCAACCAGCCAAATTCCTGGCTCACAGCCTGTGAGTAGGTCGAGAAGAGTATGGGAGTAGACTGATGACGACCAGCTTCCACTTGAAAATGAGGGACACCCCCCAAAAAAAAAAGAGGGACCCCCCCCCCCCCCCCGACCCCCGGAACGTCGTTTGAATGGAAATGAAGATGTGGCAAGTCTGCTGTTGTCTGCTTTCAATCTCTTCTCGTTCGTCGCTCCTTGCCGTTCACCTTGATTGTGTCCCTTCATTCAGCAACCTCCACTCTTCTGCTTTCATTACAAAAACTTGGGTTCTTGTTATATTCTGGTTGTTTTCTGGATCCACCGAAGGATTCCCAGCCACCTGTAGCGATCAGCGAAGATCTTTTCCTACGCGACGAAGCCAATGGACAATTTCACAGGGGTTCCAAAAACTAGCAGAAGTTCTTTGGCTGAAGTCGACCGGCTGAATGTGACAAAAATGCTCTCCCCGCTACGGAGGTAGATTTCTGAGTTCGAACTCGGTAGCAAAGTTGTACGAGTTGCACACGAATTGGGTGCGTGTTGAAATATTACGCTGTGTGACAGTTTCTGGAAGGTTCTAAAAAATATATATATAAAAAGATATCAGTGGTTGTTCCCCCTCCACTGCTAGAATAACGCCTCTGTCCCAGGTTTGTGACACCATACACACATGCACAATTGACGTACATAACTGGGGGGGGGGGGGGGGGGGGGGGGGGGGGGGGGGGGGGGGGGGGGGGGGGGGGGGGGGGGGGGGGGGGGGGGGGGGGGGGGCGCAATGATCGACTTGGCTCGCTCCTTTCACTGTGCGGGTGCGTGGCAGTAGAGTGGATCCAAACCTAGTGGTAGTCTTTGTTGTGGAGAGAAAGAGAAATGGACTCTACTCACCCCCTGTCTCTCTCCCCAACAAAGGCTACCACTAGGTTTGGACCCACTCGACCGCAGCACTGCCGCGCAGTGAAAGGAGCGAGCTAAGTCGATCATTGACGATTTTTCATTGAGGCGCAATTGAGTGGTAATCGCTCATAAAAAACTATTGTTTGTTAAAGAGACCGTGAGGTATCTGGGCGAGTCGTGCAACGTAACTATCGCCCAGATTTGTGATGGAGGGCTGGCGTGTGATGCGACTGCTGACCAGTGCAGTAAGTGTTATGTAAACCATATCCACACAATTGAACAAGGGGGGAGAACTCTCTTTCTAATTAACTCCCCCTCCACCAAAGTTGATTACGATACCAATGATCTATCAATGCGTGGATCAGAGCCAAAGGGGGACAAACAAAGTTCGCCAAGTTCGCCTTTATGACCCTTCACCCACACAGTACACATCAACAATGGTGGAGAGGACGACATACAAACAAATCAACATCTATCCAAGAGTGGCATAGCCTTCTAACCTTGAATATGTTACACATAAACAACACACAACACACAACAAACTGGTAAGCCTCGAAAGGAATTTTGGTTAATCAAAGAATGAAATAGTGAGGCCAAGAGAGGAGATAACGAAATTGAACAAAGGGGGGAGAACTCCCTTTCTAATTACATGAACATGCACATGTATGCTCTATCTGTCTCTCTGTCGTTTTATATTCCCTTTTCGTCTGCTGTGCAGCTTTCAAAACACTGTGACTACTGTGGCATTTTATGAACACCACTCTCTCCCTTCCTATGCCCCCCTCTCTCTCTGTCTTTTGTCTCTAATGTGACTGTAGAATAACTGTGACTTTTACCGTATTCAACAGTGTCACAATTGTTCATAACAAAGAATGGTTCACAACAGGTGTAAAATGACACTTTTTATTTTTAAGACACAACGAAACAACTGGAGATTCCCGCAAATTGGCCTAAGAAAATACTATCTCTATCTATATGTCTAGTTGACTGTTTCCAACAACAAAAGCACTCCCATATACTGACAGTGAAAAATATACTTGGTATAATTCCTTTAAAGATTTATTCCGACCTGAAAAATATTTGAATTTAGTGACACACAGATGGCACCGGGCTTATTTAGTTAGATTTAGAATGGAAGAGTGTTAGGTTTTTACGCCAACAAAAGATGGTATGATAATAATGTTTCAGTTCATGCAACATGTCCTCTCTGCAAAGAAGGTATTGAAAATAAAGTCCATTTTTATTTGTTTGCAAAGAATACAATTCACTATGTTCAAAGTTTAATCTCTTCGATAACTATACTGTAAATAGTAACCTAGAAAACCTCTCTTTCTCTCTTTCTTCTTTTGCTTCTCTGTAAAATAACTGTGACTTTTACAGTATTTAACAGTGTCACGTTTGTTCATAACAAAGAATGGTTCACAACAGGTGTAAAATGACGCTGTTTTATTTTTAAGACACAGCGAAACAACTGGAGATTTCCACGAATTTGTCTTTGTCAACAATCAACGTACGAGACAGCAAAACAGCAAAACAATACTTCTCCTCTTCAATCTTTTCAATTCAATTCAAGCATCTGTGTAAGACCTGCAGTGAGACTACCCCTCCCCCCGATTTTTGCTGAAGGTTTAGGCTGTCTTGTGGTGTGGATGCTAACAGATGTAGTAAGTAGTCCATAAACATCTCTCCCTCACTTCCCGTCTCTCATCTTCTCCCTCTGTAACATGTATATCCCAGCATTTCTTAGTCCTTCGTCTTCTTTCCACCGTCTATGTTGTTCTGCTTCATTCTCCTCTCTGTAACATGTATGTCCCAGCATTTCTTAGTCCTTCGTCTTCTTTCCACCTGTCTATGTTGTTCTGCTTCATTCTCCTCTCTGTGACATGTATGTCCCAGCATTTCTTAGTCCTTCGTCTTCTTTCCACCTGTCTATGTTGTCCTGCATCATTCTCCTCTCTGTGACATGTATGTCCCAGCATTTCTTAGTCTGTCGTCTTCTCTGTGACATGTATGTCCCAGCATTT
>CM065711.1:2441158-2468658 GCA_017654935.2 Phymorhynchus buccinoides | reverse complement strand
TCTCTCTCTCTCTCTCTCTCTCTCTCTCTCTCTCTAACTCTCTCTCTTCCTCTCTCTCTGCCCTATGCGTGGGCATGTGTGTGAAAGAAAATATGAAAACTTGAAAACATTAACTTTATTTTTCAAGGATAAAGATTTTAGGCGAAGCCTAAGCTTCCAATCTTCCAATACGAACATAGAATACAAACATGGCAAGGCATAATATTACACATACAGATTTGAACATAAAGGTAGCAAAGCAGGTGATGTTATAATAAAAGATTTGTTGAAATAAGGGTTTATAAAACTTGCATACGCACATGCATAATTGTTAATACTCGTGCGTGCATACATGCGTGTAGCCATACACGCACACACCCGCACGTGCGCGCACACGCAAGTATGCATGCACATACGCACAGAGATATGTTGAAGCACGTATAAGGTTTCAAGGTTTATTTCCAAAAGCCCCTTGGGGGTACATGGAATAAAAACGAAAACTTGGAAGAAAATGAATGGAAAAGAAACAAAATTCAAAAGAAAAGAAAAGAACTTACTATACTTTATAGAACAGGGCAAGTAAATGCAGCCTAGGGTATGAAACCGGTAGCAATTAGCAATGAAATGCGGACAAGTTTAAGCATTGATTTTAGCATATATGAGGCACATTATTGGAGAATAGTAAACAAATAAAATGATGTGAATACATGACATCGTCATTAGCAATATGGCGTATCCGGTGATATGACCAAGAGAAGAACAAAATCATGGAGGGTCGAATGTTAGTGTCTCTCGGAGACTCGTTTTGAAGGTTGAGATAGAGGAACATAATTTAGTGTCGGACTGAAGGGAATTCCATATGGAGGAACCCGAGAAAGTAAAACTTGAAAAGAGAGAGAGAGAGAGAGAGAGAGAGAGAGAGAGAGAGAGAGAGAGAGAGAGAGAGAGAGAGAGAGAGAGAGAGAGAGAGGAGGGGGGGGGAAAAACACATGAAATAAGGTAAATACAAAACTTGTTAATAATTTAACAACAACAAAGTAGATAATATGCATACATGTCAACATATCAAAAGTGGAAACATATTTGAAACTAAGAATGGGGTTAAACAACATTGCTTGTATGTTTCAACATAAGATACTTATGGTACTCTTTTTTAAAAACATTAATGCCCGAGTACACATTAAAGGAAGATGAAATAGTATTCCATAAGCAGCCACCTGAATATACAAGACTAGATTTTTTAAAAGGTCAACTCTTGGAAGAGGTATTTTTATTTTAAAAACATTACGGACAAGGTTAATTTCAAATTTATTTTTTAATGTTGGAGGAGCATTATCGGACATTAATCTAAACATAAAAATTGCTTTGTTGTACACAAGCTTCCATTTTAGAGGTAGAATTTATAAACGCTGATAATCAGTAAGTGTAAGGGAAGATGATTTCAGAAGGATCAATTTCAGTGCACGTCTATACAAACTGCATAATGGTTTTAAATTTTTATCGCTTGCCAGATCCCAAATTGTAGAGGCATAGTTGATGTGTGACTGGATATAAGCATTGAAAAAAAAGTTTACGACTCTCTAAATCAAGAAAATGCTTTATCCTGGAAAGTTGATAGACTTTTTTTTATACTTGCTTACAAACCATGGATATTTGATGGGACCATGAAAGGTTGTGATCAACAATAAGTCCTAAAATTTTATGATAGTCAACCTCTTCCATGATTTCACCATTGATATACAGGGATTGAGAACCAAGGGTAAGATTTTGACGCTTTTGAATGGTGGTGATAAGTAAGTATTTACATTTCTTGGGGTGTAGCTGCATGTGATTAAATTCGGACCATTCTATTAGTCTGTTAATGTTATCTTGTAAAGAAATAAAAACGTTTTCCACTTTACTGTCACAGGAGTGTACTGTAGTATCGTCTGCAAACATTTCACATAAAGTCGTTAGATATAATGGTAAGTCGTTAATATATATTGAGAATAATATAGGACCAAGGATGGAGCCTTGGGGAATACCATAGTTGACAGGCATAGTAGAAGATTCGCATTCATTTAAAGAAACTCGCTGCTTTCGGTCTGATAAAAATGATGTTAGGAGTTCTATGGTATTGTTAGTAATGCCATATATCTTCAGTTTTTTTAGTACAAGATTACGATCGACAACATCAAAGGCTTTCATAAAGTCAACAGCAAGAACACCAGTGATTTTGTCATCGTTTATGTTAATAAGCCATTGGTCTACTAGGTTAGTTAGGGCCGTATGACATGAATGGTTAGCTCTAAAGCCCGATTGATTTGGATGAAACAGACCAAAAGAGTTAAAGTGATTAAGAATATGTTTATTTATGTGGTGTTCCAACGGTTTAGACAGCATCGACAGAATAGAAATGGGCCTGTATTTAGAAGGATCTTCATAGTCATCCGATTTGTGGATAGGTATAATTTTGGCTACTTTAAATGCTTTAGGAAAACGATTTTTAGCAATACATAAATTGTAAACATAGGTCAAAGTTTCAGTTATTGCAGGAGCTGACAATTTCAATATTTTAGAATCAGTTCCATCAACGCCTCGAGTATTGGTCTGTTTTAGGTGATTAAGATAATTGAAAACTTCATGTACACTCAAAAACGGAATGGCAATCATTAACATGCTTGGATTCACAAAAATTCTGCAGACTATCTAAATTGTTTTCGGACGATCTATCTGACGTTATAATTGAATTTGCAATGTTACAAAAGTGTACATTCATGTCTTCGGTAGATAGGTCTTTTGGGGATGAGATGCTGGCATTTACATTTTTATTGGTTAATAGATTTATTGCTTTCCAAATGGATTTTTAAAGTAAGCTCTTTGTGCAGATCGTTTTAAAGAATTAACTAAGTTTCTTTGTTTTTTAAAATCATAGTCATTCCCTGACATCAAAAGCCTCTCTCTTTCATTAATGGCAGCGTCTATGTCCTTTAATATCCAATTTTTTTTAGGGTTATGTCTGATACGTACTGTTTTAAAAAGATCGTGTTTGTCATAAATATTAAGGAAACTATGGTACCAGATTTCAAAAGCTTCATCTGGATCATTGAACTGATAAACAGAAAGTAACCAAGGAGAATTTGCTAGTTCAAGAAGAAAAGAGTCTATGTCAAAATGAGTACGAGTTATTAGCCTATGAGAATTCCTAGGAATGTTAACACCGCGCTTTGACCATGTAAAGCAGACAGGAAAGTGATCACTACAGCCATACGAGGGTGAGCATGTTTCTATTATGGTATTGACTGAAGTGGTGTAAATGTGATCGATAAGTGTTTTCGATGTAGCAGTGATTCTTGTGGGTTTGTCAATTAGTTGAGAGAGATTAAAGGATTCATAAATTTGTAACCAAGACTTGTGTGGTTTTAGCAAATCTATATTAAAATCACCCAAAAGAAGTGTTTCATGAGAAAAAGACGACGCTTCTTCCATCATTAACGTAAATCTGTCTATCCAATCAGAGCGTTTAGCAGGATTTCTATAGATAAAGCTAATAAAAATCGGTTTAGGATGTTTTAATTGTAATTCAATCCATATGGATTCGATGTTATGATTATGGAGGTATGAAACTTCCTTAAAACGCAAACTCTGATGAACATAGACAATTAGACCAGTTTCTCTGTTTTTAGATGGATCTTTACGAATTAAATGATAGCCAGGTAAAGACAATTCATTGTCAGAAATTTGTTCAGATAATCTTGTTTCCGCAAATCCAAATATATGATTTGTTTTACCGGAATTGAATAAAATATCTGATACATCACTAATCTTATTCAGTAGATGGTTGATATTGAGTAAACCCACTCTAAGGCCATCTGCAGACGGCCAGTTATCACACGTGATAAGCATAACAAGTCGTGGAAATAAGGCACGCACAAATACACAACACAGAGAATGCGCATGCACACATACATACATACATACATACATACGTACACACAGAGAGAGAGAGAGGGAGAGAGGAGAGAGAGAGAGAGAGAGAGAGAGAGAGAGAGAGAGAGAGAGAGAGAGAGAGAGAGAGAGAGAGAGAGAGAGAGAGAGAGAGAGAGAGAGAGAGAGAGAGAGAAACAGACAGACAGACAGCATAGACGTAATCCATTCTCCAGCTGACGCTACTGCCTCACTCCTACAGGGAGGTCATCGCTGTGGAGGGATGGGGTCATTGTGGGTGAACCTCCAGGATCAGTCGTTGCCTTCAGCCGGTCAGCAGCTTGACGCCGTGGTCTGTAGTAGCTTCATGGATATTTGCTGTGAACCGGGGTTAGTCGACATCACCGTGCGCAACTGTGGCCAGTTCTTCATCTACAACTTGCAAGGGACTTTTTATTGTAATGACGTCTATTGCGTTGAGCCTCAACCGTAACACCAACACGCAGCCATAAGGAAGTTAAGGGGTCTACTACGCTACCAACGATCCAACCCCAATGCGATGACCCTTGTAAGGCATGATTCTCTGTGAAATTCAACTGTCTAAATGAAACTGATGAATTCCTAATAATAAAGAAATAATAAAGAAAGCTTATATAGCGCACATTCCAGGCTAGCTGCTCACGGCGCTTTATAGAAAATACATTTAACCAAACCACATCAATACCAATGCTCGCACGCACACAAGCACATATCATTTACATGCGCATGCACACATACATACATACATACGTACACAAAGACACACACACACACACATGCACTCTTATGCCTACACACGCACGAGCACACGCACACACGTGCACGTTTTGTTCGCTATATTTATAGTTCCCCTGTACACGAATCTGATGAAATATCTGTATTTTAAAAATAATATCAGACATTTTGTTTGATTCGTGTATGGGGGTCTACTTGAGAATAGTGATAAAAAATAGTAGAATTATTTTTTAGACGGAAGTGTTTCACGTGAATCATGACTCACAGACATCGTCACAGTCGCACCGCATTGGGATCGAATCGTATCTAGTGTAGCGGGCCTTTTAGAGGAAAAGAATGGGAAACGGCAAAGACCGCGTCATGGAGGATAGGAGGGTGGCAGAAATGCGCTAGAGAAAGTGAGTAGTGCTCACGCTATTGGATAGGTGTACGATAAAAACTGTTCACGATATAGGATAGGTGTATGATAGAAACTGTTCACGATATAGGATAGGTGTATGATAGAAACTGTTCACGATATAGGATAGGTGTATGATAGAAACTGTTCACGATATAGGATAGGTGTATGATAGAAACTGTTCACGATATAGGATAGGTGTATGATAGAAACTGTTCACGATATAGGATAGATGTACGATGTAAACTGTTCACGCTATAGGATAGGTGTATGATATAAACTGTTGACGTCATAGGATAGGTGCACGATATAAACTGTTGACGTCATAGGATAGGTGCACGATATAAACTGTTCACGCTATAGGATAGGTGCGCGATAGAAACTATTCACGGAATACGATATGTTAGCGATATAAACTATTCACGTTATAGGATAAACGCACGATAGAAACACTCTAAAGAAAGTCTTTACGTTATAGGACAGGTGCATGATAGAAACTATTCACGTATTGGATAAACACACGACAAAAACGCTCTAGAGAAACTCTTTATGTTATAGAAACAGTTTTGGAATCAATCTGTAACTGTTTTACCGTTTACTTTCTAATTTCACTGTTTTAGAATTAATCAGTCCATCAACTGTTTATGTATCTAATCTGTTAATTTAATGAGTCAATCACATTGATGGATTATTTTTATTATATTATATTATTTCTTGATTTCTTTATAAAAAAAAACATAATTTGCTTTGTTGCAAAAAAGATGGTTGTGAGTGTTTGAAACGTTCCTTTACAAAACAAATATCTTTATACATAATTTAATTTTGTTTAAACTTTTGAAAAGCGGCAGTTGTTGCCTGCGCAAAGAATCTAGGTTTGGGGTTTTATGAAATTGTCATCTGGAAACATCGATTATATTAGAGTAATGTTTAATGTTCTTTTCTAGGAAACAGAGTGCTCAAAATCTGATTGTTTTGTTGAGTTGTTGTTTTGAAATAATTATTACAGTCTTCGAAACATGTCTTGCTCCACGAATACGCTCCCGTTCAAAGCTTGCAGTTAATCGCATATGAAAAAGAGTAAGTTAGAAGATGAAGAAGAAGAAGAAGAAGAAGAAGATGAAGAAAAAGAAGATGAAGAAGAAGAAGATGAAGAAGAAGAAGAAGAAGAAGAAGAAGAAGAAGAAGAAGAAGAAGAAGAAGAAGAAGAAGAAGAAGAAAAAGAAGAAGAAGAAGAAGAAGAAGAAGAAGAAGAAGAAGAAGAAGAAGAAGAAGAAGAAAAGAAGAAGAAGAAGAAGAAGAAGAAGAAGAAGAAGAAGAAGAAGAAGAAGAAGAAGAAGAAGAAAAGAAGAAAAGAAGAAGAAGAAGAAGAAGAAGAAGAAGAAGAAGAAGAAGAAGAAGAAGAAGAAGAAGAAGAAGAAGAAGAAGAAGAAGAAGAAGAAGAAGAAGAAGAAGGAAGAAGAAGAAGAAGAAGAAGAAGAAGAAGAAGAAGAAGAAGAAGAAGAAGAAGAAGAAGAAGAAGAAGAAGAAGAAGATGAAGAAGAAAAGGAAGAAGAAGAAGAAGAAGAAGAAGAAGAAGAAAAGGAAGAAGAAGAAGAAGAAGAAGAAGAAGAAGAAGAAGAAGAAGAAGAAGAAGAAGAAGAAGATGAAAAGGAAGAAGAAGAAGAAGAAGAAGAAGAAGAAGAAGAAGAAGAAGAAGAAGAAAAGGAAGAAAAGGAAGAAGAAGGAGGAGGAGAGAAACAAGTTAAGCAGAGTAAGAAGAAAGAGAAATAGACAGAAGGAGAAGAAAAAGGAAAAGAAAGAGAGGGAACAGGTACAGTCTTGGTCCACTTGTTTGTGTCGTGTTAGGTTGGACGGCATGACTGCACAAAATCATGAGTGGACTTTAAAAAATCACAGAAAATCAGTTAATTGCTTGATTGCTTTAGCATTTGGGGTGGTGATATTTCACTGTCTATACTCCACTGATCTTCTAAGAATTATGTTTTAGGTGGCTACGATGACGTCAGCATGTACACCCTGTAAAAATCAGATGCAGTCCTAAATTTTGATTATTTAAACACAGCCCCCTCACTGTTTTCTTTTCAACAGAAGTCAGCCGTTTTTGATCAAATTTAGATCTGGACTATGTGCCAGTCACAGGGATGTCCTGATTGTTTTATTTCCCTTTAATCTCTTGACTGCAAACGCTTCATAAAGTGGGCTAGTGTCATTTTAAAACAAATATTGAATCTTGACCAAGTCTGTGGGGATATACAGAAAGATTCAGGTTTTCATCCAGCATGCAGATACACAGCCCATTGTTCATATTTTAATCGACAAACACAATCGGATCTATTAATGGGCTAGAAAACAGCTTACCAGAGCCTCAAAGTTACCACTTGGTTTGAATATGGCTTGACGTGTGCAGTAATACTTCTTTATCGGCTCTTCTCCTGACACACACATGCTGAATTTTGTCAACTTTTATTTTGGTTTCATCAGTAAAGGTTACTTGGTCCCATCCTCCTTCCACACTTTACCATTTCTCCTCCTTGACATAATACTATCCGTTTATTTCCGTTGATCTCCTTCATAACCATGTTCTTTCAAACTCATCACTTTTGGAACCATTACTATTTGAAAGTTTTCCCGACACTTGACTAAGAAATTTGTCTTGCCTTGTAATTACTAAAAAATGTAGGTTATATATGTCACAGACCCTCTAGAATGTTTTTGTACAAGTTTGAAAACTGAACTTTCGATTTCTATGGTAGAAGTTTCCTTGTGCCAATGAGGGGCATGCATTCACCTTCATCATGTGTTGAAGAACAAAAAATCAAATTGAACACTGTTGTGTGGCCTATTTCCCATTCTTTGGCTGTATTAAATACTTTCACTGCATTTCTATGTAGATGATACAATCATTCTTTTGAGTCTACTGAAAAATGACGGTCTCTGCGACTCAAGTTATTTCCACTGCTCTGGAAGAAAATCTACGGAATGACAGGGTTTAAGAAATGACGTCATGAAAGTAGACTGATATGACGTCATTATTGAAGCTCCAACTGATATCAACAGGCCCCACACTTTTCACAATCTTGTCTGAAAGCTAGGATTTGATCACAAGAGAAGCAGACATGACACAAACAAGTGGACTGGGACTGTAGATTAATATGATGTTGTCACTTGCAATTACTTTTGGTTTGATACTGTGTGTGATTATTGACGATTGTATGATATAACTTGCTTTTTGGAGATAAATAAACAACAAGGTAATAAACAGAAGTGAAACAATCTTCCCACAGTGGTCTTTTTATTTGAGCGTTGCATGGTTTGTAGTGTCATGCATAATCTGAGTCCATTAGGGTAACCCGTTTCTTACCAAGGACATTTTTTTCTGAATGTTCTGGATCTTTGTACTGTTTGTTATTCGAAATACATCCATGAACACGAAACCAAACTTCTTTGGCAAACATAATAATAATAATAATAATAATAATATTAATAATGATAATAATACTGAACATTTATATAGCGCTTTACTCCCTTTGCAGGGAGCTCAAAGCGCTTTACATAGACAATAAAACACAAATAAGTTAACATTATACACATAAGACTCACTACAATCAAGTTAAATATACGTAAAATAACATTATTTAAACAAAGCCCTGTTCATGACCACAAAATTTCAAACAATACTAGCGCAACGCCCTGTACTGGTAACGCCTAGTACAGGTAACGCCAAGTACCGTAACGCTGAGTACCAGTTCGCCGGGTCCGCAAAATATTATATTTTTACTTTTGTGGCTGAAAACCCAATTTTTAGACCCCTACCACTTTCAAGGCCTACCGATCTCCATGACCTTGACCTTGACCTTGATCAGTATGCAATCATCAGAACAAACATATGCCAAAGTACCTACATGCCAAGATTGAAGTCCCTAAGACCAATGGTGTGGACGTTACAGCCCCTTAAAGATTTTCGGTTGTCAAGGTCATACGCCAAGGTGAAGGTCATGACGGTGATAATTTATGCGCGGATGCCTTCCTCTCATGGTGACACGCCACCACACAAAATTGGAAACGATTCGGTGAAGCGGTTCGAAAGATATGCGTGGGGCAGAAAACCCCAATTATTAGACCCATACCACTTTCAAGGCATAGCGATCTCCCTGACCTTGACGTTGACCTTCATCGGTATGCCATCATCAGAACGGCCATAAGCGAAAGTACCTCCATGCCAAGTTTCAAGACTCTAGGACCTGCGGTGTGGAAGTTATGGCCCCTTAACGATTTTGGGTTTTCAAGGTCATACGCCAAGGTCAAGGTCAGAGCGGCGAAAAGTTTATGCGTGGATGCCTTCCTCTCATAGGGACACACCACCACACAAAATTTGAAGTGATTCGGTCAAGCGGTTCGGGAGATCCTTAGGACAGACAGAAAAGAACAACAAACAAACAAAAAAAGGAAACAAACCTGAACGAAAACTTACTCCTTTGCGATCGTAGATTGGCAAAGGACAAAAACAGAAAAAAGAACTGAAAGCCAACTTAGTGGGGCATTTGTAAACACAAAGATTGTGGGAACAATACTGGAGGCAATGCCCGGAGGCAGTGCTAAGCCAGTAAAGTCCCTATTTTTTAATAATACAGATATGTGTAGTGTCATCCCCTTGTAATCTCCACTGCCCCGCCCCCCCCCCCCCCCCGCCCCCCCCCCACTATTCCTCCGGAGTTATTCGTGAAAAGGTGAAGCGGCGTATAGCGCGTGCGTTTCTGAACCGATTCGCTTCCGGTTTGGCACACCGATAGTCACCGTCCCCGGTCATCTACCTGCCAAATTGGAAGGCAATCGGCCCAGAAACGCCGGAGATACGGGCGCCGAGAGGCCGGCAGATGCGCGTTTCGGCGGAGTTATAAGGCCCGTTTTGTGTTTCAGACACACACGCACACACACACACACACACACACACACACACACACACGGACACACACAGACAGACACACACACACACTTGGCTTATTACTATCGCAACGCCGAGTACCAGTAATGCCTAGTAACGGTAACGCCTAGTAACGGTAACGCCAAAGTACTGGTAACGCTGAGTACAGCAAATTTGAAGCGATTCGGTTAAGAAACGGCAGAGTCGTATAGTGCTTGCGTTTCTCAACCGATTCGCTTCCGGTTTGGCACACGGATAGTCCCCGGCCCCGGTCATCTTCCTGCCAAATTCGAAGGCAATGGGCTCAGAAACGCCGGCGGCCGGGAGGCCGGCGGATGCGCGTTTCGCGCATTTGCGAAACCGCGCAAATGACACGGCCGCCTCTGTTGCCGTTGCCATCGCCCCGTGAGGGCTCACAGCAAATTTGAAGCGATTCGGTCGAAAAACGGCGGAGTTATAAGGCCCGTTTCGTGTTTCAGACAGACACGCACACACACACACACACACACACACACACACACACACACACACACACACACACACACACACACACACAGACAGACACACACACACACACACGGACAGTTGGCTTATTACTATATGAATGATGAATGATGATGATGATTACAATATTATAAGAAAAGAAACAAAATTGCAAGGGAAATCAAAGTTCATGAGCTACGTTATCGCGCAAACACACACACTAACAGAGAAGCACACAGTCACACACCACGCACGCGCGCGCGCGCGCGCGCGCACACACACACACACACACACATTCACATGCACACACACACACACACATACACAAACACACACACGCGCGCGCGCGCGCGCACACATACACACACACGCATACACACACACACACACACACACACACATACACACACACACACATACACACACACATACACAACACACACGCCGCGCGTGCGCGCGCACCGGCCCATTACAACCACCCCTACGTGCACGCAAGCACACATATCCATGATTCAGGTTCTGAAACAGAAGCACGTGGATTTAAGGTAAGATGTGAGCGGTTAGTGGTATGAAGCATCAAAGAGGTGAGTTTTCAAAGAAGTCTTGAAAGACTGAACTGTGGAAGAATGGCGAACACTGTGTGGTAAGCCATTCCAGACTGAAGGAGCAGAGTGTGAAAAAGAGGATTATCCAAAGGATTTTGTTTTAACACGAGGAGTAGAAAGCAGACGTGACTCGGAAGAAGATCTGAGCTGGCGTGCAGGGGTGTAAGTTTGAATGATATCGATAAGATATTGAGGGGCAGTGCCATTGACAGAGTTGAAGGTGAGGCATGCAACTTTGTAAGTTATTTCAATTCAATAGAATAAAACATTTTCTTGACCAACATACTAGAACACTCTTTTTTCACGCCTATGCAACAAGTGTATTGTGAGCTGAGTTCTATTAGTCAATCCAAATTTCGTCATGTAGACGACATAGACAACCGAATACTTAAAACGGCAGCACCAATCATTGCTGAACATTAATTTTGACCTACATCTACAATTTGTGTATTGAAAAAAGTCACGTTCCTCAAGCTTTTAAGGATGCCAAGGTACTTCCGCTTTTTAAATCTGGTGACCCAAATAAATCTTCCAACAATAGACCAATCAATATCAATTATATCTGTGTCATATAAGCCGTTAGAAAAAAAATCTAAATGATTCAATTCAATTGCACTTTGATCGAAACAATTTACTTCATCCAATTCAAAGCGGATTCAGAAAAGATAATTCATGTCACAGTGCATTTTCAAACATTATAGAGCATTGGCATTCAAATATAAACAATGATCTAATTACAGGGGCAGTCTTTGTCGACTTTGCCAAAGCATTCGACACAATCGACCATAATCTCCTTTTAAGAAAACTGGCACTGTATGGCTTATCGCAGGAGTCTATGGATCTCATTTCATCTTTTCTAACTAACAGACAGCAATCAGTTTATCAGGACTGTAAAAAATCTTCTTTTAAGGTGATAAAATAGGGCTTTCCCCAAGGTTCAGTCTTGGGGCCAATCCTGTTCTCCATATATATAAATGACCTTCCTTTACATGTCACATCAGATTGTGAACTGTTTGCTGATGACAGCACATTACATAATAAAAATAAGAATACTGACCTCGTGCTCACTGTTTTACAAAATGATCTCAGCAAACTAGAAACATGGAGTGATCTTAATCATATGGCTCTTCATCCTCAAAGATGTAAGTTAATGATTATTACTACAACACAGAAGCGCCAGAATATAAAACATGACTTGATCAAAATGAAAGTGCATGATAATGTTTTAGACGAGTTTGATTCACATAAACTGCTTGGTCTTGTAATTGACAACAATCTGTCTTGGTCTTCCCATATTTCTATCCTTATTCGCAAACTATCAAGAAAGTCATTTCAATTCAATAGAACAAAACATTTTATCGACCAACATATCAGAACACTTTTTTTACGCCTATTTACAACCTGATTTCGATTATGCTTCCACGACTTGGGATCTGGCAAGTAAAACTGCCTTAAACCTTTAGAAAGTATTTACATGCGTTCTTTTAAACTTATACTTCTGAAATAATCTTCTTTACAAGTTTTTGATTACAAAACACTTAATATTCTTCCTTTTCCTTTGAGATGTCAATTTAATAAAGCCGTTTTCGTTTACAAGATTGTTAATGGACGCGCTCCTCTATATCTGTGAAAAGCTGTGTGAGACTAACATAAGAAACAGAAGTAGAATACAGCTCCTTCGTCCAAGAACTGATTTATGCATGACATCTCTAACATATTCAGGCGGCAAACTCTGGAACGAACGTCCCGATCACATAAAAACAAAAAGTACCTTGGCATCATTCAAAAGCGGCTATCATGATTACTTACTTAATCTGTTGTAATTATTTGTTCCCCTTTTGTTCCATACTTGTGAGGGTTATGCCTCTTTAGTGTTCGATATTGCACTAGTAACGTAACCAAATTTTATTACATAATTAATTCATCCATCTCTCTCCCTCTGTCTCTCTCTCTCTCTCTCTCTCTCTCTCTCTCTCTCTCTCTCTCTCTCTCTCTCTCTCTCTTTCTCTCTCTCTCTCTCTCTCTCTTCTCTCTCTCTTCTCTCTCTCTCTCTTTCTCTCTCTCTCTCGCCATCTCTCTCTCTCTCTCTCTCTCTCTCTCTCTCTCTCTCTCTCTCTCTCTCTCTCTCTCTCTCTCTCTCTCTCTCTCCACTCTCTCTCTCTCTCGCTCTCTCTCTAGTAGACTGACCCATGAGAGTGTGTTTTTCTGAATGTGTTTTACTTAATCAACACTAAAGCTTAATTGTGTCAGAGTTATTGTTCCTTGCGTTTTCCCGGAGTTTTGTCTAGAGTTATTGTTCTTTGCTTTTTCCCGGAGTTTTGTCCAGAGTTATCGTTCTTTGCGTTTTTCCCGGAGTTTTGTCCAGAGTTATTGTTCTTTGCGTTTTCCATGAGTTTCCCCAAGAGTTACTGTTCTTTGTGTTTTCATGGGAGTTTTTACCAGGGTTACTGTTCTTTGCCTTTTAATAAAGTTGTTACATATCAAGTAGAAGCGTGGGGTGTAATAATCAGGGCTTCTGAAAACGTAGAGATTGTGCGTATTTACGCACTAGAACTTGAAATCCCCCTAGAATGTGAAACCATCCATGAGATTTACCCTTTAAAATCTCAAGTAGGGGGTAATATGACGCATTAAAACGATGATTTATGCGTCAACACAGCCGTTAATCTTCAGTAAGATAACGACTTTGCTCATTTTTATCGATCATAATTTATACTCTACTAAATATAGTTGTGGCGGTACCATAGCCGATGAGGTTTAACCGAGGCATGGTTACCGCTACACCTATCTGTATTGTTAAAAAATCGGGACTTTACTGGTGTTGCACTGCCTCCGGGCATTGCCTCCAGTATTGTTCCCACCATCTTTGTATCTACAAATGTCCCATATGTGTCTGTTCCAGACCGAGAGGACGTAAAACACCATTTTTCGTTCGACGTTGCTCATTTCAATAGTCTGCTAGGCCAAACTAGGCTATACTGCCACAATGAGGAGTCGCTAACCTAGATCTAAAATTCGGGAAAGATCGTGCAGAAACTGGCAGAACACAGTAAACATCGACAACTCATTGTTCATTGGTAGAGCCTTTTCTCCAAATTCAATATAAAACAAGAGGCAAATCCTTCAAGGCTCACTCGGGGGGTAGTAGGTGTCTAAGTACAAGATTGCCAACAAAAAATGACTGAGATTGAGGATCGTAAGGAGAGGGGGGATATTTAAGTACAACATTGCCAACAAAAATGACTTTGAGATTGAGGGTCATGAACATGAGGGGGGGGGGGGGGGGGGGGGGGGTAGTGCCAGATTGCCAACAAATAATGACTTTGAGATTGAGGGTAGTAAATGTGAGGGGGGTGTTTAAGAACAAGTTTGCCAAAAAATAATGACTTTGAGATGGAGGGTCGTAAACATGAGGGGGGGGTGACGTTGTTTAAAGTAAAGTACAAACGAAACTATCGTTAATGGATACAACTAAAAAAAGTGCCTTTGCCGAGAATCGAACACGGGACCATTGGCATGAGAGACAGGCGCTCTACCAATGAGCCATCGAGGCTTTCAGTGTTGATGAGTTTCTTAACTCTTTTTTCTTTTTTCTTCTTAACGTCGCGTATCGGCTTTCGCATTGTACGACGGGCTGAACAAACCAACCACCATGGTATAAACAAAAATTTATGTTCCTGAATCACTGTCCTAGCCAAAAGGCCGAGAAGCGATCAAAACTCTTAACTCATGTTGCCTGTTGAATACTCTCTAACCCACTAATCTAAAATGTTATCTGTTTGTTATCTGTTTACAGTGTTGTTTTAAGTATTTAATTATTCAAATTATTATTGTTTGAAAGCTTGCATAAACAGCTATGTGTATTGAATGTTTGAACAATGTACGCCTTCTATTTTCCGAGAAAATGCCAACGTTAAAGTTTGGAGATTAGATCACGGACGCAACACGCGCACGCGCACGCACGCACGCACGTACGCACGCACGCACGCACGCACGCACGCACACGCGCGCACACACACACACACACACACACACACACACACACCCCGAACTACCGTCTAATATCACGAGAAGTGCACAGACGTTAAATGTAACACACAGTGACACACACACAACCGAACAACTATCATACTATAGACTCATTTCATGTTAATTTCGTTAACACGAGTGAGCCACAAATCGTTTCAAACACTTACTATTCCTTTCGTCAACATGCCACCAGTCTGGCAAGTGTTAAACAACTCGACAAAGAAAAATAAACAGGTTGTTTGTCAAAAACAGAAACTAGCACAAAACATGTCAATAGATTTGTGAGTGAGACAGCGTGTTCTGTGCACGTGTGCATGTATCTGCGTCCGTGTGTGTGTGTGTGTGTGTGTGTGTGTGTGTGTGTGTGTGTGTGTGTGTGTAAGTGCCGTCCGTGTGTGTGTGTGTGTGTGTGTGTGTGTGTGTGTGTGTGTGTGTGTGTGTGTGTGTGTGTAAGTGCCGTCCGTGTGTGTGTGTGTGTGGGCTGTGTAAGTGCCGTCCGTGTGTGTGTGTGTGTGTGTGTAAGTGCCGTCCGTGTGTGTGTGTGTGTGTGTAAGTGCCGTCTACTTACGTAGGAAGTAGGGTCTTGACCCTTTAAAATGTGAAACTGGGGGTGAAAATACCTAGCTAAAACTGTAAACAGGGGGGGGGGGGGGGGGGGGGGGGGGGGGGGGGGGGGGGGGTGGGGGGGGGGGGGGGGGGGGGCGTACCCCCTTAAAAAAAAAAGGAAAACCAGAAGCCCTGAACAATAGACCTGGTTGCATGTCATCATATGCTATAGCGGAGATGCCTTGCCCAGGGTATATCTCCACTCTCTCGGTCAAAAGGATCTGACGATGGCTGACGTTGGGAGAGGTCCCCAAACAAGCGCCAACCAATCCCTAAGGCTGCTGCACTGACACTCTGTGCAAAGGCCCCCTAGTTGGAGATTCAAAGTCTTACACCCAAAACACGAAAAAAAAAAAAGGGGTAGCGCGCCTCTGGCTGCGACGCGTTCTCCAGGTGGGAGCAACCCGAATTTCACAGAGACGCCTCTGTGACTATAAAGTACCAACTACCAATACCAAATAATGTTCTATTAGTGTGGAAACTCATTCAAATTACTAAGCCCTTATACATGAATCAAATCATGAAAGGCAAAACACCCCAACGCCCACATTTAAAAGCCGTATCATATTTGATTTATGAAATTAGCTGCAAAAAGGAGAACATTTTCTTTAGAAAATTGAAGTAAACTTTCAAAAAGGTCATTGTGTTTTCATAAATTTGACATTTCTATAAGCACCCTGTGATTTGTCAAAACCTGATGAAGCATGTTTAAAAAAGGTGTTTATATGGTGAGAAGATAAAAAGAGAGGGTATGTACAAATAAAGTATTCATTTTCACTATAAAAAAATAAAAAAAATAAAAAATTCGATTTATTAGGATACCCTTATATAAATTAATCCACAGTCAAGATGATGATAATGATCTAGTTCTATCTCTACGGGCCATTTTGGTATTCAGGAAATAAATTTCGTAGCAACTGGCTCTGACGTCGGGGTAGTACACCCCCCTCCTCACTCTCCCACAGCCTACATTCATGCGACTGAAAAACCTCCCGAATCCTGCTCTCTCCAAACGAGCCAAGGTAGATAACTTGTGTCGCATGAGGTCGTCGCTGGACTTGGAGTCGTGGGTCTCCAGCACAAGTTGTCGGACGTTGCGAAGTTCGCCATCCTGAATCATGGCGGCTAAAGCAGGCCACTCGGAATGCTCGATGTCCATTTTGATGACGTCGATTACAGTCTGTGTGGAGAAGGAAAGAAAGAAAGGAAGAAAGAAAGGAAGGAAACAAGAAATGAAGGAAGGAAGGAAGGAAGAAAGAAGGAAGGAAGGAAGGAAGGAAGGAAGGAAGGAAGGAAGGAGGAAAAAAGAAGGAAGAAAAGGAAGGAAGAAGGAAGGAAGAAAGGAAGGAAGGAAGGAAGGAAGAAAGGAAGGAAGAAAGAAAGGAAGGAAGGAAGGAAGGAAGGAAGGAAGAAAGGAAGGAAGAAAGAAAGGAAGGAAGAAAGGAAGGAAGGAAAGGAAGAAAGAAGACAAAAGGTGATGGAAGAGATGGTGAGATATTTGAGAAAAAAATACCAATGCGGATACGAATTAGGAATATGAGATTAATTAAAGGGCCAACTGTGCGATGCGATTCGATCACGTGGTCTCCAAGAACAAATGTGATTCGCGCTTCGAGATCACGTGATCGAATCGTATCGTGTAGTCGTGCGAATGTAGCTGACGTGTGGCTGGCTCTTCAGGCTCTTAAAGGCCCCATGCAGCATTAGCACATTGGTAGGTTTCACATACAACGTCAGCGTTAGAACAAACACCAAAAGTTAGCTTTAGTTCATCCAAGTAGGATGAGAATGACGACGACGACGACGACGATGATGATGACATCACGATATTATTATCATTATTTGTTCAGTCTATTTTTTTATCTCTTGACGATGAAGCGTTTTACTAATACTTCTAAGCGACGAGTTGTTGCTGTTCTTATTGTTGTTGTTATACGCGGGCGATAAGCCTAATTTGTGCTTGAATGTAAAAGAAGCGTTAGAGGTTTCTTCGAGGGGGAAAAGATGTGAATTCGCGCGTGATCTTTATTGTTCTTAGCTCTCGGCCGAAGCCATATGGGACACTACTGAAGAAGAAAAAAAGAGAGAAAAAAGGGAGTTTAATTACGAGAAGTTCCTTCCCCTTATTCATTTCAATGTAAGTTAGATGTTGGGAAATGGGGAAGGGACAGGACAAAAAGTTTTTTTTTTAAATAAAGTTATTTTATTAAGTATTTTTATTTATAGTTGGATGTTGTCTTGAATAGTAGGTCAAGACCTAGTTAGATGCCACGGCTCGCACAAAGACTGCACTGAGATATCATTGTATATACTTTGCTTAAAATGTTCTTATTAAAAACACTTTCGGTTATGACTCCCTGAGCTAATATAGATTAAAATTTCCAGGACCACCTTTTAAAAATCAAATTAATTGATATTTTGCAATAGTTACAAATAATCTTTATTTCTGACCTAAAAAAAGTTAAAAATATAAACTCGAACAAAATTTGACTTGTATAAAGTATAACATGATAAGTCTGAAAACCGTTTGCTTTATCTGTGTGTTAATTACTTGGTTCATCACCTCTTCGTGTCCCAGCATCGTCCTGATGGCTCTGAGGGACTTGACTGTCCACTGATTGGAGTGGGCCCATTCAGAGGTCCGGGGAGACAGCTGACCTGCCCTTCCCCCCAGGCCAATCTGGAAGAAACTGACCCTCTTGGACCGTTGGTGTGTGGACTGGTTCATGCTGAACACACACACACACACACACACACACACACACACACACACACACACACACACACACCCAGCGCGCGCACATACATCACACGCACATACACATACACACGCACGCGCACACGCGCATACACACATATTTGTCTAAAATCACTTATGAATATCAATAAAACTGAAGAATACACACACACACACACACACACACACACACACACACACACACACACACACACACACACACGTGCGCACGCGCACTCGCGTACACACACACGCACACGCACACACACACACACACACACACACAAGCATACGCACAAACACAAACACACACATAACGCATACACACAAACACACAACACGCACAGACAGATAGTCACCACACACACAACACGCACACACACACAAACGCACACACACACACAAACGCACACATGCACACACACAAAAGCACACACACACACACACACACACACACACACACACACACACACACACACACACACACACACACAGATAGATAAATAGGTGCGCACGCACATACACACACACTCACACACACACACACACACACACACACACACACACACACACACACACACACACACACACACACACACACACACACACACACAGAGACACAGATAGATAAATAGGTGCACATGCACATACACACACAAGAACACGCGTTGAAGACTGACAGACAGACAGAGAGAGACAGAAAAAAACAGAGACAGAGACAGACAGAGAGAGACAGAGAGAGAGACAGAGAGAGAGACAGACAGACAGACGAGACAGACAGAGAGACAGACAGAGACAGACAGAGATAGAGGCAAACAGGCGGAGACAGAATAACGAGAAAGTCAGGATAGACTTCAGGGCCAGCCACACTACACACGGTGCGATGTGATTGCGATACGAGCTGACAGTTGTCAGGCATGGTCCATGTGGAAGTCAACAGTCTACATGAATCTGATGAAATCCTACTACACACTACATACGATGTGACAGTTGTCAGGCATGATCCATGTGGAAGTCAACAGTCTACATGAATCTGGTGAAATCCTACTACACACTACATACGATGTGACAGTTGTCAGGCATGGTCCATGTGGAAGTCAACAGTCTACATGAATCTGGTGAAATCTTACTACACACTACATACGATGTGACGGTTGTCAGGCATGATCCATGTGGAAGTCAACAGTCTACATGAATCTGGTGAAATCCTACTACACACTACACACGATGTGACAGTTGTTAGGCATGATCCATGTGGAAGTCAACAGTCTACATGAATCTGGTGAAATCCTACTACACACTACATACATACGATGTGACAGTTGTCAGGCATGGTCCATGTGGAAGTCAACAGTCTACATGAATCTGGTGACATCCTACTACACACTACATACGATGTGACAGTTGTCAGGCATGGTCCATGTGGAAGTCAACAGTCTACATGAATCTGGTGAAATCTTACTACACACTACATACGATGTGACGGTTGTCAGGCATGATCCATGTGGAAGTCAACAGTCTACATGAATCTGGTGACATCCTACTACACACTACATACGATGTGACAGTTGTCAGGCATGATCCATGTGGAAGTCAACAGTCTACATGAATCTGGTGAAATCCTACTACACACTACATACGATGTGACAGTTGTCAGGCATGATCCATGTGGAAGTCAACAGTCTACATGAATCTGGTGAAATCCTACTACACACTACATACGATGTGACAGTTGTCAGGCATGGTCCATGTGGAAGTCAACAGTCTACATGAATCTGGTGAAATCCTACTACACACTACATACGATGCGATGTGACAGTTGTCAGGCATGATCCATGTGGAAGTCAACAGTCTACATGAATCTGATGAAATCCTACTACACACTACATACGATTGTGACAGTTGTCAGGCATGGTCCATGTGGAAGTCAATAGTCTACATGAATCTGGTGAAATCCTACTAATTTTGTTCACTACATTGTTGTAGTCCCCCGTACACGAATCTGATGAAATATCAATATTTTTGTATCGGAGATTTTTTATTTAACTGGGATCATCATGAGTAGGGTAAAAAGCCCATGGGCGGGTAAGAAGCCCATGCCAATTATCTCATGAAATAAAGCAAATTTGAGTCACATTTGCCCATAAGACGAATGCTAAACATTAACACTCGTCTCATGGGCAAAATGTGACTGAAATTTGCTTTATTTCATGAGATAATTGGCATGGGCTTTCTTACCTCGCCCATGGGCTTTTTACCCCGTCTTTCACCTATGAGCTTTCGTGTCCGGTTATTGCTGATGCAAGGGGATGGGGCTCCGTACGGAACTTGCGGGTTACTGATGTAATGGGCACATGCCCTAAAGTTGTACCGTGACTTTCTGACACCGTAGAAAATCGCTTGTTGTTACTGCATGCTCTCACTTCCCCCTGTGGGGATACCGGGGGGTCTTTGGTATAAATAGTTCCCCGTCTCGGTCAACACTAGACCTAACCTTCTGGAAGTTCTGTGCTTGTAACTTCCTCTAAACTGTCACTCTCTTTGACTCTGCCTTTTCTTTTGCTCGCTGTCATCTGCTATCTTCCTGCCTTACCACTAAAACTTCTTGGTCCATTCTCCTGCCGTTTTTCAATAAACACTTTCAAAACCATTTCTTCCAGCCGAAATCGGACATGCTGGGCCTAATTATTTCTTATCTTAGGCGCATAACGGCAGCATGACGCATCTGCGCTCATAATTGACAGGAAACTGTCTGAGTGATCGAAGAAGAAGAAACTGCTCTCACTATAGTTTTAGCCCAATAGTTTCAGGATAATGTCCACCAATGGTAAAACCCCTTCGAGTAAAACTAAAGGACCTGCTACACTGCATACGATTTCGATTCAATACGATCCGATTTTGACATTTGTGAAGCATGATTGACGTGAAATTCTACTGTCTACATAAATCTGCTGAAATCCTACTAGTCAATTTCACTACAAATGTAGCATACTGGAAAACACAAATAGGATCAAATATCTTCTTTTTGTTTGTTTTGGTATCAGACATTTGAGTTTTGTATTGCGGTGAACATGAGTATAGTGAACGAAAATAGTAGAATTATTTTTAGACGGGAGTGTTTTTCACGTGAATCATGACTCACAGACATCGTCACACTCGTATCGTACTGGGGGTCAAATCGTATGCAGTGTGGCTGGGATCTTTAAAATGTCACGAATGAAAGAGAAACATCTCAAGGTGCTGACGGGATCCACCCAGAGGCGCACTAGCATCACCAACCTGCCCCGTCAACAGGAGAGCAGTTTTCCGTTAATGCCGCTCAGTCAGGGTCAAAGGCACGGGACACAGGACATGCCCTACCAACATGAGAACAATCCGTTGTTGTTGTTGACGTACCCTGGCTAAAAGACTCCAGGGATCATCCCAACAGCCGAAGCACTTGGCCTCACTATGGTACAAATGCATCCCCTAGGAAAAAAAAAAAACACCCCCCCCCCCCCTGAGAACATTAGAAAATTACGTGTGTGACCGTTTTTTATTACCCTCCCCACCACGTGGGCAGCCACACTCCGTCTTCGGGGGAGAGAGCAATACCGTTAATGTCGCTCAGCTAGGATCAAACGCACGAGACACAGAGACATGCCTTACCAACATGAGAGCAATCAGTTAATGTCGCTCAGTCAGGGTCAAAGGCACAGGACACAGAGACATGCCCCATCAACAGGAGAGCAGTCTGTTAATGCTGCTCACTCAGGATCAAAGGCACGAGAAACAGACACATGCCTTACCAACAGGAGAGCAATCAGTTAATGTCGCTCACTCAGAGTCAAAGGCACAGGACACAGAGACATGCCTTACCAACATGAGAGCAATCAGTTAATATCGCTCAGTCAAGGTCAAAGGCACAGGACACAGAGACATGCCCCATCAACAGGAGAGCAGTCTGTTAATGCTGCTCACTCAGGATCAAAGGCACGAGACACAGAGACATGTCCTACCATCATGAGAGCAATCCGTTAATGTCGCTCACCCAGGATCAAAGGCACGAGACACAGATACTCATCATTTACCTACCCTACCAGCAGGAGAGCAATTATTCATGGATGTCACTGACCTGGGGTCAAAGGCGAACACGTGACAGCCGTACAACCGTGCTACGTCATCGTCAAAGGAGAAGTCATAGTTGATTCTGTGCGCAAAGTACAGAAGGAAAAAAAAGAATATGCATTATTAGTAAGATTACCATTTTGTGACGAGAACATTTGTGGTCCGGTCCAGCAACACGAAAGGGACATAAAGTTTCAAACTGACCATTCTGAAGAAAAAAATATACATTTTGACAACTTCAGACAATTCTCTTTCTAATGATACAAGAACCATTCTTGTATATTTTTCCGTTCCAGAGTTATGAGCATTTAAAGTTAGTAGGGTGAGCGTCGGCCATTTTGTGAAAACATAGTCTAAAGTCTAGCCTAGCTGAAGAAAATGCATTGACCTACTCGTTTTAAAACACTTATAAGACCATTTAGAGACCATAGTAAAGATTGCCCTTGATAAATATGAAAGATAAGATGTTAGAGAACAAGGAATTACCCATATCTCAAAATTGACAAAACGACGAAATAGGATTTTACGCCCTCTGCGGTCTTTCGACCATGTGGGGCATATTAGATACAAAGATGGTGGGAACAATACTGGAGGCAATGCCCGGAGGCAGTGCAACACCAGTAAAGTCCCGATTTTTTTAACAATACAGATATGTGTAGCAGTAACCACGCCTCGGTTAAACCTCATCGGCTATGGTACCGCCACAAGTTGTATAAAAATTGACAAAAAAGTGATATTTTTGACTTTCTAAGCTTGTTGTTAGAAACTAGCCCAGCGACTTAATGTCCTTTTCGTGATGCAGGGTGACAAATATACATTATTATTAAGCTCGCTCTTTTCTGACGAGAACATTTGGAATCCGGGAAAGCCCAGTGATGAGTCCTGACGAGTCCAAATTCTGGTTTGGGTGCCTTTTTTAGTGATTCTTTTGCTAGAATGTCATCAGTAATACGGTTTTTGCACTGCTGATAAGGAGTTTTAAAGTGTCCATCTGCAGGAAATGTGCCAGGGCGACTGTACTACCATAAACATTAAAAATGTATTTTTTTCTGAAATACGTAGATTTTCTTTTTAAAAAAACCATATAACATAAATGAACCCCAATACTAGTAACATGGCCACAATGTGTTTATGATTCATAAATACCAACAATAAGTACAACAAACCTCTATAATGTCATCAGAAATGACCACAATTACATATATGGCAAATGTGTCAAGGTATGTCTGATGTGTCATATATGGTACGCATGTTGTCTTTAAAATACATTCATTTTACCAAGTACATAGATGTAAATGAGCTTCTAGGCAACTAACATTGTCAAAATGTAATCAAATAAATGTGTACATGTGAACAAAAACTGAAATATATCTATATTTGATGTTACTACAAAGACCCAAAATGGCTAACATATTACATGACAAAGCTGCTGAGCCTGATGTACCATATATGACACATGTTTTTCAAAAATTATTTAGAACATAAATTTAGATAAACTTTTAATTTGTATCATGTATTTGAGTCTTTTGACATCATTTGATCATGAAAACACACGCTGCATCAAAAGATGGACTTTTCTTGTTAGATTGGGATGTGTTTTGTTAGCAGTGCTTTGGAATTGCTGGAACGCATGAGATCATCAAACAGGAAGTGGCTAGTATAATAATAATAATAATAATAATAATAATAATAATAATAATAATAATAATAATTTCACTTATATAGCGCGATACAAATCATGCTAAAAGTAAGCTCTCAGCGCTTTGCAAACATTGATAAAACCATATAAAAATATAAATTATAAAATTAACACATTGACACACCATGTTTCATAACAATGATATAGAATAATAGTAACATTATTTAAAAACACATGAGAGAGAGAGAGAGAGAGAGAGAGAGAGAGAGAGAGAGAGAGAGAGAGAGAGAACCGAGAGAGAGAGAAAGGAGGCAGAGAGGAGGTGGAGGGGTCAGGGTAAGGGGGTAAGGGGGGGGGGGTCATGGTTAGACAGACAAAAAGGCGGAGACAAGTGGGCAGGGCAAACGTTGACAGGAGTAAGACGGAGAGGCAGAGAGAAAGAGAGAGAGGGGGGCGGGAGGGAGAGAGAGAGAGACAGAGGGGAAGGGAGGGAGAGAGAGAGAGGACAGGTAGACAGGTAGTATAACTCCACAAGCAGCCTGGGAAGGCAAGGATATCAACTAAGACCGAGTTTATTGTCTTGTGAAAGGTAATTGATGGTTCCTATTGTAGCTGCAGCTTTCGTTTCGTTTTCTATGGGAGGATAAATGCTGTGTATCATATATGATACGTGTGGCCCTAGAGGGATAATTATAGTTTGTAGTTCATGAGAAAGTTTTCGAATGTGTATGTAAATAAACTGCACAACAAACATCTGTTATTGTCAATATTCTCTATCAGCACAACGAGAAATCATAGTTGATTCTGTGTGTAAGTTACAGAACCAAAAACATATATCGTTAATAATCTTTGTCAGCAAATGAGAAATCGTAGTTGATTCTGTGTGTAAGTTACAGAACCAAAAACATATATCATTAATAATCTTTGTCAGCAAATGAGAAATCGTAGTTGATTCTGTGTGTAAGTTACAGAACCAAAAACATATATCATTAATAATCTTTGTCAGCAAATGAGAAATCGTAGTTGATTCTGCGTGTAAGTTACAGAACCAAAAACATATATCATTAATAATCTTTGTCAGCAAATGAGAAATCGTGGTTGATTCTGCGTGTAAGTTACAGAACCAAAAACATATATCATTAATAATCTTTGTCAGCAAATGAGAAATCGTAGTTGATTCTGCGTGTAAGTTACAGAACCAAAAACATATATCATTAATAATCTTTGTCAGCAAATGAGAAATCGTGGTTGATTCTGCGTGTAAGTTACAGAACCAAAAACATATATCATTAATAATCTTTGTCAGCAAATGAGAAATCGTAGTTGATTCTGCGTGTAAGTTACAGAACCAAAAACATATATCATTAATAATCTTTGTCAGCAAATGAGAAATCGTAGTTGATTCTGCGTGCAAGTTACAGAACCAAAAACATATATCATTAATAATCTTTGTCAGCAAATGAGAAATCGTAGTTGATTCTGCGTGTAAGTTACAGAACCAAAAACATATATCATTAATAATCTTTGTCAGCAAATGAGAAATCGTAGTTGATTCTGTGTGTAAGTTACAGAACCAAAAACATATATCATTAATAATCTTTGTCAGCAAATGAGAAATCATAGTTGATTCTGTGTGTACATTATGGAACATAAACAAAAGTTACTCGTTCTCAGAATTGTTAGCTTATAATATATTATTGATTATTATATATAACTTGGATTGGTTATGCTTATCTAAAGGTATGCACAAAACAAGTTTTCATTGGTTGTGCCTACCAAAAGGAATATACACAACACGAAGTTTGGTTGGTTTAGGCTTACTGAAAGGAATACACAACGTAAGTTTTGATTGGTTTATACTTACCCCAAATTAATACAGAACACACATTTTGATTGGTTATAGTTACCCAAAGGAATACACAACACAAGGTTTGATTGGTCGAAATTCGTAATCGTCACACACTTCCCATCCTCCATCGCCCGCGTGACCCATACGTAATTTCCGGTGACACAGGAAGTCCACGTTGTCTAGGTAACTAAACAACAAACCATATCGATTGGTAAGTTGTTTTTGTATACAAATATATTTTTTTTTTTTCACTAAAGGGAGAACACTTTCCCAAGAAGCAGGCATAATTAAAAACCACAACATTTTTGTTCTTATTGTTTTACATCTCATGTTATTTTTCATTCACAGACTTCAAATTTAGCAAGAATGTGCTAAATGCATGCCGCATTCTAGAAACAATGATGATTTGTATCTGTCGAACTTAGTTTTCATGTGATTATATTTTCTTTAAAATCAATATCTTTAAAATGCTTCAGCAATAAAATTATATATTTTTTGTGCATGTCTCTCTCCTTCGCTGTTTACATGTTAGATATGATGTTCAACACAATGTACAATTAAATTATATCAAGCTTTTGTCATATCAGGCTTTCTAGAACTGTTCTGGTGCACCTTTTAATGCGTTACTGGTATTGTTCACTACTTTTCTCTTTATTTTCATAATTGTTAATGCAATAACTTCAAAACTAATAATAATAATAATAATAATAATAATAATAATAATACTGAACATTTCTATAGCACTTTATTCCCTTTGCAAGGAGCTCAAAGCGCTTTATATAGACAATAAAACACACATAAATTAACATTATACACATAAGACTCACTACAATCAAATCAAATATACATAAAATAGTATCATTTAAACAAAGTCCTGTTCATAACCACAAAATGTGAAACAATATTACAATATATTATAAGAAAAGAAACAACATTGCAAGGGAAATCATAGTTCATGAGCTACGTTATTGCGCAAACACACACACTATTAGAGAAGCACACAAGCACACACCATAAGACAAAAGCTCGATCATTTGATTGTGAACAGGTGTGCCAAATATTATCAAAATCTATCCATATTTATTAAAGCTATTGTTGCGAAACGAGCAAAAAGCGTTAACATTGACAAACGTCGCACACTGAGAATCCAGCATAATCCAGCGAGTTTCAACCTCTATCACTGTTGAGTGTACTGGTCTTCTAATAATGTATGCGCAAACGTATATGATGATGAAATAGGATTTTACGCCCTCTGCGGTCTTTCGACCATGTGGGGCATTTTTAAATACAAAGATGGTGGGAACAATACTGGAGGCAATGCCCGAAGGCAGTGCAACACCAATAAAGTCCCGATTTTCTAACAATACAGATATATGTAGCAGTAACCACGCCTCGGTTAAACCTTATCGGCTATGGTACCGCCACTTCTTAAATATGAAGTATGTAACGCAAACGTATTACCTCCTGT
>CM065711.1:2423658-2428658 GCA_017654935.2 Phymorhynchus buccinoides | reverse complement strand
GCCTGTTTCAATTACCCCTATTCTCAATTGTGCCTGTTATATTACCCCTATTCTCAATTGTGCCTGTTATATTACCCCTATTCTCAATTACGCCTGTTTCAATTACCCCTATTCTCAATTGTGCCTGTTTCAATTACCCCTATTCTCAATTGTGCCTGTTTCAATTACCCCTATTCTCAATTGCGCCTGTTTCAATTACCCCTATTCTCAATTGTGCCTGTTTCAATTACCCCTATTCTCAATTGTGCCTGTTTCAATTACCCCTATTCTCAATTGTGCCTGTTTCAATTACCCCTATTCTCAATTGTGCCTGTTTCAATTACCCCTATTCTCAATTGTGCCTGTTTCAATTACCCCTATTCTCAATTGTGCCTGTTAAAATGGTTCACAAGAAAATAGAAGTTTTACATCAATTGCCTTCTTCTTCTTCGATCGTTCAGACAGTTTCCTGTCAAATTATGAACGCAGATGCGTCATGCTGCTGTTATGCGCCTAACTAAGAACATATGTTAGGCCCAGCAAGTCCGACTTTGGCTGGAGGAAATGTTTTTGAAAGTGATTCTTGAAAAAAAAGAAAAAGAGAATGGACCGGTAAGGTAGAAAGATAGCAGATGACGGTAAGCAAAGGGAAAAGGCAGAGTGAAAGAGAGTGACAGATTAGAGGAAGTTACAAGCACAGAACTTTCAGAAGGTGGGGAACTATATTTTACAAAAGACCCCCCGGTATCCACACAGGGGAGAGGGGGGGGGGGGGGGGGGGGGCACCCTTCGGGTATGATAAAATGAATTATTCGTAGGTGCAGAAACAAACCCACTCAACATATTTTTTTATATATATTTTTGAATAAAACAATTAAAAAACGCTCAAAAGATGCGAACTGAAAACGAAAAGATAAGTAAATTACGCAAGATAGCATATATACACACGCACGCGCACACACAAAAAAAAAAAAAAAAAAACAAACACACACACACGCACACGTGCGCATGCACGCAAATACACACATACTCACACACACACACACACACACACACACACACACACACACACACACACACACACACACACACACACACACACACACACACACACACATACACACAACACACAAACCAGCAACACACTCCTTCTTCCCCATTTTGTGGACTGAGGACAACTAGTCTACCCCTTTCTCAAAATCGTCTGTCCCTATGAACTTGCCCTTGTAATCTTAAACCTGGGTGGCGATGACATGCCTGGTCAACCGTGAAACTGTTGACTTTACACACGCGCGCACGCACGCACGCACGCACGCACGCACGCACACACGCACGCACGCACACACACACTCACACACACGCACACACACACACACACATACACACACACACACACACACACACACACACACAGACTTGCGGACGTAAGCACGCACACAGACGCTCCCACACATGTACGAACGCACGCGTACGCACGCGCTCGCTCACACACACACACACACACACACACACACACACACACACACACACACACACACACACACACACACACACACACACACACACACACGCATGCACACCCACACCCGCACTTACGCGCGAGCTTAGAGCATAATTCCAAACATTCGTCTTGCGACTTAGGTTATTAATCAAGAACAGTAAGTATTACATAATCATAATCTCCCTACCCTTGAGAGAGAGCGAGAGAGAGAGAGAGAGAGAGAGAGAGAGAGAGAGAGAGAGAGAGAGAGAGAGAGAGAGAGAGAGAGAGAGAGAGAGAGAGAGAGAGAGAGAGAATCAGAGTCTTTACACCGGAGTATACATTACAGACCTGGCGAATGTTGTCTGCTGCTGCCCATCAATCCCCCCAACGACCACAGCGGTCAAGGGACTAAAGAAGAAAGAAGTAGAAGATACATTACAGAGAGTCCGAGTCCACCCATATCATCTTTCATGTCTGATCAGCTGCCCTTTGGAAAACAACAACCACAACGACAACAACAACAGCAGCAACAACAACAACAACAGTAACAACAACAACAACAACAGTAACAACAACAACAACAGTAACAACAACAACAACAACAACAACAACGACAACAACAACAGCAACAACAACAACAACAACAGCAACAACAACAACAACAACAGTAACAACAGTAACAACAACAACAGCAACAGCAACAACAACAACAACAACAACAACATCGACAGCAACAGCAACAACAACAACAACAACAACAAATATCGACAGCAACAACAACATCGACAACAACAACAACAACAACAACAACGACAACAACAACAACAACAACAGCAACAACAACAGCAACAACAACAGCACAAGATGGCGGCAGGAGAAGGGCAGACAAGAGTCATGACCCTGGGTGCGGTGATGATGAGATTAGCGTGCAGTCAGTCGGTCAGAGACCCTAATGGACGGTGGAAGCCTGGGACCCTTGCTGTGATCGTTTCTGGTTGGTCCGCATCATCCTGAAGTTGGCACCAACAGTACAGTGAGAGTTTCATGTAATAACCCATATTTCACCCTCACTGAAAAGCTTGGCACAACTTAATCAAATCAAATCAAATCAAATCATCTTTATTATCTCATAACTGATAAATTGCAGCCAGGTGCACATAAGAAAAACAACAACAATAAACACATTTATCAACAAAAACAACAACAATAAACACATTCATTTTATCAACAATTAAAGAATACTAATAACTAATAACACTGCAATATTGTAGTTAACAAACTGGACGAATACGAATACAAATTCAATCCCAGGAGATGGACAGGCTGCTCAGCAAAACAATCACTCGATTTAGTCCGTTAGTAACCAGCCGTGGGCGAAATCTGATTAATGTTTTCAGATTATTCTGTTCTACGTATATATCTATCTGGCTGGCTGACTGATACGCTACCGCGATAACGTTTGAACAGAGGGATCTAGGAGATTCAAGCTTTGCACGCAGTTGGGAACTTTGGATATCTAGGCCAAGTTCGAAAATGAAGATTATTGGTCAAAGGTCAGGGTCATTGGAGCCGAAAAGGCTGCCGCGTCGTATAGAATGACTGCGTCTACTGTGTAAGCGGCCATAGCCGCGGGATCAGAGCTAAATTCCCCCCTTCCTTCTCTCCCCAAAACACACACACAGACGCATGCACGCACGCTCACACACACGCATGCTCACACACACACACACGCATACAAACACACACACACGCACACAGTCACATAGACGCGCGCACGCACACACACACTTGCGCACGCACGCACATACACACACATACACACACACACACACACACACACACACACACACACACACACACACACACACACACACACACATGCGCACGTGCAGTTGTGTATTGTGGCAGTAGTCAAGATAGAAGGAGGCGACTGAACAATAATGACCATGTTCACGCATAAATCGTCTTTTTAATTAATGCGTCACCTCACCCCCTACTTCATATTTCAAAGGATAAATCTT
Source organism: Phymorhynchus buccinoides (assembly GCA_017654935.2). NCBI lineage: Eukaryota > Metazoa > Mollusca > Gastropoda > Neogastropoda > Raphitomidae > Phymorhynchus > Phymorhynchus buccinoides. The sequence goes on along the minus strand of CM065711.1, from coordinate 2,425,175 downwards.
ACGCATGGTTTGATTCTAGGGGGGAGGGGGAGGGTGTGATTGGAGAGGTCTAGTGCGGAAATGCGCACAATGATGAATCTCTACGTTTTCAGGAACCCTGTATTGATGAAATTCTGATTAACTTCTTCCGGTCTGGAACAGGCACATACGGGACATAAAGATGGTGGGAACGATCCTGAGGCAATGCCCTGAGGCAGTGCAACACCAGGAAAGCCCCGAAGTTTTAACAATATCCAAGTGTTCAATGGCCCACTTCAAGGGACGCAACTGTTCCAATTTTCCGCTCACGAAACTAAAAGTTAGCTCCCTTCATCCTCACGCGCGGGGCATGAACCACGGATGTTTCGATTGTTGTACAGTCGAACCTTTATTTTAACACTTCAAAAAAGTCAGGAAAAATCGGTCTTAAAATTGGAGGGGTCTTATAACGGAGGTCGGTTTTATGCATAAACTATAGTAAGATAAATGCATCAGAACCAGAAAACAATTAGTCTTAAATGAAAGGTATATTAACGAAGGGTCTTATGATAGAGGTTTGACTGTATTCTTATTTGGGGTCACACACTACGCACTGGTTGTCATAGGTCAACAAGCGCACTAAAAACGGGGTGGGAAATGTTCGCAATGTGTTGGGGGGGAAGTACACAGGTGAGGCAACGAACGACACACTCCTCTGGCCAGGAAAGCAACACACGACAAACATGCCCCAGGTATTTCCGGTGAAATCCTTTCAGTCTGTTGTGGGTGTCACAAGTTGAGGGGAGACTTGTGTGAACTGGAAGGAAAGTTTTGGCAAGGTGTGAACGTTTGAAACGTCAAGATGTCTGCTAATTTGTAAACGTGTGTCGAATGTTCAAATTCCAGCGTGTACCTGTGCTATTATGAAGAATTTTCGATGGAATACTTCGACTCATCCGTGTTATTGTTGCAAGAATACTAACGTTGAAAAGTTTGTGTCCCCAGCTGAAAAGTTCGTTGGGCAAGTTGTGAACCTTTTCACCGGCAGTTTGGTGTCGTCTGCTTGTCTAGGTATGGTGCGCAGGTGTGTCGTATATCAAAGTGTGATGTGAACAGGTAGATTTCAATACACACACACACACACATACACACACACACACACGCACACACGCACGCACACGCGCACACACACACACACACACACACACACACACACACACATATATATACATACTTACTTACACACACACACACACACACACACACACACACACACACACACACACACACTACACACACACACATTACACACACACACACACACACACACACATATACAGCGCGCGCCGCACGCACGCACACGCACGCGCGCGCGCACGCGCACACACACACACACACACGCACGCAAACACACACACACACACACGCGCGCACACACGCACGCATACACGCACATACGCACACACGCACACACGCGCGCGCGCACGCACACACACACACGCACACGCACGCACGCACACACACACACACACACACACACACATTGCTTTCAAAAGCAA
>CM065711.1:2411158-2418658 GCA_017654935.2 Phymorhynchus buccinoides | reverse complement strand
AATAATCATTGTTTTTCCTTGGCTAAAAGACACACTGACCCACCACGATTAATTCCCTTGGTTTTTTCTAGGGTAGCTGTGGCCCACATACAAAATGTCCCCAACTTAATAATTGAGGCTGCTCTTTAAAATGATGTTTCGTTTTGAATTTGGGGTCATTTTGTATGGGAGTCCAACTGGGTCAAAACCAGATTTTTTTTACCAGCTAATAAGAGGAATAACACGTGGAAACCGTGATTTCGACACGTGATGTGGTGGGTCTTTAAAAAGGCTGGTGTCAGAAACCAATTGGCCATAAAGTCTATACTAGAAAGATAGAACACCAAGGCTACATCAAAAATGTTTTTAGTGTTCTTCATAGGTTATAGCGGGGCATTGTCTTCAGTTGTCTTTCATTTCACATCAAGTTTCAGTTGATCTTCCATCCAGTCTTTTCTTCAGCCATGACAAGCTCCCCTACTAAGCATATACATCATCAGTATCCAGCATCCTATGATAGCATCCACCATCCCCCACTCCGAAGAGTCCGAGAGTGTGAACAACTACTTGCCCACGTGTAACGGTGGAGGGGTGCGTCAAGTTGTAAAAGAAAAAGCACTGGTCACAAAGAACAAAACTAATTTCCACAAAACGGCACGGGGACACACCACACAAACGGCAAAACACGTGTAATGTTCTGATTCCCTAACTGGTGCGTTTGTACCATATTGTTCCAAGTGCTTCAGCTGTTGGGATGATCCCTGGGGTCTTTTAGCCAGGGTCCCCCAACTCGCCACAACACAACAAAATCATTGTTCGGAAAGCATAGATTTCTTCTTCTTCCTCGATCGCTCAGACAATTTCCTGTCAATTATGAGCGCGATGCGTTAGTGCAGATTGACATAGCGGTCATTGCTTGCCGTTATTTATTTAATTGCATGATGGGGATTATTGATGATGTATGGTTAATGATATGGGGGCGGGCCCTGACTAAGCAAATACTTAGGCCCCCAGGGTCAAGAGCGTCCGGCCGGACTATTGTGTTTCGGGCTGGACGGAGACAAAATCTTTTTTTTTGAAAGTGTTTCTTCTTCTCTTCCTGGTGCAAAACTCTAAAAAAAGAAAAAAAAGCCAGTGAGATCCTAAATGGATTGGACGGGCACGGTAAGGGCAGAGAGATAAGTGCAGTGACAGAAAATTACGACACCCAAGGGAAAAAGGGCAGAGTTCAAAGAGAAGTGACAGGAAGGATCAGAGGGGAAGTTTTGTTTTACAAAAGTGCCCCAAACAACAAGAACTACTTTCCTTTCCCTTCCCGCAAGAAGGTGGATAAAACGATATTATTAATAAACAAAAAAAATGGGGAACCCCCGGTATCCCCACGGGGAGGCTCTTTCTATGTCAAATCTGATTGCAAATGGCGTTATTTTGTTGTCCAAAGGACCAACACACTGCACGCGATTCGATCCAAATGCGATCCGATTATGACCATCATGTGCGAGTCAGGATTCACATCGTGAAAAACTACCGTCTACACGAATTCTGATTTGAAATCCTACTATAGTTTTGTTCGCTATAAAGTCCCCAGTACTTTACACGAATCTGAGGAAATATTTTATTTTTATTTTTATATCAGACATTTTATATTTGATTCGTGTTCGTGAGTGTAGTGAACGGAAATATATGGGGAGCCATTTGCACAAAACCCATAGATAAGAGATTATCAATCAACGTTTTCGAGTCAAAAATTCAAAGAAACACTTAGCTAAGAGATTATCACAAACAACGAATTTTTCAAACGTACTAGCTAAGAGATATCAAACAGTTTCAAAATTCAAAAAAACCCTAGATAAGTAAAGAGAGAATCAAACAGTTTCAAGAAAACATTAGCTAAGAGAGATAATCAGCAACGAAAACAACAGTTTGTTCAAAACACTAACTAAGGAGATAATCACAACAGTTTCATCAATCAAAAAACACTAGATAAAAAGGTATCACAACAGTTTCCAATTTTCATTTCAAAACACACTAGATAAGAGATATCAACATTTTCAAAACACTGACTAAGAGATATCAACAATTTTTTCACTGTGAAGCCATAACACATTTTAACGTTTTAAAACTTTAAAAAAACTGTTGATATCTTCGTAGTGAGTCAGTGTTTTAAACTGTTGATATATCTTAGCAATGGTTTTTAAACTGTTGAAAACTCTTATCTAGGGTTTTAAAACTGTTAATATCTATTATCTAGGGTTTTAAAACTGTTAATATCTCTTAGCTAGTGTTTTGAAACTGTTGATATCTCTTAGCTAGTGTTTTGAAACAGTTGATATCTCTTATCTAGGGTTTTGAAACTGTTAATATCTCTTAACTAGTGTTTTGAAACTGTTGATATCTCTTATCTAGGGTTTTGTGTAAACGGCTCCCCAGAGAAATAGTATATTTAGATGGATATATTTCACGTGGAATCATGCCTTGGAAAAAAAAATTTGGAAGCTTAGTGCTGTCCTTATATGGCATATGACCTCTGACTGCACCAAAAATGAAGGGGAGTCATTTAACCCATAGTGACAATATTAGGGGCACACCACACACACAGGACACACACACCCAACAACACACACACACTCCATGCCGGATGCGATGCGATTGTGACGATGTCTGCGATTGCGATTGTGGACGATGTCTGTAAGTCCATGATTCGCGTGAAATACTTCCGTCTAACAATATAACTCTACTGTTTTCCTTCACTGTACTCATGTAGGCCCCAATACACGAATATGTCTGATACAAAAATATTCCAAGGCAAGAAAAAAAATGTACGCTTTGTGCATTACATTAAATAGGTGGTGAATTTCACTATTTGTTTGCTTGTTATTTCCCTTTCATAAAATACCAGAGGTCAGACCTATTACCTACATATGTTCAACATCAGTCAAATGTTTTGATATTTAGCTCTTTGGTGAATACCCTCAGAAAATCCAAACTCATTAAACTCGCAAAGTTTGTCCACATCCTAGTGGACTTTATTTGTTTACAACTTAAGAAACAATGAAACACATTAAATACAACTTACTTCTGTATATTAAACTTCAAAACACTGCTCTGTATTAATAATATATTGTATTTTATTTCCAAAAATTGTCTTGAGTAAACTCGTTCACATTATGTGTTGTTTGAAATCTCGTTCTGGTGGTCCAGTAATGTCTTTAATTGTTGCTGTTGGACTGCTTGGTGTACTGCGTTTTAACGTTTCACCGACGGCGTCTGCCAGTTCGGATTATTGTTGTTCATATATGTTATTAGCTTAACCGCCCCCTCCTCCCACCCCCCCCCACCCACCCCCCCCCCCCCCCCCCCCCCACCCACCCCCGGGGCGAGAGCTTCAATAAAGGCAAACCTGTTCAAAACTGGAGTCGTAAACATGAGGGGGGGTGGAGGGGTGGTGGAGACGAGAGAGAGAGGTGGAGGAGAGAGGAGGAGGACGAGAGAGAGAGAATACGAGGGGAGATGGAGAGGAGAGAAGGAGGAGAGGGGAGGAGAGAGAGGGGGAAGAGGGGGAGTGAGAGGAAGTTGGGGAGAGGGAAGAGAGGGAGAGAGAAGAGAGGAGGAGGGGGAGGAGGGGGAGTGAGAGGAGGAGGGAGAGATGAGATTGAGAGAAGAGACGGAGAGTCCGGAGTGAGGACGATGGAGAGAGGAGATCGAAGAGGAGTGAGGAAGGAGAGAGACGCGAGAGAGAGAGATCGAGACGAGAGAAGAGAGAGAGAGAGATTGATTGTGCAAGTTGTTTTGTGTGTGGGCCGTTTTTTGGGTAGGAGATTGAAGTAGAGCGCAGTCGGTGGTGAAGTCAACAAGTTGGCTGAGCTCTGTCAATCACCTCACCCCTTCACCACCCAGTGCAACACCCCACCAGCCCCCACGGTTGTAGCAGTTCCGTTGGCTTCAATCATCACTCGCAACAGTCCGCAGTTTGTTGTGCGGCTGTGTATATTTCTGCAGGTGAGAAGGAAGATAGAAAGTAGTCAACGTCTCGCGTAAAACCTTCGCCCCAGCCATTTTTCAGCCAAAAAATACCATCAATCCCTACCACCAAGGATTTTCGCGTACCCAAAGTGTAATGGCATGTGTTTATTTTCTAGTGGTCAATCACCATGACATTTGGCAGGAATTGTGCAAAGACACACACTCTTAAGCAATGTTTTTTGTAAGTCTGTGATAAAACAGAAAATGATGGGGAATTTTTGTTTTAAAATGTAGTGTTTAAGTTTTTAAAAAACTGATTTTTTGTGAAAAATCTAGGTAGGTTTCCATTGCTTTGAAATTTGGCATGCAGATGCATGGCCAATACCCCAATGGCCTGCTACTCACATTGCTCAATTCTGCTGAAAATAACCTCTTGTTTATCAATGAATCATTATGTGTATCACTGATCATTATCATAAAAAAAATAGTAAACAATCTGTGCGCGAGCTGTGGACTACTTTGAAGTAGTTCTAAGATTTTAGTACCAGCCATTTTTACTGTGGTTTCCATGCATGCACATAAAAATGAAGCCCACTTTGTTTAAAAATGTAAAAAAACTGTTTTCAAGAGAGTCGGTAGTAATTTTTATTTGCTTTCCGCAACATTTAACAAATTGCCCCCCCCCCCCTCCTATTTCTGATTATCACAGACTTACAAAAAACATTGCATTAAGAGTGTTGGTGTCTTTGGGCACATTCTTGCCAAATTCATGGTGATTGAAACCAGAAGAAAAATAAACCACATGCCATTACAATTGGGCACTACCGAAATCTGGGTAGGGATTCCCCCTTAAATGGGTAGAGAATAAATATGTTCTGACAATATTGCGAAATTCCCTGTCGGGATTATATATTAACATTAGGCCTGCCCTTACCTCCAACATAAGAAAATAGGGTGTTGGGATAGCAGGTTGGATTGGATGGCCTTTAGTGGTGACATGGCCATTGTGGTGCTAAAATGACGACATGGCGCGGAAAGGTTATTAAATATTTATCACCGCGGAGTTTAGGCCTACGGAGCGAAGGTGATATTGTTTTGAGTTGTGGAAGGGGCTGTGTGTGTAACTATGTATGTATGTGGTTTGATAACAGCATATCACCATGAAGAGAATAAAGATAGGAAGAGGAAACTTGAGGTATGTAGGCTATGTATGTAGATGTGCCTTTTGGTATCAAGGTCAAGCAGACCTTGACGTAGGCCTTGAAAACTGAAAATCTATTTTTAGCCATATTCGGGCACCAGCAACATATGATGTGAAACTTGGTATGAATGTGGGTTCGGCTTATGCTCCTTCCGTAAATATTTGTTGACAATCAAGGTCAAGGTCAAGGTCAAGGAGATCGCTGGACCCTGAAAATTGGGGGTTGGAAAAAATGGAAGTTCCCAAGATAACAGCATATCACCATGAAGGAATAAGGATAGAGATGAAATTGATGTGCCATGTAGGTAGGTACGTAGATTTGCCTTTTTGGGTCAAGGTCAAGGTCATGACCTGACGTATGACCTTGAAAAACTGAATTATTATTTTTTAGCCATATCTCAGGCACCAGTCGACATAGGATGTTGAAACCTTGGTATGAAGTGTTTGGCTTATGCCCTCCGAATATGTTGATTAATCAGGTCAAGATCAAAGAGATCGCTGGACCTGAAATCTGGGGTTCGCGAAAATGGTGCCCAAGAATGAAATCAGGTGGGAATTTTGGCTGGTAATTATAAATGTGCCTTTTGGGTCAACGGTCATGACCTTGACGTGTGACATTGAAAACTAGCAACGCAGGCTCTGTGGGTGATTCTCGAATGGTACATTTCGATAACTTTCAATATAGTTTAAGGTGCTTGACCCGTAGTTTAAGCCAAAGTTGTTACTTTAAACGTATTTGAGATTGTAGAAAGAAAGTCACGGGGGGAAAAAAGTCACAGAAAACGTCTTGTTTGTCTTGTTGTTCTTCACTGGGCGCCTTCTGTGTGGAAGCACCCAAGGTATTGCCACATTGATGGAGGGCAGGGTCTTAAAGGTGGGCCCTGACGGGTGAGTTTTTGCAAGAACACGTCGAGATCACCAGAAAGACAAGCCTTTTCAAGGAATCGGAACACTCACCTCGCTTTGGTTTTCAAGAAATTAAACCGTCAAAACGGCGATTCTTCCTTGGCGGAGATACTGGAGAGAGTAGCCATTTTGGATGGGTGGGTGGGTGGCGGTCACCTCATTGTGGTTGAAGCGGTTTTTTTGTAGTGCAGTAAAAGTAAATAATGGAGCTATTTCCTTTGTTGTGAGCGAAACTCCTTTAGATTTCAAACTGTATAAAAAGACTTGTATTGCGAAAAATCGTGCAAACGATTGGCGCCATTGACAAAAGAGGGCGGCACACGCCTTCTCTTGGGTGAAAGAATTTGACTACCAGAACCTCCGCCAAGGAGGGATCGCCGACTGTGACGGTTGTATTTATAGGAAAAACAGAGCAAAGAGGTCGGTGATCTCTGTAAAGGGTGTTTTCTGGTGATCTCGACGTGTTTCTTACAAAAACTCATCCGTCAGTGGTGCCCCTTTAAAGCGGTTGTAGAATTGTTACCCCTGCCCCTCACAGAGTTCGAATCTTGGTTTTTTATTTTCCGTGGAATGCTAAGCGCGCATGTAGCCACCATGCACATTTTTCAGTCACCTTAGTGCTCTGGATCAATATGATGTGTAAAAGAGTGGCTAGAGTATACTTTACGCACCCCCCCCCCCCCCCCACCCACCACCCCCGCCTCGCTTTGAAAAGTTTTACTGAGAAGACAAGCAACATTCTGAAAGGGAAAGGTAAGATCAGCTAGGAGTATTTTCATAAACTGAAAGAATCAAACTTTGAAATGAGGTACGTAACCGTGAGAGGAGAGGTGTCCAAAGTAAAACGATGCCACAAAAACTGACAGTCTGTAAAACTATGAGATTAGTACACAAAATATCACACGTCAAACAAAAAAATGTTGTTAACTCTGTATTAAACTACGATAGAACAACAAGAAAGTAAAATAAGAAGGAATTGAACGCGTTAAAGAACCACAGAGCCGGCTGGATAAGTCCCTAGGTTTTGAACCACAGAGCCGGCTGGATTTCAAGTCCCTTAGGTTTGAACCACAGCCGGCTGGATTAAGTTCCCACTTAGGGTTTGAACCATACGAGCCGGCTGGATTAAGTCCCTTAGGTTTGAAACCACAGAGCAGGGCTGGAATTAAGTCCTAGGTTTCGAACCACAGAGACGATGGATTAGGCCCTTAGTTGAAACCACTGAGCCGGCTGGATTAAGTCCCTTAGGGTTTTTGGGGGGACGGTGTGGCCCACATTTCAGACTGTCTCGTATACGATCGAGGCTGCTCTTTAAAGTGATGTCTCGTTTTCGTGCAAGAGGACATTGTATGGGAGCAACACTTGGTCAAAATAAGACTTCTTACAGCTATAAGAGGGAAAACCGTAAAACCGTGATTTTGACACGTGACGTATTGGTTTTTAGCCTTTTC
>CM065711.1:2395336-2410658 GCA_017654935.2 Phymorhynchus buccinoides | reverse complement strand
TTGTAACAAATGTATATCAACAGCATTTATTAGTCATTTCTCGTATTCTTCTCCACCACCCCCGTCCACAGTCCATATGTGTTTGTTATTGATTCATTATCACTCTCCTGCTTAACATGTGATTGTGTTCCCAAGAATTTTCTATGTAAGTCCTTCGGTTTCTTTCAACATCGGATGGTATCTATGTGTTCTTGATTCATTATCCCTATCTGTGACATGTATCATTTTGTAACTAGCTATTTCTTAGTCCTTCGTTCCAATTCTTTTCCACCATGTATGTTGTTGTTGTTGTAAATGAATCATTATTAATCTCCGTGCAACATTATTGTCCCAGCAATAGTATTAGTCCTGTCCGTATTCTCTGTGACATGTTATTGTTTGTACACAGCATTTAGTAGTCCTCCTTCGGTTCTTGCTTTACACATCTGTCTCTATGTTGCTATGAAGAATTCGCATCTCTGTTGACATGTTATTGTACAAACAGAATTTCTTTAGTCCTTCGTACGTCATTCTTTTCCACATGTCTATGTTGGTCAGAATCATTCTTCCTACCTGTGACATCGTATGTCTCTACAGCAAGCATTTCTTTAGGGGGGGGGCAATCATGCGTTTTTTCGTTTCACAACTCGTCGTACGTCTATGTTGTTCTGCTTCATTTCTCCTCTCCCTGTTACATGTGATGTTCACCAAGCACATTTATTAGTCCTTCGCCTTTCTTTCCACCTGTCTATGTTGTTTCTTGCTTCATCCCTCTCGGACCATTGTAGTCCTAGGCATTTCTTAGGTCCTTCGTCTTCTTCCACCTGCTTTACTGCTTGATAGGTGTTATGCGTCATCGTCCTGCCTGTGACATGGAGTTATGTCCCAGCAGTTCTTAAGTCCTTGTATTCTTTCAACCCGGTCTATGCTTGTACTGCATAATTCGACGCTCCTGGACATGTAGTCTGCATCATTTCTCACCTCTCTACTGTGACATGTATGTTCCCAGCACAGGGCCATCTAAGCATTTTCTTAGTCTGTCGTCCTTCTTTCCACCCTGTCTGTGGTTGTCCTGGCACAACATTCTGTCCTCTCTGTGAAATTGTATGTACCCAGCATTTCTTAGTCCCTTCGTCTTCTTCCACCTGATATGTTGTCCTGCTTAATTCTCCTCTCTGTGAATGTATTGTCCCAACAGTTCTTAGTCCTGTTCTTCTCCACCTGTCTATGTTTGTTCTGCTTCATTCGCCCTCGGTGACAGATGTCCCGAGCATTTTTTTAGTATGTTCGTTCCTCGTTCTTCTTTCCACATGTCTATGTTGGTCCTGGCCATTCATTCTCCTCTCTCGTGCCTGGGTTAGGGTAAAGATTGCCACCTTTTCCGGACACCCTTCTTCCGGAACCGACGATACCGAGGGATTGATGATGTGTTATTCTTTACATAATAAAAAAAGTAAAACATTTTAGTACAATTTCCTACCAATCATGTTTCAAACATGAGAAGTGAGGGGAAAAGTGGTTTCTGTTCTGATTCTGCCCACGAAGATCATAATTTGTTTTCTTTCAATACTGGTACAGATTATAAACATTTCCAACTATTAAGTTATTTTTAGAGAACATAGGTGTAGACGAAACAAAACAATATCTGCAAACTTATAGACAGGGACATATTAGAGACTTGGGACACGCAGAGGACGGGAATGTAGGAGATGGGTCTGGAACACGCAGAGACGGGGACATGTAGAGATGGGAGGACATATTATAGACTTGGACACACCAGAGAGACGGGGACATATATAGACGGGGGGGACATATAGAGACGGGGGACATATATAGGGAACATATATAGACGGGGAGGGGGACATATATAACGGGGGGACATTTATAGAGACTTCAAAAACAGAAACGGCAAATATATAGCCCGGGGGACATATTAAGACTTCAACACATAGAACGGGGCGACATATATCGACGGGGGACATAATAGAGACTTGGACACACAGAGTCGGGGACATATATATACGGGGGATTATAATAGAGACTTGGACACACAGAGACGAGTGACATATAAGACGGGGACATAATAGAGACTTGGAACACAGAAGTCGGGGGACATATTATATAGGACGGGTTGGAGAGGATATAATAGAGACTGGACACACACGAGACGGGGACATATATAGACAGGGGGACATATTATCGATTCAACACACAGAAGACGGGGGCCATATATAGAGGGGGACAACATATAGGACGGGGAAATAGAGACTTGGACACACAGAGCCCGGGGACATGTAGAGACGGGGACATATAGACTTGGACCAAACAGAGACGGGGACATATATAGACGGGGGGGATTAATAGAGACTTGGACCACACAGAGACGGGGACATATCGACCAGGGGACATTTATAGACTTCAACACACAAAGACGGGAGACGGGGGACATATATCGATGGGGACACATATAGACGGGGAAATATAGAGGCCTTGGACACACAGAGACGGGGAAAGGGACGGGGACATGTAGAGATAGAGACGGGGGACTATAGACTTGGAACACATGAGGACGGGGACATGTAGAAGAGACTGGACCCCTAACCCTATCCAGAACCCTTAGGCCGTTTGTACACATAAGACGCGGAATGTGACTCCGCGCGGAAACCATATGCACAATCAGTAAATAAGTTTTTAAAAAAGCAAATAAAGCGGACCGGGGTCCGTAATTTCCCTAATATGTATGTTTTTTCACTTCTTTCTTTTATTATGATTAGTTCCGCGTGGACCAAACTCTTAACTCTAATCCGTGGGGACACCATAGAGAACGGGACCGTGGCCCTTTTAAGTAGCCTGGCCTTTTTTAAACAAAGGAAGTGCTTTAGCGTGTGGATCAGAAAGTAACTTACTAAAACTATCAAACCCAATCTTCACTGACGACAGACATAAACACACACTTACTTGTGAAGTAGGACCCTCCTCACATTTATACTATTTGCCCTCAGTCAATAAGGGAATCAAATTTGCTTATTCCGGCTTATTTTATGGAAATAAGGAAAAAACTTGTTCTCTAGATTTTGGAGAGTTTCTATGGCCATTTCAGCAGGAGGAAACGGCTGTTGTGTTGTACCTGGTTGGGTCTGTTCAAAAGCTTGATAGAATTGGATGAAACATGATTGGCTCGTAAAAAGTTGCCCTTCCACTTTTGCTAGTTTGCTCAATTTTCCAGGCTGCAGCGACGCGCGTGCGGTGTGTTGTGTGTGCTTGTGTGGTGTGTGGATTATAGATTCACCAAAAAAAAAAAAATATACGATAATGATCAAAGGACAGGATATATTTACATTATTATCCCCGTTGGGATTACCGGGGGGTCTTTTCTTTTAAAAAAAATAGTTTCCCCATCTTTTGGAAGTTCAAGTTCTGTGCCTGTAACTTCCTCTAATTGCCAACTCTCTTTGACTTCTGCCTTTCCCTTGTTTTCTATCATCTACTATAATGGTGTACCCATTCTCCTGCTTTTTTTTTTTTTCAAAAACTCTTCCAAAATTTTTTTTTCCTTTTTGAGTCTCCTCAGAAAATCGGAATGTGTCGGCTTCCCTGTGCGCAGTCGAGGAGCGAGACCAAGTGGAAAACTGAAAACCGGGCGAAAACATACTTTACCTTATCCATTTATGGCATGGGAACGCAGGATGAAGGAAGAAGAGCATCATATATGCGTTTGCGCACACGCACGCACGCCAACGCACACACCACACACCCACACACACACACACACCAAGACAGACACAGACACCACACACACACACAACATTACACACACACAAACACACACAAACACACAACACACACACACACACCACACACACACCACGAGATGTGTTTTGTTATGAGCCGTATGGTGATCGCCGTTGGAGAAGTTGAAAGTGAAATAGGGCGCCAGGCGGGGCCTGTGGCCTACTGGTAAAGACCACTTCATTTGAAAACCCACAAAAGTAATATTGTTATAATACCTTATTTTGCCATCCTCAGTTACATGCAAAACTGGGCGGATATCTTAAGGAACATTCTTCTACTTTCTGTTTATGTTAAAATGAATTAAGATTCGAAGCACAAAAAGTATGATAATCACAGAGTGATTACCCCTACCCCAAAATGCAAAATAGTAAGCGCTAAAGGGGATATAGTATAAAGAGACTTGAACACATGGAGATGGGGGCACATCAAGGTGAGCTCTTTCAGGCAGGCCGTTCCACTGTGGACGATTGATATGTTACCAGCCGCGAGGCGAAAGCTGTTTAATGGTTTCAGGGCTTCTCTGTTTGGTCCTGACTAACTGTCTGACCGATCTGACTATCTGTCTGAGCATTATGAACACGGATTAGCGTTTGAACCTGTGTGTGTAGCGGACCTTACTCTAGGAGGATAAACTGTTCCAAGCTGATAGGGTATTTAGGATATTGAGGGACCAATGTTCCCCCCCCCCCCGAAAAATAAAAGCGTTGGGTGAAAGTCAAAGGTCACTGGAGCCGAAAAGCTGCCGGCCGCACCGGCCTTTCTCTAGATGTAAAAGAGCTACAATTGAGATCCTCGCTGGCGCAGTTGTACACTGTTTGACCGGACGTTGGGGTGTTTGTCGGTGTGTCCCCCCGCAAGGTCACTGGACTCGCAAAATGCTGCCACGCGGCTGGTTGATCTAGCGTTTTAACGCTCTAGTTTGCCTTATGATGATGACAGGTGCAGACCCGTGTGTCCCCCCCGCCCCCCCCCAACGCCAGCACACGGAGAGTGAACGACGTCTGGCGGTTCTGTGGACAATGGCTCCAGTTTGCATTATGATGATGACAGTTACAGACCCGTGTGTCCCCCCCCCGGCCAGCACACGGAGGTGGACGACGTCTCGCGGTCTGTGGACAGTGGCTCTAGTTTGCATTATGATGATGACAGTTACAGACCCGTGTGTCCCCCCCCCGGCCAGCACACGGAGGTGGACGACGTCTGGCGGTCTGTGGACAATGGCTCTAGTTTGCATTATGATGATGACAGTTACAGACCCGTGTGTCCCCGGCCAGCACACGGAGGTGGACGACGTCTGGCGGTCTGTGGACATTGGCTCTAGTTTGCATTATGATGATGACAGTTACAGACCCGTGTGTCCCCGGCCAGCGCACGGAGGTGGACGACGTCTGGCGGTCTGTGGACATTGGCTCTAGTTTGCATTATGATGATGACAGTTACAGACCCGTGTGTCCCTGGCCAGCGCACGGAGGTGGACGACGTCTGGCGGTCTGTGGACAATTGGCTCTAGTTTGCATTATGATGATGACAGTTACAGACCCGTGTGTCCCCGGCCAGCGCACGGAGGTGGACGACGTCTGGCGGTCTGTGGACAGTGGCTCTACTTTGCATTATGATGATGACAGTTACAGACCCGTGTGTCCCCGGCCAGCACACGGAGGTGGACGACGTCTCGCGGTCTGTGGACAATGGCTCTAGTTTGCATTATGATGATGACAGTTACAGACCCGTGTGTCCCTGGCCAGCACACGGAGGTGGACGACGTCTCGCGGTCTGTGGACAATGGAGAGGGATACAACTGTGACGACACTCTGTTTGGCTGGCACCGCTTCATGCTCAATGGGGCCAATGCCAGAATTCCCATCTCCTGTGCCCCAGTGGCAGTGAGTACCACGACTGGAAGCATGCTTTTGTTCACACATGCAGGCTGGTCCCACAGCGCAACAGTTATGTGGGACTGGTGAAAAGCACATGATTAAACATAAGTTGCGTGCCGCGCCTCTACTCACTTACCTCTCCCTCTCTCTCTTCTCTCTATCTCTCTCTCTCTCTCTCCTCTCTCTCTCTCTCTCTCTCTCTCTCTCTCTTCCTCCTCTCTTTGCCCTATGCGTGGGCATGTGGTGTGAAAGAAAATATGAAAAACTTGAAAACATTAACTTGATTTTTCAAGGATAAAGAATTTAGGCGAAGCCTAAGCTTCCAATCTTACACTACGGAAACATAGAATACAAACATGGCAAGTCATAAAATTACCCATACATGAGTTGAACATAAAGGTAGCAAAGCAGGTGTTATTATGATACAAAGATAGGTTGAAATATCGATTTATAAAACTTGAATACGCACATGCATAATTGGTAATATTTGTGCGGGCAAACATGCGGGTTAACCATGCATACACGCACACACCCGCCACGTGCGCGCACACGCAAGTATGCCTGGCACATACGCACAGAGATCTGTTGAATCCCGTATAAGGTTTCAAGGTTTATTTCCAAAAGCCCCTTGGGGGTACATGGAATAAAAACGAAAATTTGGAAGAAAACGAATGGAAAAGAAACAAAATTCAAAAGAAAAGAAAAGAACTTACAATACATTTTAGAACAGGGCAAACTAATGCAGCCTATTGTATGAAACCGGTAGCAATTAGCAATGAAATGCGGACAAGTTTAAGCATTGATTTTAGCATATATGAGGCACATTAATGGAGAATAGTAAACAAATAAAATGATGTGAATACATGACATCGTCATAAGCAATATAGTGCATCAGGTGATATGACCAAGGAGAAAAATGAAATTATGGAGGGTCGAATGTTAGTGTCTCTCGGAGTCTCGTTTCGAAGGTTAAGATAGAGGAGCATAATCTAATGTCGGACTGAAGGGAATTCCATATTGAGGGACCCGAGAAAGTAAAACTTGAAAGAGAGAGAGGAGAGACGAAGAGTGATGAACAATAGAGAGATATAGAGAGACGAGAGCAGAATGAGAGAGAGAGAGGAGAGAGAGAGAGAGAGAGAGTAAACACATGAAATAAGGTAAATACAAAAATTGTTAATAATTTAACAACAACAAAGTAGATAATATACATACATGTCAACATATCAAAAGTGAAAACATATTTGAAACTAAGAATGGGGTTAAACAACATTGCTTGTATGTTTAAACATAAGATACTTATGGTACTCTTTTTTAAAAAACATTAATGCCCGAGTACACATTAAAGGAAGATGAAATAGTATTCCATAAGCAGACACCTGAATATACAAGACTAGATTTTTTAAAAGGTCAACTCTTGGAATAGTTATTTTGTATTTTAAAAACATTACGGACAAGGTTAATTTCAAATTTATTTTTTAATGTTGGAGGTGCATTATCAGACATTAATCTAAACATAAAAATTGCTTTGTTGTACACAAGCTTCTATTTTAGAGGTATAATTTCTAAACGCTGATAATCAGTAAGTGTAAGTGAAGAGGATTTCAGAAGGATGATCCGATCAATTTTAATGCACGTATATACAAACTGCATAATGGTTTTAAAATTTTCTCGCTTGCCAGATCCCAAATTGTAGAGGCATGGTTGATGTGTGACTGGATATAAGCATTGAAGAAAAGTTTACGACTCTCTAAATCAAGAAAAAGCTTTATCCTGGAAAGTTGATATGACTTTTTTTTATACTTGCTTACAAACCATGGATATTTGATGGGACCATGAAAGGTTGTGATCAACAATAAATCCTAAAATTTTATGATAGTCAACCTATTCCATGATTTCACCATTGATATAAAGCGAATGAGAACCAAGGGCAGAGATTTTGACGTTTTTGAAATGGTGGTGATAAGTAAGTATTTACATTTCTTGGGGTGTAGCTGCATGTGATTAAATTCGGACCATTCTATTAGTCTGTTAATGTTATCTTGTAAAGAAATAAAAACGTTTTCCACTTTACTGTCACAGGAGTGTACTGTAGTATCGTCTGCAAACATTTCACATAAAGTCGTTAGATATAATGGTAAGTCGTTAATATATATTGAGAATAATATAGGACCAAGGATGGAGCCTTGGGGAATACCATAGTTGACAGGCATAGTAGAAGATTCGCATTCATTTAAAGAAACTCGATGCTTTCGGTCTGATAAAAATGATGTTAGGAGTTCTATGGTATTGTTAGTAATGCCATATATCTTCAGTTTTTTTAGTAGAAACCCCCCCCCCCCCCCCCCCCCGGAATCGACAACATCAAAGGCTTTCATAAAGTCAACAGCAAGAACACCAGTGATTTTGTCATCATTTATGTTAATAAGCTATTGGTCTACTAGGTTAGTTAGGGCCGTATGACATGAATGGTTAGCTCTAAAGCCCGATTGATTTGGATGAAACAGACCAAAAGAGTTAAAGTGATTAAGAATATGTTTATTTATGTGGTGTTCCAACGGTTTAGACAGCACCGACAGAATAGAAAATGGGCCTGTAATTAGAAGGATCTTCATAGTCACCCGATTTGTGGATAGGTATAATTTTGGCTACTTTAAATGCTTTAGGAAAACGATTTTTAGCAATACATAAATTGTAAACATAGGTCAAAGTTTCAGTTATTGCAGGAGCTGACAATTTCAATATTTTAGAATCAGTTCCATCAACGCCTCGAGTATTGGTCTGTTTTAAGTGATTAAGATAATTGAAAACTTCATGTACACTCAAAAACGGAATGTTAGGGCAATCATTAACATGCTTGGATTCACAAAAATTCTGCAGACTATCTAAATTGTTTTCGGACGATCTATCTGACGTTATAATTGAATTTGCAATGTTACAAAAGTGTACATTCATGTCTTCGGTAGATAGGTCTTTTGGGGATGAGATGCTGGCATTTACATTTTTATTGGTTAATAGATTTATTGCTTTCCAAATGGATTTTTAAAGTAAGCTCTTTGTGCAGATCGTATTAAAGAATTAACTAAGTTTCTTTGTTTTTAAAATCATAGTCATTCCCTGACATCAAAAGCCTCTCTCTTTCATTAATGGCAGCGTCTATGTCCTTTGATATCCAAGTTTTTTAGGGTTATTTCTGATACGTACTGTTTTAAAAGGAGGGTGTTTGTCATGAATATTAAGGAAACTATGGTACCAGATTTCAAAAGCTTCATCTGGATTATTGAACTGATAAACAGAAAGTAACCAAGGAGAATTTGCTAGTTCAAGAAGAAAAGAGTCTATGTCAAAATGAGTACGAGTTATTAGCCTATGAGAATTCCTAGGAATGTTAACACCGCGCTTTGACCATGTAAAGCAGACAGGAAAGTGATCACTACAGCCATACGAGGGTGAGCATGTTTCTATTATGGTATTGACTGAAGTGGTGTAAATGTGATCGATAAGTGTTTTCGAATTAGCAGTGATTCTTGTGGGTTTGTCAATTAGTTGAGAGAGATTAAAGGATTCATAAGTTTGTAACCAAGACTTGTGTGGTTTTAGCAAATCTATATTAAAATCACCCAAAAGAAGTGTTTCATGAGAAAAAGACGACGCTTCTTCCATCATTAACGTAAATCTGTCTATCCAATCAGAGCGTTTAGCAGGATTTCTATAGATAAAGCTAATAAAAATCGGTTTATAATGTTTTAATTGTAATTCAATCCATATGGATTCGATGTTATGATTATGGAGGTATGAAACTTCCTTAAAACGCAAACTCTGATGAACATAGACAATTAGACCAGTTTCTCTGTTTTTAGATGGATCTTTACGAATTAAATGATAGCCAGGTAAAGACAATTCATTGTCAGAAATTTGTTCAGATAATCTTGTTTCCGCAAATCCAAATATATGATTTTTTTCACCGGAATTGAATAAAATATCTGATACATCACTAATCTTATTCAGTAGATGGTTGATATTGAGTAAACCCACTCTAAGGCCATCTGCAGACGGCCAGTTATCACACGTGATAAGCATAACAAGTCGTGGAAATAAGGCACGCACAAATACACAACACAGAGAATGCGCATGCACACATACATACATACATACATACATACGTACAAGAGAGGGACAAAGAGAGAGAGAGAGAGGAAGAGAGAGAGAGAGAGGGTAGAGAGAGAGAGAGGAGAAGAGAGCAACGAGAGAGTACGAGACCGAGAGAGAGAGAGAGAGAGAGACGAGAGAGAGAGAGATGAGGAGAGAGATGAGAGAGAGAAACAGAAGACAGACAGCATAGACGTAATCCATTCTCCAGCTGACGCTACTGCCTCACTCCTACAGGGAGGTCATCGCTGTGGAGGGATGGGGTCATTGTGGGTGAACCTCCAGGATCAGTCGTTGCCTTCAGCCGGTCAGCAGCTTGACGCCGTGGTCTGTAGTAGCTTCATGGATATTTGCTGTGAACCGGGGTTAGTCGACATCACCGTGCGCAACTGTGGCCAGTTCTTCATCTACAACTTGCAAGGGACTTTTTATTGTAATGACGTCTATTGCGTTGAGCCTCAACCGTAACACCAACACGCAGCCATAAGGAAGTTAAGGGGTCTACTACGCTACCAACGATCCAACCCCAATGCGATGACCCTTGTAAGGCATGATTCTCTGTGAAATTCAACTGTCTAAATGAAACTGATGAATTCCTAATAATAAAGAAATAATAAAGAAAGCTTATATAGCGCACATTCCAGGCTAGCTGCTCACGGCGCTTTATAGAAAATACATTTAACCAAACCACATCAATACCAATGCTCGCACGCACACAAGCACATATCATTTACATGCGCATGCACACATACATACAGTACATACATACATACACAAATGCATAAACACACACACACACATGCACTCTTATGCCTACACACGCACGAGCACACGCACACACGTGCACGTTTTGTTCGCTATATTTATAGTTCCCCTGTACACGAATCTGATGAAATATCTGTATTTTATTTTTAATATCAGACATTTTGTTTGATTCGTGTATGGGGGTCTACTTGAGAATAGTGATAAAAAATAGTAGAATTATTTTTTTAGACGGAAGTGTTTTCACGTGAATCATGACTCACAGACATCGTCACAATCGCATCGCATTGGGATCGAATCGTATGCAGTGTAGCGGGCCTTTTAGAGGAAAAGAATGGGAAACGGCAAAGACCGCGTCATGGAGGATAGGAGGGTGGCAGAAATGCGCTAGAGAAAGTGAGTAGTGCTCACGCTATTGGATAGGTGTACGATAAAAACTGTTCACGATATAGGATAGGTGTATGATAGAAACTGTTCAAGCTATAGGATAGGTGTATGATAGAAACTGTTCACGATATAGGATAGGTGTATGATAGAAACTGTTCACGATATAGGATAGGTGTACGATAGAAACTGTTCACGATATAGGATAGGTGTATGATAGAAACTGTTCACGATATAGGATAGATGTACGATGTAAACTGTTCACGCTATAGGATAGGTGTATGATATAAACTGTTGACGTCATAGGATAGGTGCACGATATAAACTGTTGACGTCATAGGATAGGTGCACGATATAAACTGTTCACGCTATAGGATAGGTGCGCGATAGAAACTATTCACGGAATACGATATGTTAGCGATATAAACTATTCACGTTATAGGATAAACGCACGATAGAAACACTCTAAAGAAAGTCTTTACGTTATAGGACAGGTGCATGATAGAAACTATTCACGTATTGGATAAACACACGACAAAAACGCTCTAGAGAAACTCTTTATGTTATAGAAACAGTTTTGGAATCAATCTGTAACTGTTTTACCGTTTACTTTCTAATTTCACTGTTTTAGAATTAATCAGTCCATCAACTGTTTATGTATCTAATCTGTTAATTTAATGAGTCAATCACATTGATGGATTATTTTTATTATATTATATTATTTCTTGATTTCTTTATAAAAAAAAACATAATTTGCTTTGTTGCAAAAAAGATGGTTGTGAGTGTTTGAAACGTTCCTTTACAAAACAAATATCTTTATACATAATTTAATTTTGTTTAAACTTTTGAAAAGCGGCAGTTGTTGCCTGCGCAAAGAATCTAGGTTTGGGGTTTTATGAAATTGTCATCTGGAAACATCGATTATATTAGAGTAATGTTTAATGTTCTTTTCTAGGAAACAGAGTGCTCAAAATCTGATTGTTTTGTTGAGTTGTTGTTTTGAAATAATTATTACAGTCTTCGAAACATGTCTTGCTCCACGAATACGCTCCCGTTCAAAGCTTGCAGTTAATCGCATATGAAAAAGAGTAAGTTAGAAGATGAAGAAGAAGAAGAAGAAGAAGAAGAAGATGAAGAAAAAGAAGATGAAGAAGAAGAAGATGAAGAAGAAGAAGAAGAAGGAAGAAGAAGAAGAAGAAGAAGAAGAAGAAGAAGAAGAAGAAGAAGAAGAAGAAGAAGAAGAAGGAAGAAGAAGAAGAAGAAGAAGAAGAAGAAGAAGAAGAAGAAAAAGAAGAAGAAGAAGAAGAAGAAGAAGAAGAAGAAGAAGAAGAGAAGAAGAAGAAGAAGAAGAAGAAAAGGAAGAAGAAGAAGAAGAAGAAGAAGAAGAAAAAGGAAGAAGAAGAAGAAGAAGAAGAAAGAAGAAGAAGAAAGAAGAAGAAGAAGAAGAAGAAAAAGAAGAAGAAGAAGAAGAAGAAAGAAGAAGAAGAAGAAGAAGAAAGAAGAAGAAGAAGAAGAAAGAAGAAGAAGAAAGAAGAAGAAGAAGAAGAAGAAGAAGAAGAAGAGAAGAAGAAGAAGAAGAAGAAGAAGAAGAAGAAGAGAAGAAGAAGAAGGAAGAAGAAGAAGAAGAAGAAGAAGAAGAAGAAAGGAAGAAGAAGAAGAAGAAGAAGAAAAGAAGAAGAAGAAGAAGAAGATGAAGAAGAAGAGAAGAAGAAGAAGAAGAAGAAGAAGAAGAAGAAGAAGAAGAAGAAGAAGAAGAAAAGGAAGAAAAGGAAGAAGAAGGAGGAGGAGAGAAACAAGTTAAGCAGAGTAAGAAGAAAGAGAAATAGACAGAAGGAGAAGAAAAAGGAAAAGAAAGAGAGGGAACAGGTACAGTCTTGGTCCACTTGTTTGTGTCGTTTTAGGTTGGACGGCATGACTGCACAAAATCATGAGTATACTTTAAAAAATCACAGAAAATCAGTTAATTGCTTGATTGCTTTAGCATTTGGGGTGGTGATATTTCACTGTCTATACTCCACTGATCTTCTAAGAATTATGTTTTAGGTGGCTACGATGACGTCAGCATGTACACCCTGTAAAAATCAGATGCAGTCCTAAATTTTGATTATTTAAACACAGCCCCCTCACTGTTTTCTTTTCAACAGAAGTCAGCCGTTTTTGATCAAATTTAGATCTGGACTATGTGCCAGTCACAGGGATGTCCTGATTGTTTTATTTCCCTTTAATCTCTTGACTGCAAACGCTTCATAAAGTGGGCTAGTGTCATTTTAAAACAAATATTGAATCTTGACCAAGTCTGTGGGGATATACAGAAAGATTCAGGTTTTCATCCAGGATGCAGATACACAGCCCATTGTTCATATTTTAATCGACAAACACAATCGGATCTATTAATGGGCTAGAAAACAGCTTACCAGAGTCTCAAAGTTACCACTTGGTTTGAATATGGCTTGACGTGTGCAGTAATACATCTTTATCGGCTCTTCTCCTGACACACACATACTGAATTTTGTCAACTTTTATTTTGGTTTCATCAGTAAAGGTTACTTGGTCCCATCCTCCTTCCACACTTTACCACTTCTCCTCCTTGACATATACTAGCCGTTTATTTCCGTTGATCTCCTTCATAACCATGTTCTTTCAAACTCATCACTTTTGGAACCATTACTATTTGAAAGTTTTCCCGACACTTGACTAAGAAATTTGTCTTGCCTTGTAATTACTAAAAATGTAGGTTATATATGTCACAGACCCTTTAGAATGTTTTTGTACAAGTTTGAAAACTGAACTTTCGATTTCTATGGTAGAAGTTTCCTTGTGCCAATGAGGGGCATGCATTCACCTTCATCATGTGTTGAAGAACAAAACATCAAATTGAACACTGTTGTGTGGCCTATTTCCCATTATTTGGCTGTATTAAATACTTTCACTGCATTTCTATGTAGATGCTACAATCATTCTTTTGAGTCTACTGAAAAAATGACTGTCTCTGCGACTCACGTTATTTCCACTGCCCTGGAAGAAAATCTACGGAATGACAGGGTTTAAGAAATGACGTCATGAAAGAAGACTGATATGACGTCATTATTGAAGCTCCAACTGATATCAACAGGCCCCACACTTTTCACAATCTTGTCTGAAAGCTAGGATTTGATCACAAGAGAAGCAGACATGACACAAACAAGTGGACTGGGACTGTAGATTAATATGATGTTGTCACTTGCAATTACTTTTGGTTTGATACTGTGTGTGATTATTGACGATTGTATGATATAACTTGCTTTTTGGAGATAAATAAACAACAAGGTAATAAACAGAAGTGAAACAATCTTCCCACAGTGGTCTTTTTATTTGAGCGTTGCATGGTTTGTAGTGTCATGCATAATCTGAGTCCATTAGGGTAACCCGTTTCTTACCAAGGACATTTTTTTCTGAATGTTCTGGATCTTTGTACTGTTTGTTATTCGAAATACATCCATGAACACGAAACCAAACTTCTTTGGCAAACATAATAATAATAATAATAATAATAATATTAATAATGATAATAATACTGAACATTTATATAGCGCTTTACTCCCTTTGCAGGGAGCTCAAAGCGCTTTACATAGACAATAAAACACAAATAAGTTAACATTATACACATAAGACTCACTACAATCAAATCAAATATACGTAAAATAACATTATTTAAACAAAGCCCTGTTCATGACCACAAAATTTCAAACAATACTAGCGCAACGCCCTGTACTGGTAACGCCTAGTACAGGTAACGCCAAGTACCGGTAACGCTGAGTACCAGTTTCGCCGGGTCCGCAAAATATTATATTTTTACTTTTGTGGCTGAAAACCCAATTTTTAGACCCCTACCACTTTCAAGGCCTACCGATCTCCATGACCTTGACCTTGACCTTGATCAGTATGCAATCATCAGAACAAACATAAGCCAAAGTACCTACATGCCAAGTTTGAAGTCCCTAAGACCAATGGTGTGGAAGTTACAGCCCCTTAAAGATTTTCGGTTGTCAAGGTCATACGCCAAGGTGAAGGTCATGACGGTGATAATTTATGCGCGGATGCCTTCCTCTCATGGTGACACGCCACCACACAAAATTGGAAACGATTCGGTGAAGCGGTTCGGAAGATATGCGTGGGGCAGAAAAACCCAATTATTAGACCCATACCACTTTCAAGGCATACCGATCTCCCTGACCTTGATGTTGACCTTCATCGGTATGCCATCATCAGAACGGCCATAAGCCAAAGTACCTCCATGCCAAGTTTCAAGACTCTAGGACCTGCGGTGTGGAAGTTATGGCCCCTTAAAGATTTTCGGTTTTCAAGGTCATACGCCAAGGTCAAGGTCAGAGCGGCGAAAA
>CM065711.1:2377836-2392836 GCA_017654935.2 Phymorhynchus buccinoides | reverse complement strand
TTATCGCAGGAGTCTATGGATCTCATTTCATCCTTTCTAACTAACAGACAGCAATCAGTTTATCAGGATTGTAAAAAAATCTTCTTTTAAGGTGATAAAATAGGGCTTTCCCCAAGGTTCAGTCTTGGGGCCAATCCTGTTCTCCATATATATAAATGACCTTCCTTTACATGTCACATCAGATTGTGAACCGTTTGCTGATGACAGCACATTACATAATAAAAATAAGAATACTGACCTCGTGCTCACTGTTTTACAAAATGATCTCAGCAAACTAGAAACATGGAGTGATCTTAATCATATGGCTCTTCATCCTCAAAGATGTAAGTTAATGATTATTACTACAACACAGAAGCGCCAGAATATAAAACATGACTTGATCAAAATGAAAGTGCATGATAATGTTTTAGACGAGGTTGATTCACATAAACTGCTTGGTCTTGTAATTGACAACAATCTGTCTTGGTCTTCCCATATTTCTATCCTTATTCGCAAACTATCAAGAAAGTCATTTCAATTCAATAGAACAAAACATTTTATCGACCAACATATCAGAACACTTTTTTTACGCCTATTTACAACCTGATTTCGATTATGGCTCCACGACTTGGGATCTGGCAAGTAAAACTGCCTTAAACCTTTAGAAAGTATTTACATGCGTTCTTTTAAACTTATACTTCTGAAATAATCTTCTTTACAAGTTTTCTGATTATAAAACTCTTAATATTCTTCCTTTTCCTTTGAGATGTCAATTTAATAAAGCCGTTTTCGTTTACAAGATTGTTAATGGACGCGCTCCTCTATATCTGTGAAAAGCTGTGTGAGACTAACATAAGAAACAGAAGTAGAATACAGCTCCTTCGTCCAAGAACTGATTTATGCATGACATCTCTAACATATTCAGGCGGCAAACTCTGGGACGAACGTCCCGATCACATAAAAACAAAAAGTACCTTGGCATCATTCAAAAGCGGCTATCATGATTACTTACTTAATCTGTTGTAATTATTTGTTCCCCTTTTGTTCCATACTTGTGAGGGTTATGCCTCTTTAGTGTTCGATATTGCACTAGTAACGTAACCAAATTTTATTACATAATTAATTCATCCATCTCTCTCTTCTCTGTCTCTCTCTCTCTCTCTCTCTCTCTCTCTCTCTCCTCTCTCTCTCTCTCTCTTTTCTTCTCTCTCGTCTCTCTCTCTTCTCTCTCTCTCCTCTCTCTCTCTTTCTCTCGCCACTCTCTCGTCTCTCCTCTCTCTCTCTCTCTCTCTCTCTCTCTCTCTCTCTCTCTCTCTCTCTCTCTCCACTCTCTCTCTCTCTCTCTCTCTAGTAGACTGACCCATGAGAGTGTGTTTTTCTGAATGTGTTTTACTTAATCAACACTAAAGCTTAATTGTGTCAGAGTTATTGTTCCTTGCGTTTTCCCGGAGTTTTGTCTAGAGTTATTGTTCTTTGCTTTTTCCCGGAGTTTTGTCCAGAGTTATCGTTCTTTGCGTTTTCCCGGAGTTTTGTCCAGAGTTATTGTTCTTTGCGTTTTCCATGAGTTTCCCCAAGAGTTACTGTTCTTTGTGTTTTCATGGGAGTTTTTACCAGGGTTACTGTTCTTTGCCTTTTAATAAAGTTGTTACATATCAAGTAGAAGCGTGGGGTGTAATAATCAGGGCTTCTGAAAACGTAGAGATTGTGCGTATTTACGCACTAGAACTTGAACCCCCTAGAATGTGAAACCATCCATGAGATTTACCCTTTAAAATCTCAAGTAGGGGGTAATATGACGCATTAAAACGATGATTTATGCGTCAACACAGCCGTTAATCTTCAGTAAGATAACGACTTTGCTCATTTTTATCGATCATAATTTATACTCTACTAAATATAGTTGTGGCGGTACCATAGCCGATGAGGTTTAACCGAGGTGTGGTTACTGCTACACCTATCTGTATTGTTAAAAAATCGGGACTTTAGCTGGTGTTGCACTGCCTCCGGGCATTGCCTCCAGCATTGTTCCCACCATCTTTGTATCTACAAATGTCCCATATGTGTCTGTTCCAGACCGAGAGGACGTAAAACACCATTTTTCGTTCGACGTTGCTCATTTCAATAGTCTGCTAGGCCAAACTAGGCTATACTGCCACAATGAGGAGTCGCTAACCTAGATCTAAAATTCGGGAAAGATCGTGCAGAAACTGGCAGAACACAGTAAACATCGACAACTCATTGTTCATTGGTAGAGCCTTTTCTCCAAATTCAATATAAAACAAGAGGCAAATCCTTCAAGGCTCACTCGGGGGGTAGGGGGTGTCTAAGTACAAGATTGCCAACAAAAAATGACTGAGATTGAGGATCGTAAGGAGAGGGGGGATATTTAAGTACAACATTGCCAACAAAAATGACTTTGAGATTGAGGGTCATGAACATGAGGGGGGGGGGGGGGGGGGGTAAAGTACAAGATTGCCAACAAATAATGACTTTGAGATTGAGGGTAGTAAATGTGAGGGGGGTGTTTAAGAACAAGTTTGCCAAAAAATAATGACTTTGAGATGGAGGGTCGTAAACATGAGGGGGGGTGACGTTGTTTAAAGTAAAGTACAAACGAAACTATCGTTAATGGATACAACGAAAATCGTTAAAAAAAGTGCCTTTGCCGAGAATCGAACACGGGACCATTGGCATGAGAGACAGGCGCTCTACCAATGAGCCATCGAGGCTTTCAGTGTTGATGAGTTTCTTAACTCTTTTTCTTTTTTCTTCTTAACGTCGCGTATCGGCTTTCGCATGTACGACGGGCTGAACAAACCAACCATGGTATAAACAAAAATTTATGTTCCTGAATCACTGTCCTAGCCAAAAGGCCGAGAAGCGATCAAAACTCTTAACTCATGTTGCCTGTTGAATACTCTCTAACCCACTAATCTAAAATGTTATCTGTTTGTTATCTGTTTACAGTGTTGTTTTAAGTATTTAATTATTCAAATCATTATTGTTTGAAAGCTTGCATAAACAGCTATGTGTATTGAATGTTTGAACAATGTACGCCTTCTATTTTCCGAGAAAATGCCAACGTTAAAGTTTGGAGATTAGATCACGGACGCAACACGCGCACGCGCACGCACGCACGCACGCACGTACGCACGCACGCACGCACGCACGCACGCACACGCGCGCACACACACACACACACACACACACACACACACACACACACCCCGAACTACCGTCTAATATCACGAGAAGTGCACAGACGTTAAATGTAACACACAGTGACACACACACAACCGAACAACTATCATACTATAGACTCATTTCATGTTAATTTCGTTAACACGAGTGAGCCACAAATCGTTTCAAAACACTTACTATTCCTTTCGTCAACATGCCACCAGTCTGGCAAGTGTTAAACAACTCGACAAAGAAAAATAAACAGGTTGTTTGTCAAAAACAGAAACTAGCACAAAACATGTCAATAGATTTGTGAGTGAGACAGCGTGTTCTGTGCACGTGTGCATGTATCTGCGTCCGTGTGTGTGTGTGTGTGTGTGTGTGTGTGTGTGTGTGTGTGTGTGTGTGTGTAAGTGCCGTCCGTGTGTGTGTGTGTGTGTGTGTGTGTGTGTGTGTGTGTGTGTGTGTGTGTGTGTGTGTAAGTGCCGTCCGTGTGTGTGTGTGTGGCTGTGTAAGTGCCGTCCCGGTGTGTGTGTGTGTGTGTGTGTAAGTGCCGTCCGTGTGTGTGTGTGTGTGTGTAAGTGCCGTCTACTTACGTAGGAAGTAGGGTCTTGACCCTTTAAAATGTGAAACTGGGGGTGAAAATACCTAGCTAAAACTGTAAAACAGGGGGAGGGGGGGGGGGGGCGGGGGTGGGGGGGGGGGGGGGGGGGTGTGGGGGGGGGGGGGGGGGGGGGGGGGGGGGGGGGGGGGGGGGGGGGGGGGGGGGGGGGGGGGGGGGAGCGTACCCCTTAAAAAAAAAGGAAAACCAGAAGCCCTGAACAATAGACCTGGTTGCATGTCATCATATGCTATAGCGGAGATGCCTTGCCCAGGGTATATCTCCACTCTCTCGGTCAAAAGGATCTGACGATGGCTGACGTTGGGAGAGGTCCCCAAACAAGCGCCAACCAATCCCTAAGGCTGCTGCACTGACACTCTGTGCAAAGGCCCCCTAGTTGGAGATTCAAAGTCTTACACCCAAAACACGAAAAAAAAATGGGTAGCGCGCCTCTGGCTGCGACGCGTTCTCCAGGTGGGAGCAACCCGAATTTCACAGAGACGCCTCTGTGACAATAAAGTACCAACTACCAATACCAAATAATGTTCTATTAGTGTGGAAACTCATTCAAATTACTAAACCCTTATACATGAATCAAATCATGAAAGGCAAAACACCCCAACGCCCACATTTAAAAGCCGTATCATATTTGATTTATGAAATTAGCTGCAAAAAGGAGAACATTTTCTTTAGAAAATTGAAGTAAACTTTCAAAAAGGTCATTGTGTTTTCATAAATTTGACATTTCTATAAGCACCCTGTGATTTGTCAAAACCTGATGAAGCATGTTTAAAAAAGGTGTTTATATGGTGAGAAGATAAAAAGAGAGGGTATGTACAAATAAAGTATTCATTTTCACTATAAAAAAATAAAAAAAATAAAAAATTCGATTTATTAGGATACCCTTATATAAATTAATCCACAGTCAAGATGATGATAATGATCTAGTTCTATCTCTACGGGCCATTTTGGTATTCAGGAAATAAATTTCGTAGCAACTGGCTCTGACGTCGGGGTAGTACACCCCCCTCCTCACTCTCCCACAGCCTACATTCATGCGACTGAAAAACCTCCCGAATCCTGCTCTCTCCAAACGAGCCAAGGTAGATAACTTGTGTCGCATGAGGTCGTCGCTGGACTTGGAGTCGTGGGTCTCCAGCACAAGTTGTCGGACGTTGCGAAGTTCGCCATCCTGAATCATGGCGGCTAAAGCAGGCCACTCGGAATGCTCGATGTCCATTTTGATGACGTCGATTACAGTCTGTGTGGAGAAGGAAAGAAAGAAAGGAAGGAAGAAAGGAAGGAAAACAAGAAATGAAGGAAGGAAGGAAGAAGAAAGAAAGGAAGGAAGGAAGGAAGGAAGGAAGGAAGGAAGGAAGGAGGAAAAAAGAAGGAAGAAAAGGAAGGAAGAAGGAAGGAAGAAAGGAAGGAAGGAAGGAAGGAAGAAAGGAGGATGGAAAGGAAGAAAGGAAGGAAGGAAGGAAGGAAGAAAGGAAGGAAGAAAGAAAGGAAGGAAGAAAGGAAGGAAGGAAGGAAGAAAGAAGACAAAAGGTGATGGAAGAGATGGTGAGATATTTGAGAAAAAAATACCAATGCGGATACGAATTAGGAATATGAGATTAATTAAAGGGCCAACTGTGCGATGCGATTCGATCACGTGGTCTCCAAGAACAAATGTGATTCGCGCTTCGAGATCACGTGATCGAATCGTATCGTGTAGTCGTGCGAATGTAGCTGACGTGTGGCTGGCTCTTCAGGCTCTTAAAGGCCCCATGCAGCATTAGCACATTGGTAGGTTTCACATACAACGTCAGCGTTAGAACAAACACCAAAAGTTAGCTTTAGTTCATCCAAGTAGGATGAGAATGACGACGACGACGACGACGATGATGATGACATCACGATATTATTATCATTATTTGTTCAGTCTATTTTTTTATCTCTTGACGATGAAGCGTTTTACTAATACTTCTAAGCGACGAGTTGTTGCTGTTCTTATTGTTGTTGTTATACGCGGGCGATAAGCCTAATTTGTGCTTGAATGTAAAAGAAGCGTTAGAGGTTTCTTCGAGGGGGAAAAGATGTGAATTCGCGCGTGATCTTTATTGTTCTTAGCTCTCGGCCGAAGCCATATGGGACACTACTGAAGAAGAAAAAAAGAGAGAAAAAAGGGAGTTAATTACGAGAAGTTCCTTCCCCTTATTCATTTCAATGTAAGTTAGATGTTGGGAAATGGGGAAGGGACAGGACAAAAAGTTTTTTTTTTAAATAAAGTTATTTTATTAAGTATTTTTATTTATAGTTGGATGTTGTCTTGAATAGTAGGTCAAGACCTAGTTAGATGCCACGGCTCGCACAAAGACTGCACTGAGATATCATTGTATATACTTTGCTTAAAATGTTCTTATTAAAAACACTTTTGGTTATGACTCCCTGAGCTACTTATAGATTAAAACTTCCAGGACCACCTTTTAAAAATCAAATTAATTGATATTTTGCAATAGTTACAAATAATCTTTATTTCTGACCTAAAAAAAGTTAAAAATATAAACTCGAACAAAATTTGACTTGTATAAAGTATAACATGATAAGTCTGAAAACCGTTTGCTTTATCTGTGTGTTAATTACTTGGTTCATCACCTCTTCGTGTCCCAGCATCGTCCTGATGGCTCTGAGGGACTTGACTGTCCACTGATTGGAGTGGGCCCATTCAGAGGTCCGGGGAGACAGCTGACCTGCCCTTCCCCCCAGGCCAATCTGGAAGAAACTGACCCTCTTGGACCGTTGGTGTGTGGACTGGTTCATGCTGAACACACACACACACACACACACACACACACACACACACACACACACACACACGCCCGCGCGCACATACATCACACGCACATACACATACACACGCACGCGCACACGCGCATACACACATATTTGTCTAAAATCACTTATGAATATCAATAAAACTGAAGAATACACACACACACACACACACACACACACACACACACCACACACACACACACACACACACACACGTGCGCACGCGCACTCGCGTACACACACACGCACACGCACGCACACACACATACACACACACAAGCATACGCACAAACACAAACACACACATACGCATACACACAAACACAAACACGCACAGACAGATAGTCACACACACACGAACGCACACACACACAAACGCACACACACACAAACGCACACATGCACACACACACAAAAGCACACACACACACACACACACACACACACACACACACACACACACACACACACACACACACACACAGATAGATAAATAGGTGCGCACGCACACATACACACACACTCACACACACACACACACACACACACACACACACACACACACACACACACACACACACACACACACACACACACACACAGAGACACAGATAGATAAATAGGTGCACATGCACATACACACACAAGAACACGCGTTGAAGACTGACAGACAGACAGAGAGAGACAGAAAAACAGAGACAGAGACAGACAGAGAGAGACAGAGAGACAGACAGAGAGAGACAGACAGACAGACAGACAGACAGAGAGACAGACAGAGACAGACAGAGATAGAGGCAAACAGGCGGAGACAGAATAACGAGAAAGTCAGGATAGACTTCAGGGCCAGCCACACTACACACGGTGCGATGTGATTGCGATACGAGCTGACAGTTGTCAGGCATGGTCCATGTGGAAGTCAACAGTCTACATGAATCTGGTGAAATCCTACTACACACTACATACGATGTGACAGTTGTCAGGCATGATCCATGTGGAAGTCAACAGTCTACATGAATCTGGTGAAATCCTACTACACACTACATACGATGTGACAGTTGTCAGGCATGGTCCATGTGGAAGTCAACAGTCTACATGAATCTGGTGAAATCTTACTACACACTACATACGATGTGACGGTTGTCAGGCATGATCCATGTGGAAGTCAACAGTCTACATGAATCTGGTGACATCCTACTACACACTACACACGATGTGACAGTTGTTAGGCATGATCCATGTGGAAGTCAACAGTCTACATGAATCTGGTGAAATCCTACTACACACTACATACGATGTGACAGTTGTCAGGCATGGTCCATGTGGAAGTCAACAGTCTACATGAATCTGGTGACATCCTACTACACACTACATACGATGTGACAGTTGCCAGGCATGGTCCATGTGGAAGTCAACAGTCTACATGAATCTGGTGAAATCTTACTACACACTACATACGATGTGACGGTTGTCAGGCATGATCCATGTGGAAGTCAACAGTCTACATGAATCTGGTGACATCCTACTACACACTACATACGATGTGACAGTTGTCAGGCATGATCCATGTGGAAGTCAACAGTCTACATGAATCTGGTGAAATCCTACTACACACTACATACGATGTGACAGTTGTCAGGCATGATCCATGTGGAAGTCAACAGTCTACATGAATCTGGTGAAATCCTACTACACACTACATACGATGTGACAGTTGTCAGGCATGGTCCATGTGGAAGTCAACAGTCTACATGAATCTGGTGAAATCCTACTACACACTACATACGATGCGATGTGACAGTTGTCAGGCATGATCCATGTGGAAGTCAACAGTCTACATGAATCTGATGAAATCCTACTACACACTACATACGATGTGACAGTTGTCAGGCATGGTCCATGTGGAAGTCAATAGTCTACATGAATCTGGTGAAATCCTACTAGTTTTGTTCACTACATGTTGTAGTCCCCCCGTACACGAATCTGATGAAATATCAATATTTTTGTATCGGAGATTTTTTATTTAACTGGGATCATCATGAGTAGGGTAAAAAGCCCATGGGCGGGTAAGAAGCCCATGCCAATTATCTGATGAAATAAAGCAAATTTGAGTCACATTTGCCTAAAAGACGAATGCTAAACATTAACACTCGTCTTATGGGCAAAATGTGACTGAAATTTGCTTTATTTCATGAGATAATTGGCCTGGGCTTCTTACCCGCCCATGGGCTTTTTACCCCGTCTTCACCTATGAGCTTTCGTGTCCGGTTATTGCTGATGCAAGGGGATGGGGCTCCGTACGGAACTTGCGGGTTACTGATGTAATGGGCACATGCCCTAAAGTTGTACCGTGACTTTCTGACACCGTAGAAAATCGCTTGTTGTTACTGCATGCTCTCACTTCCCCCTGTGGGGATACCGGGGGGTCTTTGGTATAAATAGTTCCCCCACCTTCTGGAAGTTCTGTGCTTGTAACTTCCTCTAAACTGTCACTCTCTTTGACTCTGCCTTTTCTTTTTGCTCGCTGTCATCTGCTATCTTCCTGCCTTACCGGTCCATTCTCCTGCCGTTTTTTCAATAAACACTTTCAAAACCATTTCTTCCAGCCGAAATCGGACATGCTGGGCCTAATTATTTCTTATATAGGCGCATAACGGCAGCATGCTGCATCTGCGCCCATCATTGACAGGAAGCTGTCTGAGTGATCGAAGAAGAAGAAACTGCTCTCACTATAGTTTTAGCCCAATAGTTTCAGGATAATGTCCACCAATGGTAAAACCCCTTCGAGTAAAACTAAAGGACCTGCTACACTGCATACGTTTCGATTCAATACGATCCGATTTTGATGTTTGTGAAGCATGATTGACGTGAAATTCTACTGTCTACATAAATCTGCTGAAATCCTACTAGTCAATTTCACTACAAATGTAGCATACTGGAAAACACAAATAGGATCAAATATCTTCTTTTTGTTTGTTTTGGTATCAGACATTTGAGTTTTGCGGTGAACATGAGTATAGTGAACGAAAACAGTAGAGTCAGTTTGAGACGGGAGTGTTTCACGTGAATCATGACTCACAGACATCGTCACACTCGTGTCGTACTTGGGGTCAAATCGTATGCAGTATGGCTGGGACTTTAAAATGTCACGAATGAAAGAGAAACATCTCAAGGTGCTGACGGGATCCACCCAGAGGCGCCCTAGCATCACCAACCTGCCCCGTCAACAGGAGAGCAGTTTTCCGTTAATGCCGCTCAGTCAGGGTCAAAGGCACGGGACACAGGACATGCCCTACCAACATGAGAACAATCCGTTGTTGTTGTTGACGTACCCTGGCTAAAAGACTCCAGGGATCATCCCGACAGCCGAAGCACTTGCTCACTATGGAACAAATGCATCCCCTAGGACTGAGAATATTACGTGTGTGACCGTTTTTTATTACCCCGCCACGTGGGCAGCCACACTCCGTCTTCGGGGGAGAGAGCAATCCGTTAATGTCGCTCAGCTAGGATCAAACGCACGAGACACAGAGACATGCCTTACCAACATGAGAGCAATCAGTTAATGTCGCTCAGTCAGGGTCAAAGGCACAGGACACAGAGACATGCCCCATCAACAGGAGAGCAGTCTGTTAATGCTGCTCACTCAGGATCAAAGGCACGAGAAACAGACACATGCCTTACCAACAGGAGAGCAATCAGTTAATGTCGCTCACTCAGAGTCAAAGGCACAGGACACAGAGACATGCCTTACCAACATGAGAGCAATCAGTTAATATCGCTCAGTCAAGGTCAAAGGCACAGGACACAGAGACATGCCCCATCAACAGGAGAGCAGTCTGTTAATGCTGCTCACTCAGGATCAAAGGCACGAGACACAGAGACATGTCCTACCATCATGAGAGCAATCCGTTAATGTCGCTCACCCAGGATCAAAGGCACGAGACACAGATACTCATCATTTACCTACCCTACCAGCAGGAGAGCAATTATTCATGGATGTCACTGACCTGGGGTCAAAGGCGAACACGTGACAGCCGTACAACCGTGCTACGTCATCGTCAAAGGAGAAGTCATAGTTGATTCTGTGCGCAAAGTACAGAAGAAAAAAAAAGAATATGCATTATTAGTAAGATTACCATTTTGTGACGAGAACATTTGTGGTCCGGTCCAGCAACACGAAAGGGACATAAAGTTTCAAACTGACCATTCTGGAAAAAATATATACATTGGACAACTTCAGACGATTCTCTTTCTAACGATACAAGAACCATTCTTGTATATTTTTTCCGTTCCAGAGTTATGAGCATTTAAAGTTAGTAGGGTGAGCGTCGGCCATTTTGAGAAAAAAAACACAGTCTAAAGTCTAGCCTAGCTGAAGAAAATGCATTGACCTATTCGTCTCTAGGCACTTACAAGACCATTTAGAGACCATAGTAAAGATTGCCCTTGATAAATATGAAAGATAAGATGTTAGAGAACAAGGAATTACCCATATCTCAAAATTGACAAAACGACGAAATAGGATTTTACGCCCTCTGCGGTCTTTCGACCATGTGGGGCATATTTAGATACAAAGATGGTGGGAACAATACTGGAGGCAATGCCCGGAGGCAGTGCAACACCAGTAAAGTCCCGATTTTTTTAACAATGCAGATATGTGTAGCAGTAACCACGCCTCGGTTAAACCTCATCGGCTATGGTACCGCCACAAGTTGTATAAAAATTGACAAAAAAGTGATATTTTTGACTTTCTAAGCTTGTTGTTAGAAACTAACCCAGCGACTTAATGTCCTTTTCGTGATGCAGGGTGACAAATATACATTATTATTAAGCTCGCTCTTTTCTGACGAGAACATTTGGAATCCGGGAAAGCCCAGTGATGAGTCCTGACGAGTCCAAATTCTGGTTTGGGTGCCTTTTTAGTGATTCTTTTGCTAGAATGTCATCAGTAATACGGTTTTTGCACTGCTGATAAGGAGTTTTAAAGTGTCCATCTGCAGGAAATGTGCCAGGGCGACTGTACTACCATAAACATTAAAAATGTATTTTTTTCTGAAATACGTAGATTTTCTTTTTAAAAAAACCATATAACATAAATGAACCCCAATACTAGTAACATGGCCACAATGTGTTTATGATTCATAAATACCAACAATAAGTACAACAAACCTCTATAATGTCATCAGAAATGACCACAATTACATATATGGCAAATGTGTCAAGGTATGTCTGATGTGTCATATATGGTACGCATGTTGTCTTTAAAATACATTCATTTTACCAAGTGCATAGATGTCAATGAGCTTAAAGGCAACTAACATTGTCAAAATGTAATCAAATAAATGTGTACATGTGAACAAAAACTGAAATATATCTATATTTGATGTTACCACAAAGACCCAAAATGGCTAACATATTACATGACAAAGCTGCTGAGCCTGATGTACCATATATGACACATGTTTTTCAAAAACTATTTAGAACATAAATGTAGATAAACTTTTATTTTGTGTCATGTATTTGAGTCTTTTGACATCATTTGATCATGAAAACACACGCTGCATCAAAAGATGGACTTTTCTTGTTAGATTGGGATGTGTTTTGTTAGCAGTGCTTTGGAATTGCTGGAACGCATGAGATCATCAAACAGGAAGTGGCTAGTATAATAATAATAATAATAATAATAATAATAATAATAATAATAATAATTTCACTTATATAGCGCGATACAAATCATGCTAAAAGTAAGCTCTCAGCGCTTTGCAAACATTGATAAAACCATGTAAAAATATAAATTAAAAATTAACACATTGACACACCATGTTTCATAACAATGATATAGAATAATAGTAACATTATTTAATAAAACACATGAGAGAGAGAGGGAGAGAGAGAGAGAGAGAGAGAGAGAGAGAGAGAGAGAGAGAGAGAGAGAGAGAGAAAGGAGGCAGGGAGGAGGTGGAGGGGTCAGGGTAAGGGGGGGGGGGGGTCAGGGTTAGACAGACAAAAAGGCGGAGACAAGTGGGCAGGGCAAACTTTGACAGGAGTAAGACGGAGAGGCAGAGAGAAAGAGAGAGAGGGGGCGGGAGGGAGAGACAGAGAGACAGAGGGGAAGGGAGGGAGAGAGAGAGAGGACAGGTAGACAGGTAGTATAACTCCACAAGCAGCCTGGGAAGGCAAGGATATCAACTAAGACCGAGTTTATTGTCTTGTGAAAGGTAATTGATGGTTCATATTGTAGCTGCAGCTTTCTTTTCGTTTTACTATGGGAGGATAAATGCTGTGTATCATATATGATACGTGTGGCCCTAGAGGGTTATAGTTTGTAGTTCATGAGAAAGAGTTTTCGAATGTGTATGTAAATAAACTGCACAACAAAAATCTGTTATTGTCAATATTCTCTATCAGCACAACGAGAAATCATAGTTGATTCTGTGTGTAAGTTACAGAACCAAAAACATATATCATTAATAATCTTTGTCAGCAAATGATAAATCGTAGTTGATTCTGCGTGTAAATTACAGAACCAAAAACATATATCATTAATAATCTTTGTCAGCAAATGAGAAATCGTAGTTGATTCTGCGTGTAAGTTACAGAACCAAAAACATATATCATTAATAATCTTTGTCAGCAAATGAGAAATCGTAGTTGATTCTGCGTGTAAGTTACAGAACCAAAAACATATATCATTAATAATCTTTGTCAGCAAATGAGAAATCGTGGTTGATTCTGCGTGTAAGTTACAGAACCAAAAACATATATCATTAATAATCTTTGTCAGCAAATGAGAAATCGTAGTTGATTCTGCGTGTAAGTTACAGAACCAAAAACATATATCATTAATAATCTTTGTCAGCAAATGAGAAATCGTGGTTGATTCTGCGTGTAAGTTACAGAACCAAAAACATATATCATTAATAATCTTTGTCAGCAAATGAGAAATCGTAGTTGATTCTGCGTGTAAGTTACAGAACCAAAAACATATATCATTAATAATCTTTGTCAGCAAATGAGAAATCGTAGTTGATTCTGCGTGCAAGTTACAGAACCAAAAACATATATCATTAATAATCTTTGTCAGCAAATGAGAAATCGTAGTTGATTCTGCGTGTAAGTTACAGAACCAAAAACATATATCATTAATAATCTTTGTCAGCAAATGAGAAATCGTAGTTGATTCTGTGTGTAAGTTACAGAACCAAAAACATATATCATTAATAATCTTTGTCAGCAAATGAGAAATCGTAGTTGATTCTGTGTGTACATTATGGAACATAAACAAAAGTTACTCGTTCTCAGAATTGTTAGCTTATAATATATTATTGATTATTATATATAACTTGGATTGGTTATGCTTATCTAAAGGTATACACAAAACAAGTTTTCATTGGTTGTGCCTACCAAAAGGAATATACACAACACGAAGTTTGGTTGGTTTAGGCTTACTGAAAGGAATACACAACGTAAGTTTTGATTGGTTTATACTTACCCCAAATTAATACAGAACACACATTTTGATTGGTTATAGTTACCCAAAGGAATACACAACACAAGGTTTGATTGGTCGAAATTCGTAATCGTCACACACTTCCCATCCTCCATCGCCCGCGTGACCCATACGTAATTTCCGGTGACACAGGAAGTCCACGTTGTCTAGGTAACTAAACAACAAACCATATCGATTGGTAAGTTGTTGTTGTATACAAATATATATATATTTTTTCACTAAAGGGAGAACACTTTCCCAAGAAGCAGGCATAATTAAAAACCACAACATTTTTGTTCTTATTGTTTTACATCTCATGTTATTTTTCATTCACAGACTTCAAATTTAGCAAGAATGTGCTAAATGCATGCCGCATTCTAGAAACAATGATGATTTGTATCTGTCGAACTTAGTTTTCATGTGATTATATTTTCTTTAAAATCAATATCTTTAAAATGCTTCAGCAATAAAATTATATATTTTTTGTGCATGTCTCTCTCCTTCGCTGTTTACATGTTAGATATGATGTTCAACACAATGTACAATTAAATTATATCAAGCTTTTGTCATATCAGGCTTTCTAGAACTGTTCTGGTGCACCTTTTAATGCGTTACTGGTATTGTTCACTACTTTTCTCTTTATTTTCATAATTGTTAATGCAATAACTTCAAAACTAATAATAATAATAATAATAATAATAATAATAATAATACTGAACATTTCTATAGCACTTTATTCCCTTTGCAAGGAGCTCAAAGCGCTTTATATAGACAATAAAACACAAATAAGTTAACATTATACACATAAGACTCACTACAATCAAATCAAATATACATAAAATAATATTATTTAAACAAAGCCCTGTTCATAACCACAAAATGTGAAACAATATTACAATATAATAAGAAAAGAAACAACATTGCAAGGGAA
>CM065711.1:2372836-2375336 GCA_017654935.2 Phymorhynchus buccinoides | reverse complement strand
GTATATGGCTGTGTCCCCGTCTCTATGTGTCCCCGTCTATATGGCTGTGTCCCCGTCTCCATGTGTCCCCGTCATATGTGTGTCCCCGTCTCTATGTGTCCCCGTCTATATGGCTGTGTCCCCGTCATTGTGTCCCCGTCTCTATGTGTCCCCGTCTCTATGTGTCCCCGTCTATATGGCTGTGTCCCCGTCATTGTGTCCCCGTCTCCATGTGTCCCCGTCATTGTGTCCCCGTCTCTATGTGTCCCCGTCTCTATTGTGTCCCCGTCTCCATGTGTCCCCGTCTATATGCTTTCCCCGTCTCTATGTCCCCGTCTCCATGTGTCCCCGTCTATATGGCTGTGTCCCCGTCATATGGCTGTGTCCCCGTCTCCATGTGTCCCCGTCTCCATGTGTCCCCGTCTATATGGCTGTGTCCCCGTCATTGTGTCCCCGTCTCCATGTGTCCCCGTCTATAATTGTCCCCGTCCGTCCCCTTCTATGGCTGTGTCCCCGCGTCCCCGTCTCCATGTGTCCCCGTCTCTATGTGTCCCCGTCTATATGTGTCCCCTCATTGTGTCTACCCCGTCCCCATGTCTATATGTGTCCCCGTCCATATTGGCGTCTCCATGTGTCCCCGTCTCCATGTGTCCCCGTCTCCATGCTGTGTCCAATTCCGTCTCTATGTGTCCCCGTCTCATTGTGTCCCCGTCATATGTTGTCCCCGTCCATGTGTCCCCGTCATTGTGTCCCCGTCTCTATGTGTCCCCGTCATTGTGTCCCCGTCTCTATGTGTCCCCGTCTCTATGTGTCCCCGTCTCATTGTGTCCCCGTCTCTATGTGTCCCCGTCTCTATGTGTCCCCGTCTCTATGTGCTTTGTCCCCGTCATTGTGTCCCCGTCTCCATGTGTCCCC
Source organism: Phymorhynchus buccinoides (assembly GCA_017654935.2). Taxonomy (NCBI): domain Eukaryota; kingdom Metazoa; phylum Mollusca; class Gastropoda; order Neogastropoda; family Raphitomidae; genus Phymorhynchus; species Phymorhynchus buccinoides. The sequence continues at coordinate 2,374,442 of CM065711.1, read as the reverse complement.
GTCTCTATTTGTCCCCGTCATTGTGTCCCCCGTCTCGTCATTGTGTCCCTGTCTCTATGTGTCCCCGTCTCTATTGTGTCCCCGTCATTGTGTCCCCGTCTCTATTTGTCCCCGTCTCATTGTGTCCCCGTCTCTATTATGTCCCCGTCATTGTGTCCCCGTCTCTATTTGTCCCCGTCATTGTGTCCCCGTCTCTATGTGTCCCCGTCATTGTGTCCCTGTCTCTATGTCCCCGTCTCTATTTGTCCCCGTCATTGTGTCCCCGTCTCTATGTGTCCCTGTCTCTATGTGTCCCCCTCATTGTGTCCCTGTCTCTATGTGTCCCCGTCTCTATGTGTTCCCCGTCATTGTGTCCCCGTCTCTATGTGTCCCCGTCATTGTGTCCCTGTCTCTATGTGTCCCTGTCTCTATGTGTCCCTGTCCTCGTTGTGTCCCTGTCTCTATGTGCCCCTGTGTGACGGGGACACATAGAGACGACACAATGACGGGGACACAATGACGGGGACACATTATAGAGGGGACACATAGAGACAGGGACACAATGACGGGGACACATAGAGACAGGGACACATAGAGACAGGGACAATGACGGGGACACATAGAGACGGGGACACCTATATATACCCACGTGTCCATATTTCCTGAGGAATTGCAGGTCAGGGTGATCGTGTATCGAGTATTGATCAGGCTCCTGAAAAATGCATCCATCACAACGTTGTCGGCATTACTGATGATGATGATGATGGTGATGATGATGATGATGATGGTGATGATGATGATGATGGTGATGATGATGATGATGGTGGTGATGGTGATGATGATGATGATGATGACGGTGATGATGATGATGATGATGATGATGACGATGGTGATGATGATGATGATGATGATGATGATGATGATGATGATGATGATGATGATGGTGGTGATGATGATGATGATGATGATGATGATGATGATGATGATGATGATGATGATGATGATGATGATGACGATGCTGCTGCTGCCGCTACTGCTTCTGCTGCTGATTTTAACAGCGACAACGAAGACAATGATGATGTTGACGACGACGACGACAACGACAATGATGATGACGACGACGACGACATCGATGCTGCTGCTGCTGCTGCTGCTGATGATGATGATTTGAACAACGACAACGACGACAATGATGATGTTGACGACGACGATGACAACGATGATGATGATGATGAAGATGATGATGATGATGATGCTTCTATGAAGTCTAATTTGGAGACGAAAGAGCTGTGACGTCACAGTAAAGGGTCAGCCACACATATACAAATCGTATGGCGATGCGATGCGATGCGATTTTGACGTGGTGAGTCCCAAATCACGTGACATTCATGCGTTGTGTGTACTTGAGTATAGTGAGCGGAAATAGCGGAATTATGTTTAGACAGATGTATTTCAGGTGATTCATGACTCACTTGAGTCAAAATCGCATCGCATCCCCATACGATTTGTATATGTGTGGTTGGCCCTATTTAGACAAGTTCCTAAAGTGTGTTTTTTTTCTTCTAACTTTGACGTCACAAGTGTTCCAAGGATTTTCGTAGCAGTCACGTGAGACTAAGGGTCAGTT
>CM065711.1:2340336-2352836 GCA_017654935.2 Phymorhynchus buccinoides | reverse complement strand
CAAAACACTAGATAAGAGATATCAACAGTTTCAAAACACTAGATAAGAGATATCAACAGTTTCAAAACACTAGATAAGAGATATCAACAGTTTAAAACACTGACTAAGAGATATCAACAGTTTCTACTGTGAAGCCATACACATTTTACGTTTTAAACTGTTGATATCTCTTAGTGAGGGTTTGAAACTGTTGATATATCTTATCTAGGGTTTTGAAACTGTTGATATCTCTTAGCTAGTGTTTTGAAACTGTTGATATCTCTTATCTAGGGTTTTGAAACTGTTAATATCTCTTAGCTAGTGTTTTGAAACTGTTGATATATCTTAGCTAGTGTTTTGAAACAGTTGATATCTCTTATCTAGGGTTTTGAAACTGTTGATATCTCTTAGCTAGTGTTTTGAAACTGTTGATATCTCTTATCTAGGGTTTTGTGTAAACGGCTCCCCATAGAAATAGTATATTTAGATGGATATATTTCACGTGAATCATGCCTTGGAAAAAAACTTGGAAGCTTAGTGCTGTCTTTATATGGCATATGACCTCTGACTGCACAAAATGAGGGGTCATTGACCCATATTGACAATCTTAAGGGGCACACACACACACACACACACACACACACACACACACACACACACACACACACACACACACACACACACACACACACACACACACACACTCCATGCCGGATGCGATGCGATTGTGACGATGTCTGCGATGCGATTGTGACGATGTCTGTGAGTCATGATTCACGTGAAACACTTCCGTCTAACAATAACTCCACTGTTTTCCTTCACTGTACTCATGTAGGCCCCAATACACGAATATGTCTGATACAAAAATATTCCAAGGCAAGAAAAAAAATGTACGCTTTGTGCATTACATTAAATAGGTGATGAATTTCACTATTTGTTTGCTTGTTATTTCCCTTTCATAAAATATCAGAGGTCAGACCTATTACCTACATATGTTCAACATCAGTCAAATGTTTTGATATTTAGCTCTTTGGTGAATACCCTCAGAAAATTCAAACTTGTTAAGCTCGCAAAGTTTGTCCACAACCTAGTGACTTTATTTTTTTAAAACTTTAAGAAACAATGAACACATTAAATACAACTTACTTCTGTATATTTAAACTTCAAACCACTGCTCTGTTATTAATAATCATCTTGTATTTTATTTCCAAAACTTGTCTTGAGTAACTCGTTCACATTATGTGTTGTTTGAAATCTTGTTTCTGGTGTCAGTAATGTCTTTAATTTGTTGCTGTTTGAATGCTTGTTGTACTGCGTTTTAACGTTTCACCGGCGTCTGCCTTTTCGGATTATTGTTGTTCATAATATGTATTAGCTTAACCCCCCCCTCCTCCCCCCCCCCCCCCCCCCCCCCCCGGGGCGAGAGCTTCAATAAAGAAAACCTGTTCCAAACTGGGTCGTAAACATGAGGGGGTGGGGGGTGGTGGAGACAGAGAGAGAGATGGGAGAGAGAGAGAGATAGAGGAGAGAGAGAGAGAGAGAGAGAGAGAGAGAGAGAGAGAGAGAGAGAGAGAGAGAGAGAGAGAGAGAGAGAGAGATTGATTGCAAGTTGTTTTTGTGTGTGTGCGTTTTTTGGGTAGGAGATTGAAGTAGAGCGCAGTCGGTGGTTGAGTCAACAAGTTGGCATGAGCTCTGTCAATCACCCCTCACCCCCCTCACCACCCATGTGCAACACCCACACCATCCCCACCCCGGTTGTAGCAGTTCCGTTTGGCTTCAACTCATCACTCGCAAACAGTCCGCAGTTTGTGTGCGTGCTTGTGTATATTTCTGCAGGTGAGAAGAAGATAGAAAGTAGTCAACGTCTCGCTTAAAACCCTTTCGCCGCCAGCCATTTTTCAGCCAAAAAATACCATCAATCCCTACCCAGATTTCGGTACCCAAATTGTAATGGCATGTGTTTATTTTCTAGTGGTCCAATCACCATGACATTTGGCAGGAATGTGCCAAAGACACCACACTCTTAATGCAATGTTTTTTGTAAGTCTGTGATAAACAGAAATATGATGGGGAATTTTTGTTTTAAAATGTAGTGTTTTAAGTTTTTAAAAACTGATTTTTTGTGAAAATCTAGGTAGGGTTTCCTATTGCTTTGAAATTTGGCATGCAGATTGCATGGGCCAATACCAATGGCTGGTACTAACATTGCTCAATTCTGCTGAAAATAACTTTGTTTATCAATGATCATTATGTGTATCAATGATCATTATCCATAAAAAAAATGTAAACAATCTGTGCGCGAGCTGTGGACTTACTTTTGACAGTAGTTCTAAGATTTTAGTACCAGCCATTTTTACTGTGTTTACATGCATGCACATAAAAGATGAAGCACTTTGTTTAAAAAATGTAAAAAAATGTTTTCAAGAGAGTCGGTAGTAATTTTTATTTGCTTTCCGCAACATTTTTAAACAAATTTCCCCCCCTCCTATTTCTGTTTATCACAGACTTACAAAAAACATTGCATTAAGAGTGTGGTGTCTTTGGCACATTCTTGCCAAATTTCATGGTGATTGAACCACTAGAAAATAAACACATGCCATTACAATTTGGGTACCGAAATCTGGGTAGGGATTCGCCCTTAACTGGGTAGAGAAAATAAATATTTCTGCAATATTGCGAATTCCCCGGTGATATATATTAACATTAGGCCTACCCTTACCTCCCAACATTAAGAAAATAGGGTCTTTGGATAGCAGGTCTGGATTGGATGCCTTTTAGTGAGTGACATGGGCCATTGTGGTGCTAAAATGCGACATTGGCGGTGAAAGGTTATTAAATATTTATCACCCGCGGAGTTTAGGCCTACGGAGCGAAGGTGATATTGTTTTTGATGTGGAAGTGGCTGTGTGTGTAACTATGTATGTATGTGTGTTTGTTAACAGCATATCACCATGAAGGAATAAAGATAGGAAGATGAAACTTGATGTGTATGTAGGCTATGTACTGTAGATGTGCCTTTTGGTATCAAGGTCAAGGTCATGACCTTGACGTATGACCTTGAAAACTGAAAATCTATTTTTAGCCATATCTCGGGCACCAGTCAACATATGATGTTGAAACTTGGTATGAATGTGGGTTGGTTTATGCTCCTTCCGAATATTGTTGACCAATCAAGGTCAAGGTCAAGGTCAAGGAGATCGCTGGACCCTGAAAATTGGGGGTTGGAAAAATGGAGTTCCCAAGATAACAGCATATCACCATGAAGGAATAAGGATAGGAAGATGAAACTTGATGTGCATGTAGGCTAGGTACTGTAGATGTGCCTTTTTGGTGTCAAGGTCAAGGTCATGACCTTGACGTATGACCTTGAAAACTGAATTATTATTTTTTAGCCATATCTCAGGCACCAGTCGACATAGGATGTTGAAACTTGGTATGAAGGTGGTTTGGCTTATGCTCCTTCCGAATATTGTTGATTAATCAAGGTCAAGATCAAGGAGATCGCTGGACCCTGAAAATCGGGGGGTCGGAAAAATGGAGTTCCCAAGATGAAATCAGGTGGGAATTTTGGCTGGGTATTATAAATGTGCCTTTTTGGGGTCAAGGTCATGACCTTGACGTGTGACCTTGAAAACTAGCAACGCAGGCTCTGTGGGTGATTCTCGAATGGTACATTCGATAACTTTTCAATCTAGTTTAAGGTGCTTGTAGTTTAGCCAACGTTGTACTTTTAAACGTATTTGTTAGATTGTAGGAAAGAAAGTCACGGGGGGAAAAAAGTCACAGAAAGTCACGAAAACGTCTTGTTGTCTTGTTGTTCTCACTGTGGCTGCTTCTGTGTGGAAGCAGCCAATGTATCGCCACATTGATGGATGAAGCACCCAATGTATCGCCACATTGATGGATGAAGCACCCAATGTATCGCCACATTGATGGATGAAGCACCCAATGTATCGCCACATTGATGGATGAAGCACCCAATGTATCGCCACATTGATGGATGAAGCACCAAATGTATCGCCACATTGATGGATGAAGCACCCAATGTATCGCCACATTGATGGATGAAGCACCCAATGTATCGCCACATTGATGGATGAAGCACCAAATGTATCGCCACATTGATGGATGAAGCACCCAATGTATCGCCACATTGATGGATGAAGCACCAAATGTATCGCCACATTGATGGATGAAGCACCAAATGTATCGCCACATTGATGGATGAAGCACCCAATGTATCGCCACATTGATGGATGAAGCACCAAATGTATCGCCACATTGATGGATGAAGCACCCAATGTATCGCCACATTGATGGATGAAGCACCCAATGTATCGCCACATTGATGGATGAAGCACCCAATGTATCGCCACATTGATGGATGAAGCACCCAATGTATCGCCACATTGATGGATGAAGCACCCAATGTATCGCCACATTGATGGATGGCATTGTCTTAAAGGTGCACCCTGACGGATGAGTTGTTGCAAGAAACACGTCGAGATCACCAGAAAGACAGCCTTTTCAAGGATCGGAACACTCACTTTGCTCTGGTTTCCTAGAAATTAAACCGTCAAAACGGCGATTCTTCCTTGGCGGAGATACTGGAGAGAGTAGCCATTTTGGATGGGGTGGGTGGGTGGAGGTCACTCATTGTGGTTGAAGCGGTTTTTTTTGTAGTGCAGTAAAAGTAATAATGGAGCTATTTCCTTTGTTGTGAGCGAAACTCCTTTAGATCAACTGTATAAAAAGACTTGTATTGCGAAAATTTCGTGCAAACGATTTGGCGGCCATTGCAAAAGAGGCGGCACACGCCTTCTCTTTGGGTGAAAGAATTTGACTTCCAGAACCTCCGCCAAGGAGGAATCGCCGATTTGACGGTTTTATTTATAGGAAAAACAGAGCAAAGTGAGTGTCGCAATCTCTGTAAAGGGTGTTTTCCTGGTGATCTCGACGTGTTTCTTACAAAAACTCATCCGTCAGGGTGCCCCTTTAAAGCGGTTGTAGAACTTGTTACCCCTGCCCTCACAGAGGTTCGAATCTTGGTTTTTTATTTCTCCGTGGAATGCTAAGCGCGCATGTAACCACCATGGCACATTTTTCAGTCACCTTTAGTGCTCTGGATCAATATGATGATGTTAAAAAGAGTGGCTATAGTATACTTTACGCCCCCCCCCCCCCCCCCCCCCCCCACCACCACCCCCCGCCTCGCTTTGAAAAGTTTTACTGAGAAGCAAGCAACATTCTGAAAGGGAAAGGGTTAAGATCAGCCTAGGAGTATTTTCATAAAACTGAAAGAATCAAACTTTGACATTGAGGTACGTAACCGTGAGAGGAGAGGGTGTCTAAAGTAAAACGATGCCACAAAAACTGACAGTCTGTAAAACTATGAGTAGTTACACAAATATCACACGTCAAAACAAAAAATGTTGTTAACTCTGATATTAAACTCTGGCATAGAAAACAAGGAACAGTAAAATAAGAAGGAATTGAGATCGCGTTAAAGAACCACAGAGCCGGCTGGATTAAGTCCCTTAGGTTTGAACCACAGAGCCGGCTGGATTAAGTCCCTTAGGTTTGAACCACAGAGCCGGCTGGATTAAGTCCCTTAGGTTTGAACTACAGAGCCGGCTGGATTAAGTCCCTTAGGTGTTTTTGGGGGGTCGGTGTGGCCCACATTCAGACTTTCCTCGTATGCGATCGAGGCTGCTCTTTAAAGTGATGTCTCGTTTTCGTGCAAGAGGACATTTGTATGGGAGCAACACTTGGTCAAAATAAGACTTCTTACCAGCTATAAGAGGGAAAACACGTATAAACCGTGATTTTGACACGTGACGTATTGGTTTTTAGCCTTTTCATTAAATGCACTAAACCGCGAATGCATGTGGTTGTATAACCGGAGTATGTGAGTAAATATAAATAGAAAGACAGAGAGACGGATGGGATGGGGTGGGGGAAGGACATGTATGATATCTGTGAATTGTTTTCAGGTGACTGTATTTCCGGCCACCGTTTGTTACGCTGTTGAAGCAAAGATTCTAAAAGGGTAAGATGGACTACTTAAGAGTTACGGCGAACCGGGCTGATAGAGTTATCGTTAGTGGGAACAGTACACCACACACAGTGGAGGCTATCTAAAAGCTCAGACTGGAATTTGAACGGAGAATTCAACTGGCCTATCGACGTGTAAATGTGTACTGTTTTTAAGGGACATAACCAGTGTTTCTGTCCTCACTACTCATATAGGGAAAAGAGACCGGATGTTAGTCTTTTCTTTTCAGTGTCTTTGGTTGAAGTCATCCGTATTATATATGAATGAGAGAGAGAGAGCTGAAAGAAATTGAGACATGGATCAAGAAAGAAAAGGGAGATGGGTAGGGCTTGAAGAGAGAGAGAGAGAGAGAGAGAGAGAGAGAGAGAGAGAGAGAGAGAGAGAGAGAGAGAGAGAGAGAGAGAGAGAGAGAGAGAGAGAGAGAGAGAGAGAGAGAGAGAGACTTGAAACTTTATTACGCAAGGATTGAGATTTTAGGCCAAGCTTATTCTTACAATCTGTCCTTGGGACGTAAACAAGACTTGCCCTCAAACAAACATGCAAGAAAATCAAAACAATCACATGCAAAAAAATAAAAGAGAAGAGAGAGAGAGAGAGAGAGAGAGAGAGAGAGAGAGAGAGAGAGAGAGAGAGAGAGAGAGAGAGAGAGAGAGAGAGAGAGTTTTTATTCGTTTAGTCGAAGTTAGGGGTTTGCCTTTTCCCTTTGCTTTCTATCATCTACTATCTTTCTGACTTATTGGCCCATTCTCCTGCCCTTTGTTTACCAAAAACAAATCTTCCAAATAAATGTTCTCCTTTGAGCTCCTCCGAAATCGGAATGTGTCGGCTGTACGCTAGCGGGGGGACCAGCGAAAACTGAAAACCGGACACATACGTACCTTACCCATTATGGCCATATGGCCTGGGAACGCAGAAGAAGAAGAAGAAAGAAAGAAGAAGGGGGTATTTGCATTGCTCTCAGCTCTGCAGCCACAGAGATTGACTGGCCTTTGGGGACCTTCCCCAAGACTGGAAACGGCGGACTGACGTACACACTGTACACTAGGCCTTTCAAGCCGAATGATATCAGGAGTTGTTGTCAATCAATAGTTTGGGGGGTGGGGGGTGGGGTGGAAAGGGATTGACAGAAGTTGGGTTTTTTTGCGGGAGGCTGGGTGTGTGTGTGTGTGTGTGGAGGGGGGGGGGCAGAAAAAAATAAATCGATTATGTTTTATTTGGTTGGATCAAGGGCATTGTATAAAAAAAAACCCACGTCATCCGCAGACTTGTTTCTCAACACCCCCCGAACCCACCCACCCCCAAAAAAAAACCCAACAACACACACACTCGACCCCCCCCCCCCCCCCCCCTTTCTCTGTGTATGTGTATTTCGCCGCTGTCTCGAGGTCTATTTCTCTCTATTTGCCTTCTAAGAGTCTCTCTGTAACTTGCTATGTGTGCGCGCGCGCGTTTGTGTGTGTGTGTGTGTGTGTGTGTGTGTGTGTGTGTGTGTGTGTGAGAGAGAGAGAGAGAGAGAGAGAGAGAGAGTGTGTGAGAGAGAGAGAGAGAGAGAGAGAGAGAGAGAGAGAGAGCGAGTGTCCTTTTTCTTGTCCAGTAATATGTCCAAGCCTAATAGGACCAAGTACATGAATCAACATCCGTAACATACTCTAAGCTTACTAAATGATTTCGTTACAAAAAAAACCCACAACACTTTCAAGCTGTTTCTGTTCTCGTGTTGCCAGCTGTTCTTTCTCAGACATTTTCCTAGTTTAAAACCCTTTCGACGCCAGCCATTTTTTCAGCCACAATTATCCATGAAGCTTACCTGGATACAGAAAAAGATTTCATCTGCAGTGTTGGGGAATCCTCTGTGACGTGCATGCAATAGGGCTTATTCTGCCCTCCACCAAATGAAGAACATTAAGGTAATTGGGTAACAGACCCTCATTTGATGCCTTTCAGTGGCATGGGTGTTAAATCATTGTGGTGCCAAGAGGGAACAGTGGCGATGAATGGGTTAGAACAACGAAACGAGCTTTTGACGAAAGAACATCGTCATAATGGAGCTAGAATTTGATGGACTGCCATATTGATTGGGAAGAGGAGTGGGGGGGGGGGGGGGGGGAGGAGGAAGGGGGGGGGAGCCCATTTCTGACCCTCTATCCATCGTTGCTACACCAGGACGACTCTTTCTTACGAAATGCTGGTGGTTGTGTATTAATTTTGTGCCTATAAAATGCGTAGTAACGACTACTTTACTGGTGTTGCATTGCCTCCAGGATCGTTCCCACCACCTTTATATCTTCTAACGTCCCATATGTGTCTGTTCCATACCGGAGGACGTTAAACGGATGTTCATTCAGTCCTTGGGCGCAGTGATAGAGAGAGATCCCGTGTGCGTCACTTCGAAGTCAAACTGATTCGGATGTGGTCAAAAGTAGCTGACTACAAATCAATACGGATGTTGTCCGAGTACTTCAAGCAGTCGGAGTGGTTGTGACCACACACAAACAATGTAGTTAATGATAGGATTTGAGTAATCCGACGTGACGTGTTCGCTCAGTTATACAGACAGCTATGACCAATTGTTTTCACAGTCATTTTCTTTCTCTTCAACGACGCGTACTTGTCGAGCTATATTCAGAAATAAGGACTGTTTTTGTTTGTTTAATTAAAGAGTTCGGTTTTTCCCTATCCTATCCTAACAGGTTACGTTACTCCTGTGTGGGTGGGTTCAGGTGATTCAGTGCAAGTGATGATGATGATGACGATGATGATGACGATGGTGAAGATGGTGGTGAGAACGGGATCCGTCTAAATGAAGTAACGGACACGAGGCAATCATTTGTGAATGGACTGGCCTGTCCTTAAAAGTGGACCCTGACGGATGAGTTTTTGCAAGAAACACGTCGAGATCACTAGAAAGACAGCCTTTTCAAGGATCGGATCACTCATTTTGCTCTGGTTTCCTATAAATCAAGCCGTCAAATCGGCGATTCTTCCTTGGCGGAGATGCCGGAGAGAGTAGCCAGTTTGGATGGGGTAGGTGGAGACCAATCCCATTGTGGTTGAAGAGTTTTCTTTTTTGGTAGTGCAGTAAAAAAAAAATAGAGCTATTTCCTTTGTTGTGAGCGAAACTCCTTTAGATAAACTCTATAGATTTTTTAAAAAAATAAATAAAAAAGGCTTGTATTGCGAAAATTTCGTGCAAACGATTTGGTCTAAACTCAGGCAGCCATTACAAAAGAGACGGCACACGCCTTCTCTTTCAGTGAAAGAATTTGACTTCCAGCACCTCCGCCAAGGATAAATCGCCGATTTGACGGTTTGATTTATAGGAAACAGAGCAAAGTGAGTGAACATCTCTGTAAAGTGTGTTTTCGTGGTGATCTCGATGTGTTTCTTACAAAAGCTTCTCCATCAGGGTGCCCCTTTCAAACAAATAGCCGTTAACGAGCTCGCGTTAATTAAGATCCGACAGTTATATAATGTTCCTCACCCAGGTCCCGTTCTTTCGAGTGGATTGTGAAATGTGTGACGAAAGTGCCTTGATGATTAATTCAGGCATAACTAATACATATATATATATATATATATATATATATATATATATATATATATATATATATATATATATATATATATATATAAAGCGAAAGCTCGTACAAAATATGTGTGGAGTGGGAAGCCTGGCTGTACGGCTGTTATCTTTGGCTGTATATACATATACATATATAGTTTGTTTTGATCAAACTTTTCTGTGTCCAGTGTCTGTATTTGTGAACCTCACAATATACATATATAAAATTTTGATAAAAACTTTTTTGTCCAAATGTCTTTATAATCGAACATTAGAATCAAGACCAGTTACAAGAACTTGGAATCTTGATCTATGTTCTAACAGTGCTAGTATATATATACTGACAACAGCGAGCAGCCCTGAAACGTACCTACAATATTAAGTTGCTGTCATTTGTTTTGTTTTCACGTAGTGTGTGCATTAATAAGCGTTCATTGTTAATTAAGCTGGCTTGGTTGGAATCTGTTGTTTGGGGGGTGTTCTTTTGACATAGTTCCGTAATATTTGGTATTTAGTTTTGATATTAGGTATATTCTAGTCACATAGACTTATCTGTGAAGTTCTAGCTGCTCTCACCCGGCTGTTATCTTTTCCTGTATTACTTAGCTCAACTGTCCTGCACAGCTCACCATCTGATGGTGATCGCCGGTCTGTTGGATTTATTTTGTAATTATGTTTAACCCTTTCACCGCCAAAGTCGCATTTTAGCACCACAGTGATTTACCACCTATGTCACTAAAAGGCATCAAATTGGGCTCTATTATCCAAAGACCCTATTGTCTTAGTTTTGGGAAGTAAGGATAGACCTTATTTTATATATGTCACAGAAGAATCCCCAATACTGCAGATGGATTTTGTTCTCTACCCAGGTCATTTCAATGGACATTTTGGGCTGAAATATGGCTGGCGGTAAAAGGGTTAACAACGGTTGATATGGTCCGTGTCTATAGGTGTTAGGCGTGTGGCAGTGTGTGTGTCTGTCTGTGTGTGTGTGTGTGTGTGTGTGTGTGTGTTTGTGTGTGTGTGTGTGTGTGTGTGTGTGTGTGTGTGTGTGTGTGTGTGTGTATGTGTATCTGTGTTTGTGTGTGTGTGTGTCTGTGTCTGTGTATGTGTCCGAGTCTGTGTGTGTTAATCAATGCGAGGACTAGAATCTAGAATATAACTTAGCGCAATTTGCACTGATCCCAGCCTTTGGAATCGCTCCAGTGTGTTTTAAGGATAGAGGACAAGATTCTAGACTATGTTCGTAGCCATGATGTTGATTCCCGAATTTCGGTCTTTGAAAATATTTTTTTTGGCGAGTGTGCGTGTTATCTAGATTTTATATATTGGTGTGGCACCGTTTCCTGAATGAAGTCTTTGAAATTACTCTCTCTCTCTCTCTCTCCTCTCTGTCTCTCTCTCTCTCTCTCTCTCCTCTCTCTCTCTCTCTCTCTCTCTCTCTCTCTCCTCTCTCTCTCTCTCTCTCTCTCTCTCTCTCTCTCTCTCTCTCTCTCTCTCTCAATGTTGTGTTTAAGCAGAACAGTGGTTAATTTAAAAGAAGTAATATTGATTTTTGGTACTTTTGATCGCAGACTCGTTGGTCGAAGACAAACAACAACTTCTGTTTACTAGGGGCACTGGTGCCCAAGCAGAATGATAGTGTAGACGTCAACCTATCAGTATCCATGTGTTTATATATTCTATGCGTTGAAGAAGTGGGAAGAAGAAAACTTAACCCTTTCACTCTCTCTCCTCTTCCTCTCTCTCCCTCCTCTCTGTCGCTTCTTTTTTGCACCACAATCATGTAACACCCATGTCATTAAATCCCACCCTTCAAATCAGGGTCTGTCTTTAAAATTCTAAATTTATGCATATTGTGTTATTATGTCTGATTATGCCTGACTATTTGGGCAGTAAGGGGCTATGGATTGACCCTATCTCTAAATGTCTCTCTCACAGAGAAATCCTCACTCTATTCTCACTCTCTCTCTGAAATCTTTTCTGTAGCCTTAAAGCAGTAAGACCATCAACTTTGGACAAACTAATGGCTCTTAAAGATAAACTCCTTTTGGCGGTGAAAGGGTCAATCTCTCTCCCTCTCTCTCTCCTCTCTCTTCTATCTCTCTCTTCTCTCTCTCTCTCCTCTTCTCTCTCTCTCTTCTCTCTCTCTCTCTTCTATTCAGATATATAACAGTCTGAAAAATAGTTAAGCACCTTCCTTCAGCAGCAAATGAGCTATTACCAGTCTGACAGGAGGGAGAAGAGACGCCAGGGCATGTCACTAAAACTCTTGAAAGCAGGGTCTGTTATTTAAGCTATTACCAGTCTGACAGGAGGGATTGAGACGCAGGGTTGAAGCTATTACCAGTCTGACAGGAGGGAGGAGACGCAGGGTTAAGCAAGCAGCAAATGAGCTATTACCAGTCTGACAGGAGAGATGAGACGCAGGGTTGAAGCTATTACCAGTCTGACAGGAGGGATGAGACGCAGGGTTGAAGCTATTACCAGTCTGACAGGAGGGAGGAGACGCAGGGTTGAAGCTAATGAGCTATTACCAGTCTGACAGGAGGGAGGAGACGCAGGGTTGAAGAAGCTATTACCAGTCTGACAGGAGGGAGGAGACGCAGGGTTGATGAGCTATTACCAGTCTGACAGGAGGGAGGAGACGCAGGGTTGAAGCTATTACCAGTCTGACAGGAGGGAGGAGACGCAGGGTTGAAGCTATTACCAGTCTGACAGGAGGGAGGAGACGCAGGGTTGAAGCAAATGAGCTATTACCAGTCTGACAGGAGGGAGGAGACGCAGGGTTGACAGGAGGGAGGAGACGCAGGGTTGAAGCTATTACCAGTCTGACAGGAGAGAGGAGACGCAGGGTTGAAGCTATTACCAGTCTGACAGGAGAGAGGAGACGCAGGGGAAGTT
>CM065711.1:2307836-2315336 GCA_017654935.2 Phymorhynchus buccinoides | reverse complement strand
GAGTTCCAGACAGTGGGGGCGCAAAAACTAAAACTGCGTTGTCCAAAAGACTTTAAATCCACTGTAGGAACTTTCAACAGTTTGGCATGGGAAGATCGGAGTGAGCGATAAGGAGTGTAAGTTTGGAGAGCACTTGTGAAGTAGGATGGTAGGGTCTGTTCGAAGTGGCGGAAGTGGAGTGTCTGTTCAATAATGGGTGAATATTGTGGCGGTACCATAGCCGATGAGGTTTAACCGAGGCGTGGTTACTGCTACACGTATCTGTATTGTTACAAATTCGGGACTTTACTGGTGTTGCACTGCCTCCGGGCATTGCCTCCAGTATCGTTCCCACCATCTTTGTATTTACAAATGTCCCATATGTATCTGTTCCAGACCGAGAGGACGTAAAACACCATTGTTCTTCTCTTCTTTCGTTCAGTAATGGGGAGTCTTTTTTTTTTTTTTTTTTTTTTGAATGTCCAAAGCTCGATATTTATTCCCGTTTCTGTCGTGTATAATTGCGTTGATAGTGAATAATGTTTTGTATAATTGCGTTGATAGTGAATAATGTTTTAGTTTTTTTTCTTGTTTTTTCTTTGTTTTCCCCCCTTGCAAAGAAGGTTCTCTTTTCTCCAATGATTTGCACATTCAAACAAAAATTAATGCAAACATCATCAATAAGTATGAATAGCTTATTAACAATCCAACTATGCCATAACATCGAAAATTGAGCAAATAGGCATAGTGTTTACTGTAATGGGGAGTGTTACACGGGAGGTTCCAGTGTAGTAGATTCCCACTTTATATGAATCTCGTGATGCAGGGGCCGGAGGGAGTCTGACCAGCGCCCTGTGGCTCAAGCTGACCCCTCAGCTGTTGAAAGGGGTCATCATCGTTTTGACCGCAGCTCTGGTCATCTGCACTGTCGTCACCGTCGTCATCATCGCCACACGTAAGTCTCCGGCCATCTGTACACAAAGAAGAAAGCTAAGCACCCCACCACTGTTTTGCTGTAGATGAGATGAAATCGAGATTTATTGCAAATAATCAATAAAGAATGAAACAACATGGATTGGTAAATTAAAGTTTGACTATAAGAAAACGCATGTTCTAAATAGTGATAGATTTATATGTACAGAACCTGTTGTCATACTCATGAAGTAAAACCGTATCTTATGCTTAGTATGGATAAACACCTGAAGTGTATAACCACTCGAGTTAGGTTGGGTATTTCAGAGTTAGCTGTGCATTATTATCGTTATAGAGTGTCTACTAATGCTGAACTTATGTGTCCATTGTGTAAAGAGTGCACTGAAGATGAATTGCATTTTATTTTGCGTTGTTCTGCCTTAAATGATATCGTAACCCATGTGCTTTTGAATTAACATTGTTCTTAGCTTCAATGAAAGAAAGTGATATTCAGACTCTGGCTATTTTTTATGTATAAATCTTTCAGATTTAGAGACATTGCTAATTCATAGTCCTTCCTCTGCTTTGGATAGTAACGGCTATCTGACTGCACTAATTGTAATGTGTGGAGATACTAATTGTAATATGTATTATTGTTGATGATGAGATTTCTACCAATTTTGTTATTTGATGGATGGCTAGAATCAATAATGGCTGTTGACCTATGTTACTTCACCTCCCCTTCATAAGGGGCCTTGGCCTATTTGAATTATTGTTGATGAGATTTATACCAATGTTGTTATTTGATAGATTGCTACAATCAATAATGGCTGTTGATCTACATTTCTTCACCTCCCCTTCATAAGGGGCCTTGGCCTATTTGAATATTTTATTCGCATTCTCTCTCTCCCCAGACGTCACCTTGAGTGCGGGGAAACCAGTGTCGAGAAACGCCACCACCCCCTTCACCCCCACCCCTACCTATACCCCCTCCACCGCCACCACCATCATCACCACCACCCCTGTTTCTTCATCATCGTCGTCATCGTCGTCAACAGTTGCATCGTCATCCTCGTTGTCACCCTCCTCCCCACTACCATCCACAAGCGCATCGACTCCTGTACATCCGTCAACGTCGTCGCCCATTTCATCATCATCGTCGTCGTCGTCGTTGTCATCGTCGTCATCAACATCTACATCAACATCAACGACAACAAAAGCTACGTCTGCAGCGACGACAAAACCGACGACTACTACTACTACTACTACTACTACTACTACTGGTACTTCTGCTGCCACAAGCAGTAGCACGAGTTCCTCCACTGCCACCATACCTGGTACGTATTATCATAATATTACCATATTAGCATAATATTGCCATGATATTACCATAATATTACCACATTACCATAATATTACCATATTATTTCCATAATATTACCATATTACCATAATATTACCATAGTATTACCATATTACCATGATATTACCATATTACCATAATATTACGATAATATTACCATATTACCATGATATTACCATATTACCATACTATTACCATATTATTACCATAATATTACCATGTTACATGTAGTGGTGTAGGGTGGCCTAGAGGTAACGCGTTCGCTTCGTGCAAATTAAACCCGAGTTCGAACCTGGGTACAGGGGACTTTTCCTCTCACTTTGCACTAGGCCTTGCGGTCTGAACGCGGAGTCTTTCGGATGAGACGATAAACTGAGGTCCCGTGTGCCCATGCACTTAGCACACGTTAAACCCAGTGGCAACGACAGAGTTGTCATTTGGACAAAATTTAATATCCCCCCCCCCCTTTCCTTCCTCATCAATTAAAAAAAAAAATCAGCAAATTAAAAAAATAAGAAAAATGGGTGGCGCGCCTCTGGCTGCGACGCGCTCTCCAGGTGGGAGCAACCCGAATTTCACAGAGACGCCTCTGTGACTATAACGTACCATGCGATACTATACCTTTTTTTGTTGCAAGACAGTGGCCCAAGGGAAACAAATCTTGCTTTGAAATCGGCCACCAACAGCACCTTGTTACTTCCCTTTACTTGTCTTGAACAAGTTTAAGGGACTTACTGTCGGCTCTCTCACTCTGGTCAAATTTCTCGCATGCGGATAGGTGGCTAGGATATCTAGGCCAAGTTAAAGGTCGAGGTCACTGGAGCCGAAAATGCTGCCGCGTGGCTGTTTGTTTTAGCGTTTTCACGCTGTGCTTTGCGGACTGTCAATATAAAGTGCACCCCCCCCCCCCCCCTACCTCCCCAAATTGTACACAAATTGTACACAACATTTTTTGATAACTTTAGCTTGATATCTGATACGCCCCCCCCCCCCCCTCTCGGGGTGGGGTGGGGTGGGGGTGGGACGTTTTATAGGCCGTGTGTGTGTGTGTGTGCGTGCGTGCGTGTATTTGTGTGTGTGTGTTTGTGTGTGTGTGTGTGTGTGTGTGACCGAAATGTACTTCAGCCCATAGCGCCTAAACCTAACCTAGCCTAACCTAGCCTAACCTAACCTAACCTAACCTAGCCTAACCTAACCTAACCTAGCCTAGCCTAGCCTAGCCTAGCCTAACCTAACCTAGCCTAACCTAACCTAACCTAACCTAGCCTAGCCTAGCCTAACCTAACCTAACCTAGCCTAACATAGCTTAGCCTAACCTAACCTAACCTATTCTAACCTAACCTAACCTAGCCTAACCTAACCTAACCTAACCTAGCCTAACCTAACCTAACTTAGCCTAACCTAACCTAACCTAACCTAACCTAGCCTAACCTAACCTAGCCTAGCCTAACATAGCTTAGCCTAACCTAACCTAACCTAGCCTAGCCTAGCCTAACCTAACCTAACCTAACCTAACCTAACCTAACCTAACCTAACCTAACCTAGCCTAGCCTAACATAGCTTAGCCTAACCTAACCTAACCTAGCCTAACCTAACCTAACCTGACCTAACTTAACCTAACCCAACCTTTCGTTTGTTCGTTTTCAGAATGTGCGGAGACAAACTTTCTGTGCGCTAGTGGGGAATGCATTCCGTGGGGGAATCTCTGCGACGGTCTGCCCCAGTGCCGAGACGCCAGTGATGAAGGCGTGGACTGTGGTCAGCTTTTGGTTCCTTTGTGTGCTGGTTTTGTTGCTCCTTTTTCTCTCTCTCTCTCTCTCTCTCTCTCTCTCTCTCTCTCTCTCTCTCTCTCTCTCTCTCTCTCTCTCTCTCTCTCTCTCTCTCTCTCTCTCTCTCTCTCTCTCTCTCTCTCTCTCTCTCTCTCTCTCTCTCTCTCTCTCTCTCTCTCTCTCTCTCTCTCTCTCTCTCTCTCTCTGTCTCATGTCAACTGATGTCAACTGATACACAAACTTATGTATTATATAATAAATAATAAAATAATAGTTGATATCATTGCTATAGCGCCTTTCTATCATTATTTTACACTCAAGGCGCTTCCATTCACTGATACACCCGCAGTCACACAAGACATTATTGCCCAATCATTCACCCAGGTACAAGATCAAGAAGGAAAAAATGACAAACCGAATGAGCTTTGAAAGTGGTGAGTCTTGAGTTTAGCTTTGAAACTAGAGATAGTTGGTTCATGGCGGAGATCGACTGGGATGGAATTCCAAACAGCAGGGGCACTGAAACTGAAACTGCGGTCAGCAAATGATTTTAGATTTGTTTTTGGAACTTTCAGAAGTGTTGTGTTTGAGGACCTGTACTGAGTGAGCGGGAAGGAGTGTAGGTGTGAAGAGCACTGGAGAGGTAAGGCGGAAGGGTCTGTTCAAAGTGACGGAAGGATAGGACAGCCAGCTTGTACTGAAGGCGGGACTGCACAGGGAGCCAATGGAGCTCCTTCAGAAGTGAAGTACTACATTCTCAATTTTTATGAAACGAGCTAACTTTTAAAAAAGTAATATACAGCCTTTTGAAACATTTTTTAAAATATATTTTCCTTGTACTGCCTCATATTACATTTCATCAGGCTGCGTGAGTGACGCTTAAAGTAAGAACGTGTCTGATTGGTCCACAGCGTGTGGGGCTGACCAATGGCTGGGCTGCGTGAGTCACGCTTAAAGTAAGAACGTGTCTGATTGGTCGGCAGCATGTGGGGCTGACCAATGGCTGGGCTGCCTGAGTGACGCTTAACCCTTTCACCACCAATGTCGCATTTTAGCACCACAATGGTCTAACACCCATGTCACTAAAAGCAGACCCGTTTACCCCCTGGGTTACACAAGTCTTGAGTAGTCTGGTTAGCCGAAATGAGTAGTTTTGGTGCAAAATGTGTAGTTTTATTCATTAAACCATCAAACACTGTTCACTGAAAATGAGTAGTTAGAGCATTATTTTCAATTTTGAAGAGTAGTAGAGGTCAAAATTGAGTAGAATACTACTCGAAAAGAGTAGAGTAAACAGGTCTGCTAAAAGGCATCAAATCAGGGTCTGCTATCCGAAAACTCTATTTTCTTAATTTTGGGAGGCAATGCTATACATGTCACAGAGGAATTCACAATATTGCAGATATTTTTCTCTCTCTACCCAGACAAGTTAAATGGTATTTTTGGGCTGAAAAAAATATATGGCGGTGAAAGGGTTAAAGTAAGAACGTGTCTGATTGGTCCGCAGTGTGTGGGGCTGACCAATGGCAGTGCACGAGTGGCCAATGCGTTCCAGCCAGCGCGCGCTGCGACCAGACTGAGGACTGTCGCGACTCTTCCGACGAAATGTTGTGTCCAGGTGAGATTGGGAGAGAGAGAGATCCATGTTGGGCTCACTCGTGTTCACGAAGTTGCTAAGCTTGATCTCGTTTTAAATTATATCAACATATCTTTAACAAATTATTTTAAAGGGGCACCCTGACGGATGAGTTCTTGCAAGAAACACGTCGAGATCACAGGAAAACACCCTTTACAGAGATTGCAACACTCACTTTGCTCTGGTTTCCTAGAAATCAAACCGTCAAATGGGCGATTCCTCCTTGGCGGAGGTGCTGGAAGTCAAATTATTTTACCCAAAGAGAAAGCGTGTGCCGTCTCTTTTCTAATGACCGCCAAATCGCTTGCACGAAATGTTCACAATACAAGCTTTTTTATTTTATTTTATTTTATACAGTTTATCTAAAGGAGTTTCGCTCACAACAAAGGAAAAAGCTCCAATTGTTTCTTTACTGCACTACAACGCTTCAACCACAATGAGTGACCTCCACCCACCCCATCCAAAATGGCTACTCTCTCCGGCATCTCCGCCAAGGAGGAATCGCCGTTTTGACAGTTTAATTAATTTTTAGGAATCCAGAGCAAAGTGAGTGTTCTGATCCTTGAAAAGGCTATCTTTCTGGTGATCTCGACGTGTTTCTTGCAAAAACTCGTCCGTCAGGGTCCACCTTTAACGCAAGACTTGGTGGGGTGTTTTTTTCCTTTTGTTTTCGTCCTTGTTTTTTTAACACGTTGTAAGATTTAACGAGGTGACAGCCCTGACATGGCCTTAGCTGTCGACGGGGGTAATTAGTCCCCGAGCCGAAAGTTCGGGAACTATTGTTTCTGTCTGGTCCGTCGGGTGTCCGTCCGTCCGTCCGGTGTCCGTCCGGCTTTCGTCCGTTTTTCTCAAAAACTATTCAGTCTATCATCATCAAATTTGGTATACTAGTTTGCCAAGAGGCAAGCTATCCACTGATGCATTTAGTTTTACATTAAGGTCAAGGTCGCGCCAGTTACGGGGTTCAAACCCCAAAACACATAATCGCTAATATCTCGCGAGGTTTTGCATGTATTTCAATGCAGTTTTTTTCACAACATTTCTTGATGAATGGTCTATAACACAGTTGTCATGAATTTTTCTGTGCGCTGGTGTGCGCATGATCGCGCGCGCTCAAATCACGGGTCCGAACCCCAAGGCTATATATAAAAAAACCTATTCAGTTACGTGCTGTTTTGATGCGTTTTTATGTAGTTACGTGCTGTTTTGATGCGTGTTTATGTATGTGTACAGCCGACAAATTCCGATTTCGGAGTAGCTTGGCGATGCTGCGAGGGGACTTTGCAGCCGCCCGGCGTTGCACTTGTTATAATTTTAATCTGAGTCGTGTTAGCGAAGTGAGTCTATGCTCTCATCATTGCTCGGCTGTGTGTCAGTGTGTCTGTCTGTATGTACTCCTTGGTCTAAACTTTAACAGCACGTGCACTTGGGTACAGGGGATTTTGCCTCTCACTTTGCACTAGGCCTTACGGTCTGAATGTGGAGTCTTTCGGATGAGACGATAATAAACCGAGGTCCTGTGTGCCCATGCACTTAGCACACGTTAAACCCAGTAGCAACGAAAAAGTTGTCATTTGGTCAAAATTTACCACCACCCCTCCTTTCCTTCCTCATCAGTCACACAAAAAATCGCATGCACAAAAAAAGGGTGGCGCGCCTCTGGCTGCGACGCTCTCTCCAGGTGGGAGCAACCCGAATTTCATAGAGACGCCTCTGTGACTATGAAGTACCTAATACCTAATAATGCCTAATACTTAAACCTTAACTACTCGTGTGCTCTTCTAAAACAAAGTCCTTTAACATCGTGATTTTCTGGGAAACTACAAATAACAGCACAGCCA
>CM065711.1:2302836-2305336 GCA_017654935.2 Phymorhynchus buccinoides | reverse complement strand
TACGATGCGATTGTGACGATGTCTGTGAGTCATGATTCACGAGAAATGCTTCCGTCTAAAATTCAGTCTGCTATTGTCTCCCACTTTTATTATTATTAGAACATTTAGCACGCATAATCAATGTAATGCCCAAGGCGATTACAATATAACAAGCGCGAAATCGCAATAGTTTGTGGCACGCGGTCTATTTTTACCACTCCAATCATGAGTTACCTCCCCTGGCTTTTCAATAATTTTAATCTGTAAACCAGAATGTTATCTCTGCACCATTTCGTAACTTTTTATATCTTTTGGAAAACATTTAAAACTATGTATCCTACTTATACTCATCAAAAGAAGCACCGCATACTCGTCGTGTCTGTTGCAGTGTCTGTATTACGTATGTTTATTATTTTGTACGCTTTTAAAATACATCATTTTAAAGAGCGGCCAGAAGTGTAGCCTCGATTTGAAGTGCGACAATTTTGTCAAAATGTGCGACAATTTTGGACCGACAGACCGACCGACCGACAAAGTGAGTTATAGGTTTGTGGCTTTGAGCCACAAACAAAAATATAGTATACACATATAACACCACATGCAATAATATACACATATAACACCACATGCAATAGTATACACATATAACACCACATGCAATAGTATACACATATAACACCACATGCAATAGTATACACATATAACACCACATGCAATAGTATACACATATAACACCACATGCAATAGTATACACATATAACACCACATGCAATAATATACACATATAACACCACATGCAATAGTATACACATATAACACCACATGCAATAGTATACACATATAACACCACATGCAATAGTATACACATATAACACCACATGCAATAGTATACACATATAACACCACATGCAATAATATACACATATAACACCACATGCAATAGTATACACATATAACACCACATGCAATAGTATACACATATAACACCACATGCAATAGTATACACATATAACACCACATGCAATAGTATACACATATAACACCACATGCAATAGTATACACATATAACACCACATGCAATAGTATACACATATAACACCACATGCAATAGTATACACATATAACACCACATGCAATAGTATACACATATAACACCACATGCAATAGTATACACATATAACACCACATGCAATAGTATACACATATAACACCACATGCAATAGTATACACATATAACACCACATGCAATAGTATACACATATAACACCACATGCAATAGTATACACATATAACACCACATGCAATAGTATACACATATAACACCACATGCAATAGTATACACATATAACACCACATGCAATAGTATACACATATAACACCACATGCAATAGTATACACATATAACACCACATGCAATCATATTTCACATAAAGAATGGGAAATAAAAATTACACAAAATTCCCAAAGACGGTCAGACAAACAGACACAGAATTACACACATACACGTGCGCGTGAGCTCGCACACACTCACGTATACACACATGCGGACACACATTCACACAGATAATTGCGCTCACCAAGCGCAGACGTTCACTCTCAGACACGCACACACCAAGTCGTGAAGGAAGGGATTAGTAGTTATTTAGGAAACAGATGAGTTTTGAGATGGCGTTT
The DNA here is from genome assembly GCA_017654935.2 of Phymorhynchus buccinoides. Classification (NCBI taxonomy): domain Eukaryota; kingdom Metazoa; phylum Mollusca; class Gastropoda; order Neogastropoda; family Raphitomidae; genus Phymorhynchus; species Phymorhynchus buccinoides. The sequence continues at coordinate 2,303,683 of CM065711.1, read as the reverse complement.
GAATGTGGGCAGAGAGGATGAGTATCTGAGAGAGCGAGGCAACTGATTCCAAGTAACAGGAGCTTGATAGGAGAAAGAGCGTTGACCATAGGAGAATACTCAAGTGGACCGCAATACACGAATTGAGTAGAACGCATGTTACCCCGCCATGTGAGCAGCCATATATTTCTTCAGATTCGTGTACAACATAACTTTAGAGGTAGGCCTACACTTTGCGTACTAGCTATGACCCCACCCCACTTCAACTTGAAAGATGGAGTTAACTGTGGCCAGCCCAAAGCATTAATACATCTGTCTGTAAATGTGACCCAGCACCACGAAAGGGACATCAAGTGGCAAACTGACCATTCTGAGAAAATGGTACAGTTAGAAACGTCAGACCATTGTCTTTCTATTGATACAAGAACCATTCCTGTATCTTTTTCCGTTCCAGAGTTATGAGCATATACAAGTTGGTAAGGTGAGCGTCGGCCATTTTGAGAAAGCCGTCTAAATGAGGGTGAGCGTCGGCCATTTTGAGAAAGCCGTCTAAATGAGGGTGAACGTCGGCCATTTTGAGAAAGCCGTCTAAATGAGGGTGAGCGTCGGCCATTTTGAGAAAACAGTCTAAATGAGGGTGAGCGTCGGCCATTTTGAGAAAACAGTCTAAATGAGGGTGAGCGTCGGCCATTTTGAGAAAGCCGTCTAAAGTCTAGCCTATGTGAAGTACATGCATTGACCTACTCGTTTTAAAGCACGTGAAAGGCCATTTTAGAGACCATACTAAAGATGTTCCTAACATACATTGTAAAAGAAAATACACATAACTCAAAATTGACCAACAAATTTGATTTTTGACTTTGCAAAC
>CM065711.1:2277836-2297836 GCA_017654935.2 Phymorhynchus buccinoides | reverse complement strand
CTTTTAAAGTCAACTCCAGGGCACAGAAATCCTTCATCCCCAGATCCATCCACCTCCTAAACTCATGATCCTTTTAGGCTTTAATGTGTGTTCATCGTGTTAAAAGACACTCTGCATGCTTATCCTTAGACTTGTATGTATCCACGTGTATCTTTAAAGCGTGTTTTACGCCTAACCTTAAAATGTGTACATTATACTCATGTCTATGTCCGTATACATGTTACGCATATTTTGTTAATACTCATGTGACTTTGTTTAAGTCAAAATGTGCTTAATAGTTCGATCTCTCTCTCTCTCTCTCTCTCTCTCTCTCTCTCTCTCTCTCTCTCTCTCTCTCTCTCTCTCTCTCTCTCTCTCTCTCTCTCTCTCTCTCTCTCTCTCTCTCTCTCTCTCTCTCTCTCTCTCTCTCTCTCTCTCTCTCTCTCTCTCTCTCTCTCAATAGAGTTATTTCAATGAGTTATGTTATTAGTCTAATGTTTAGTAGTTTGGAATGCTTTGTTTTGCATGTTGAGTTATTTTTCGAGTTGCTTTCGTATTACTTTTCATTCTGAGGACAGGATGAAAAAAAGCTGTCAAGCTTACTCCTTTATCCTCAATAAAGATCATTTTGACTTGACTTGACTTGACTTGACTTTATGGCTTAGAGTCAAAACGGAGAGTCCATTGACTTATTATTTATGTTATTGCAAAAACTAAGAACTTGTATTCAAAAAGACTGCACATTATATACAATGGGGTTTATGCTTTTTATATTTCTGCAGTCTTTTTAAAAAAAACCAAGTTATTACTTTTTACAATATGTTCAATAATACGTCGATGGGCTATCTATCTAAAGATAGTCCGCTTTGACTCCAAGCCATCGTTCTATTCATGCATGCTGAATGTCGATGTCTGTTATTCTGGCACCTGAACACAATTTCTCCTTGGGAGAATCATAAAGTGAGTTTTGATTTGGTTTAAACAAAGTGTATTGACATACTACATTGCCGAGTACACACATTATTTCATGACCACAACAAGCTATAATCTTATAAGCGCACTCAAAAACGTTTCAGTGTCAGGCTGCATCACGAATGTACTTGAATAGCTAAGAGAAAATCACATTTGAATAAGAAAAATAAACTAAACAAAGATACCAATACATCATGCACCCATTTATAACTAGAAAAACAAACAATAGAAGTAAAAAAGAAGAAAAAGGAAAGAAGAAAAAAAAAACGAAGAAAAACAAACCGAAGAATGGGGGTGGGTGTCACAAAATACCACATACTAAGTACACTATAAACCAACAATCAAAGGGGCTAAGTTTACATCAGTACATTGATTTGATTTGATTGTGTTGCTTACACTAAATACCACATACTAAGTACACTATAAACCAACAATCAAAGGGGCTAAGTTTACATCAGTACATTGATTTGATTTGATTGTGTTGCTTACACTAAATACCACATACTAAGTACACTATAAACCAACAATCAAAGGGGCTAAGTTTACATCAGTACATTGATTTGATTTGATTGTGTTGCTTACACAAAATACCACATACTATGTACACTATAAACCAACAATCAAAGGGGCTAAGTTTACATCAGTACATTGATTTGATTTGATTGTGTTGCTTACACAAAATACCACATACTATGTACACTATAAACCAACAATCAAAGGGGCTAAGTTTACATCAGTACATTGATTTGATTTGATTGTGTTGCTTACACAAAATACCACATACTATGTACACTATAAACCAACAATCAAAGGGGCTAAGTTTACATCAGTACATTGATTTGATTTGATTGTGTTGCTTACACAAAATACCACATACTATGTACACTATAAACCAACAATCAAAGGGGCTAAGTTTACATCAGTACATTGATTTGATTTGATTGTGTTGCTTACACAAAATACCACATACTATGTACACTATAAACCAACAATCAAAGGGGCTAAGTTTACATCAGTACATTGATTTGATTTGATTGTGTTGCTTACACAAAATACCACATACTATGTACACTATAAACCAACAATCAAAGGGGCTAAGTTTACATCAGTTCATTGATTTGATTTGATTGTGTTGCTTACACAAAATACCACATACTATGTACACTATAAACCAACAATCAAAGGGGCTAAGTTTACATCAGTACATTGATTTGATTTGATTGTGTTGCTTACACAAAATACCACATACTATGTACACTATAAACCAACAATCAAAGGGGCTAAGTTTACATCAGTATAAACCAACAATCAAAGGGGCTAAGTTTACATCATTGATTTGATTTGATTTGATTTGTACACTATAAACCAACAATGTGTTGCTTACACTAAATACCACATACTATGTACACTATAAACCAACAATCAAAGGGGCTAAGTTTACATCAGTACATTGATTTGATTTGATTGTGTTGCTTACACAAAATACCACATACTATGTACACTATAAACCAACAATCAAAGGGGCTAAGTTTACATCAGTACATTGATTTGATTTGATTGTGTTGCTTACACAAAATACCACATACTATGTACACTATAAACCAACAATCAAAGGGGCTAAGTTTACATCAGTACATTGATTTGATTTGATTGTGTTGCTTACACAAAATACCACATACTATGTACACTATAAACCAACAATCAAAGGGGCTAAGTTTACATCAGTACATTGATTTGATTTGATTGTGTTGCTTACACAAAATACCACATACTATGTACACTATAAACCAACAATCAAAGGGGCTAAGTTTACATCAGTACATTGATTTGATTTGATTGTGTTGCTTACACAAAATACCACATACTATGTACACTATAAACCAACAATCAAAGGGGCTAAGTTTACATCAGTTCATTGATTTGATTTGATTGTGTTGCTTACACAAAATACCACATACTATGTACACTATAAACCAACAATCAAAGGGGCTAAGTTTACATCAGTACATTGATTTGATTTGATTGTGTTGCTTACACAAAATACCACATACTATGTACACTATAAACCAACAATCAAAGGGGCTAAGTTTACATCAGTTCATTGATTTGATTTGATTGTGTTGCTTACACAAAATACCACATACTATGTACACTATAAACCAACAATCAAAGGGGCTAAGTTTACATCAGTACATTGATTTGATTTGATTGTGTTGCTTACACAAAATACCACATACTATGTACACTATAAACCAACAATCAAAGGGGCTAAGTTTACATCAGTTCATTGATTTGATTTGATTGTGTTGCTTACACAAAATACCACATACTATGTACACTATAAACCAACAATCAAAGGGGCTAAGTTTACATCAGTTCATTGATTTGATTTGATTGTGTTGCTTACACTAAATACCACATACTATGTACACTATAAACCAACAATCAAAGGGGCTAAGTTTACATCAGTACATTGATTTGATTTGATTTGATTGCCTTTTGACATTGTGCGTTATGTATATGTGGTGTTGTTTGTTACACTATAGCGTGTCGAGGAATACGCATGGCGTGCCCTGGCGGACAGTGCATCCTGAAAACCTGGCGCTGTGACGGCTACAACGACTGCCAGGACGGATCCGATGAAATGGGCTGTGGTGAGGACGATGACGACGATGACGACGACGAACCAGAGCGTGAAAAAAGCCGCGCGGCAGCATTTTTGTGACCTTGACCTTTGACCCAAGACCTTGGTTTTCGAACTTGACCTAGATACTCTATAGCCACATAATTATCCGCATGCGCGAAATTGGAGAGAGTGAGAGGAGCCGAGTAGTCAGTACAGTGGAACCTCCCTTATAAGACTTCTCATTATAAGACTGCCTCCCACATAAGACCTACTTCTCTGAGACATTGCTCTTCTTTTGCAAATATTAAAATTACCTCCCTTTAAGACCTCATTTTGGATGGGGTTTTTTAAGGTCTTATAAGGTAGGTTCCACTGTGCCTTGACAGACAAGTAAAGGGAAGTAATATTGGTGGTCGGTTTCAAAGCAAGATTTATTTCCCTTGGACCAAGGTCTTGCAACAACAAAAAACACCAACCCACCCAACAACATCAGATGATCTCTAAAGGCTGGGCTACACGTCAGGTAAACATCGCACAGTCTGTACGATGCGATTCGATCACGTGGTCTCGAAGAACAAATGCGATTCGCGATTCGAGACCACGTGATCGAATCGTATCGTACAGTGGTACGATTTGAGCTGACGTGTTGCCCAGCCTTTACTATTCTCAGACACACACCTACACATACACCAACGCACGCACACACATACACGTGGGCATACACATTTATGCCAACACACACACACATACACACACACACACACACACACACACACACACACACACACACACACAGACACACACACACACACACACACACAAACACACACACACAGACACACACACACACACACACAGACACACACAGACACACACAGACACACACACACACACACACACACACACACACACACACACACACACACACACACACACACACACACACACACACACACACATACACACACACACACACACACACACACACACACACACACACACACACACACACACACACACACACACACACACACACACACACACACACACACACACACACACACACCGCACACAAGACCGCGAGCACTCAAGCACACCGATTGACACATACTAAGTATGACTTCCCTTAGGGGAGTGAGCCTACTTGATTTTAAGAGATTTTCTTCTCTTACTAAAATATTTGTTCTCCTACTTTCAGTACAAAACGTGGGTTTTGCGGAAAATGTGACTGTTGGTGCTGCTACAAAAACCTGACAAAAACTGACTGTGTTTGTAGAAGAGAGAGAGAGAGAGAGAGAGAGAGAGAGAGAGAGAGAGAGAGAGAGAGAGGGGCCAGGGTGGGGGTGGGGGGTAGGTCAAAGAACGTAGTATGATGAGGCAAGGGTGGGTGTTTTTTGGAGGGAGGGGGCGACTTGATTTCTTGAAGATGTGAAGGATGTTAGGAAGAGCTATGAAGCATCAGACTAAGTTAGTGATGGTGAGGGAGAGAGCAGAAGGGAAGGAGGGCAGTGGGGGAGGATACCAAGGGGGTGGGGGGTGGGGTGGAGAAAAGTATTAAAAGACAAAATGAAAGCAACAAAGCAGTAATAAACCTCGGTGAACACGGCAGCTTAGACTGCTTGATCAAAAACTGTTTACTGCACTCAAATTCATTTTTGAGTCTATAGTATGATAGTTGTTCGGGGGTGTGTGTCTGTGTATGTGCGTGTGTGTGTGTGTGTGTGTGTGTGTGTGTGTGTGTGTGTGTGTGTGTGTTGGGTCCGTGGTCTAATCTGCAAACTTTAACGTTGGCATTTTCTCGGGAAATAGAAGGCATACATTGTTCAAACTTTGCACACATATAGATGTCTATGCAAGCTTTCAAACAACAATGATTTGAATAATTAAATACTTACAACAACACTGTAAACAGATAACAAACAGATAACATTTTTGATTAGTGGGTTAGAGAGTATTCATCAGGCAACACGAGTTAAGAAACTCATGAACACTGAAAGTCTCGATAGCTCTTTGGTAGAGTGTCTGTCTGTCATGCCAATGGTTCCGGGTCCGATTCTCGGCACAGGCACTTTTTTTAAAAATATTTTTTTTTAGTTGTATCCATTAACGATAGTTTCATTTGTACTTTTAAAATTTTATTGGCAATCTTGTACTTTTAGACCCCCCCCCTCAATCTTTGTTTGTTGTTGTCCCACATCATGTTCGTTCCTGTTCGAGTGAGCCTTGAAGGCTTTGCCTCTTGTTAGTCTTTGTTTTCGTAATGTTCACTCCAAGCAGCGATTTGATAGAATGATCTTTATTGTTTTATGTTGTTTATGTATTGCAGGGTCGTGTCACAAGGCAGAGTTCATGTGTGACGACTACCGGTGTGTGAATGAATCCGGCGTCTGTGACGGTGTGTGGGACTGCAGGACAGGGGAAGACGAACTGCATTGCTGTGGGTACAGTGTGTGTGTGTTGTGTGTGTGTGTGTGTGTGTGTGTGTGTGTGTGTGTGTGTGTGTGTGTGTGTGTGTGTGTGTGTGTGTGTGTGTGTGTGTGTGTGTGTGTGTGTGTGTGTGTGTGTGTGTGTGTGTGTGTGTGTGTGTGTGTGTGTGTGTGTGTGTGTGTGTGTGTGTGAGTGTGTGTGTGTGTGTGTGTGTGTGTGTGTGTGTTGTGTGTGTGTGTGTGTGTGTGTGTGTGTGTGTGTGTGTGTGTGTGTGTGTGTGTGTGTGTGTGGTGTGTGTGTGTGTGTGTGTGTGTGTGTGTGATGTGTAGTGTGTGTGTGTGTGTGTGTGTGTGTGTGTATGTGTGTGTGAGTGTGTACATGTGTGTGTGTGTGTGTGTGTGTGTGTGTGTGTGTGTGTTGTGTGTGAGTGTGGTGTGTGTGTGTGTGTGTGTGTGTGTGAGTGTGTGTGGTGTGTGTGTGTGTGAGTGTGGTGTGTGTGTGTGTGTGTGAGTGTATGTGTGTGTGTGTGTGTGTGTGTGTGTATGTGTGTGTGAGTGTATGTGTGTGTGTGTGTGTGTGAGGAGTGTGTGTGTGTGTGTGTGTGTGTGTGTGTATGTGTGTGCTGCGTGTGTGAGTGTATATATATGTGTGTGTGTGTGCGTGTGTGTGTGTGTGTGTGTGTGTGTATTTTGAAAAGGAATGCACAATTTGCTTTTAACTCATTCGCATCGCAACGATTTTGAATTATTCAAAAAACTCACAAATCACTCCAGCCATGCACACAAACAAAACAGACATAAACAAAAGGAGAAATGAAAGAGGATTACGGGTTTTTACTTCAGGGTTTAGACATAGGGAAGTGGTAGATCAGACTTTTTAATATATATAGAGAGAGAACAATACCGATTTGAAAAACACACAAGTCTAATACATTTGTCCCAAAATTTCGTCATGGGTATTTACTGCACTTTATCAAGGTCTCAAGACATTGATATTTATATAGACTTTATACAGAAAAACTCCACACCGATTGTTTCCCTCACAACGAACCACTACAAAAGCAAAGTCAGGGGCAAAAGTGTGGTCTAAGGGAGTGAAGCGAGTTTAGAAGTGACCAAGGTATGGGTGCACACAGATTTACTTCCCTTGAAGCTAATGCGTAAAGTTGACAGCTATCTATTAATTCCGAACATATATGACCGGAACGACTTGAATTAGTGTATTGTGATGCCATTGTTGTTACGGGAATGCTATTGTTGTTACGGTAATGCTATTGTTGTTACGGTGGTGCTATTGTTGTTATGGTAATGCTATTGTTGTTACGGTGATGCTATTGTTGTTATGGTAATGCTATTGTTGTTACGGTGATGCTATTGTTGTTACGGTGATGCTATTGTTGCTATGGTAATGTCCCCACGCAGTCTCGGTGGAGGGGGAGCGCACGGGCAGGGTGTGGGCTCGCTACAAGGGCCGGGACTTCGCCCTGTGTGCCGACCACTGGACCACCACCATCGCCCAACAGATCTGTGCCGACATCGACCAGCTGTGAGTCAACGGGATTTATGTCCTCCGCCACTGTCGTAGTAAATGTGCGACCGACCCTCTCTGCTTTCAAAGCTAACCTCAAAACCCACCTGTTCCCCCAGTCATTAAAGCTCCGCTCTCTTTCTCTTCTCTCTCTTGCCATTAGGTCTGTTTCTGCTATATTCCATTTATGTCATCCGTGTGTTCGCTTTGTATTGCGTTTTTGTTTGAATGCGTTATGGATGCTAACGTGTGTGTGCGCTTTGATTTGATTTATATCAAGATTCAGCGCCGTATAAATACTGTATGTTGTTGTTGTTGTTGCTAAATGTGACCCAGCACCACGAAAGGGACATTAAGTCGCTGGGCTAGTTTCTCACAAGCTTGCAAAGTCAAAAATATAAAATATAAATTTTCTTTCTCTAATCAATTTCATATTTACAAGAGTTATGGGTATTTTCGTAACGCTCTCTAGCATCTGGTCATCTTTCATATTGAAGCGATTCGGTTATAAAGGACAGTCTTTCCAGTTGGGTCTCTAAATGACGCGCTCTCCCTCTTCAAAAAGTGCCTGACAGCAAATTTAAATTCGGTCGAAAAACGGCGGAGTAGGTTGACACACACACAGACACACACACAGCCACACACACACACACACTTGCCTTTTTATTTTATTTTCTTTGTTTCAGCTAGGCTAAACGTTAGACTGTGACATGTGGACACACAGACACGACCCGTTCCAAAGTGACCAGATAAATGATTGACACTACTAAATAGGGCATTTGCCACGAGCGTTCCGTCTCTATACTAGTCTACTAATTTGCCCGCGCTCGTTCTGCCCGAGTTTACGCTGACCTTTCTAATTCAACTCTCTAAATTCATCTCGATGAAATTGAAGGTCGCCGGCTCGCGGCAAATGCCCTATTGAATACAGACAGACATACGCATGGAGTTCCAAAGTGTGCACGTGTGTGTGCGTGTGTGTGTGTGTATGTGTGTGTGCTTGTGTGTTGTGTGTGTATGTATGTGTGTGTGTGTGCGCGCGCTTGCTTGTGTGTGTGTGTGTGTGTGTGTGTGTGTGTGTGTGTGTGTGTGTGTGTGTGTGTATGTGTATGTATGTATGTGTGTGTGTGTTGTGTGTGTATGTATGTATGTGTGTGTGTGTGTGTGTGTGCGTGCGTGTGTGTGTGTGTGTGTGTGCGTGTGCGCGCGCGCGTGTGTGTGTATATGTGTGTGTGTGTGTGTGCGCGTGCGTGCGTGCGTATGTGTGTGTGTGTGTGTGTGTGTGTGTGTGTGTGTGTGTACAAATGACCACTAGTCAGTCTGGCTGACCATCAGTCATTATCAGTTTTAACATGTTAGTGTTACGTAACACAAACTAACAGTCAGACTTACAAACAAACACACATAGTTACCATGGTGACGACGCGCTTCATGCATCACGTGAAATACTTCCCTCTACAAAATCATTCTACTACTTTCGCTCTATATAGCAAGCAGACCCAATACACGAATTTCACGTGAGTCATGACTCGCATCGTCGCAATCGCATCGCATTGATACAGAATCGTATGTAGTGTAGCCGACCTTCACCTTCCTTTTAACTCATTCGCATCGCAACGTCAGCAAAAAATCGTACGACTGTACGATACGATGCGATCACGTGATCTCGAAGCACCAATCGTATCGTACAGTCGTACGAATTTTAGTGGACGTGTGGCTGGGCCTTTAGTGAGCTGGCATTCAGCTGCAATGAAGTATTTTTTAACATTTCTTTTCTTTGTTTTTTTGACTCACGAGTTGGAAGCGTACAAACTAGCATTCAGCATTCAGTGGGGAAGCCTCTGTGCACACGTTGATCCGTTTGTCTTGTCCGCCCCTTGCAGACAGCTGGCTGGATGGAAGGACGTGCCACCCCCACCCACCCTGACCGACTTCGTGGCGTTCACCAACAACACCGTCAGTGCCCTCACCACCAACCTGCAACTCCGGTGAGTATTGGTACCAAGCTCTTCACTGCTCTCAGTATTGGTACCAAGCTCTTCACTGCTCTCAGTATTGGTACCAACCTCTTCACTGCTCTCAGTATTGGTACCAATCTCTTCACTGCTCTCAGTATTGGTACCAACCTCTTCACTGCTCTCAGTATTGGTACCAATCTCTTCACTGCTCTCAGTATTGGTACCAAGCTCTTCACTGCTCTCAGTATTGGTACCAACCTCTTCACTGCTCTCAGTATTGGTACCAACCTCTTCACTGCTCTCAGTATTGGTACCAACCTCTTCACTGCTCTCAGTATTGGTACCAATCTCTTCACTGCTCTCAGTATTGGTACCAAGCTCTTCACTGCTCTCAGTATTGGTACCAACCTCTTCACTGCTCTCAGTATTGGTACCAACCTCTTCACTGCTCTCAGTATTGGTACCAACCTCTTCACTGCTCTCAGTATTGGTACCAACCTCTTCACTGCTCTCAGTATTGGTACCAACCTCTTCACTGCTCTCAGTATTGGTACCAACCTCTTCACTGCTCTCAGTATTGGTACCAACCTCTTCACTGCTCTCAGTATTGGTACCAACCTCTTCACTGCTCTCAGTATTGGTACCAAGCTCTTCACTGCTCTCAGTATTGGTACCAACCTCTTCACTGCTCTCAGTATTGGTACCAATCTCTTCACTGCTCTCAGTATTGGTACCAACCTCTTCACTGCTCTCAGTATTGGTACCAATCTCTTCACTGCTCTCAGTATTGGTACCAACCTCTTCACTGCTCTCAGTATTGGTACCAACCTCTTCACTGCTCTCAGTATTGGTACCAACCTCTTCACTGCTCTCAGTATTGGTACCAACCTCTTCACTGCTCTCAGTATTGGTACCAACCTCTTCACTGCTCTCAGTATTGGTAGCAACCTCTTCACCAACCTCTTCACTGCTCTCAGTATTGGTACCAATCTCTTCACTGCTCTCAGTATTGGTACCAACCTCTTCACTGCTCTCAGTATTGGTACCAATCTCTTCACTGCTCTCAGTATTGGTACCAACCTCTTCACTGCTCTCAGTATTGGTACCAACCTCTTCACTGCTCTCAGTATTGGTACCAATCTCTTCACTGCTCTCAGTATTGGTACCAACCTCTTCACTGCTCTCAGTATTGGTACCAACCTCTTCACTGCTCTCAGTATTGGTACCAACCTCTTCACTGCTCTCAGTATTGGTACCAACCTCTTCACTGCTCTCAGTATTGGTACCAACCTCTTCACTGCTCTCAGTATTGGTACCAACCTCTTCACTGCTCTCAGTATTGGTACCAACCTCTTCACTGCTCTCAGTATTGGTACCAACCTCTTCACTGCTCTCAGTATTGGTACCAACCTCTTCACTGCTCTCAGTATTGGTACCAACCTCTTCACTGCTCTCAGTATTGGTACCAACCTCTTCACTGCTCTCAGTATTGGTACCAACCTCTTCACTGCTCTCAGTATTGGTACCAACCTCTTCACTGCTCTCAGTATTAGTACCAACCTCTTCACTGCTCTCAGTATTGGTACCAACCTCTTCACTGCTCTCAGTATTGGTACCAACCTCTTCACTGCTCTCAGTATTGGTACCAACCTCTTCACTGCTCTCAGTATTGGTACCAACCTCTTCACTGCTCTCAGTATTGGTACCAATCTCTTCACTGCTCTCAGTATTGGTACCAACCTCTTCACTGCTCTCAGTATTGGTACCAACCTCTTCACTGCTCTCAGTCAGTATTGGTACCAACCTCTTCACTGCTCTCAGTATTGGTACCAATCTCTTCACTGCTCTCAGTATTGGTACCAATCTCTTCACTGCTCTCAGTATTGGTACCAATCTCTTCACTGCTCTCAGTATTGGTACCAACCTCTTCACTGCTCTCAGTATTGGTACCAACCTCTTCACTGCTCTCAGTACCAACCTCTTCACTGCTCTCAGTATTGGTACCAACCTCTTCACTGCTCTCAGTATTGGTACCAATCTCTTCACTGCTCTCAGTATTGGTACCAACCTCTTCACTGCTCTCAGTATTGGTACCAATCTCTTCACTGCTCTCAGTATTGGTACCAACCTCTTCACTGCTCTCAGTATTGGTACCAATCTCTTCACTGCTCTCAGTATTGGTACCAACCTCTTCACTGCTCTCAGTATTGGTACCAACCTCTTCACTGCTCTCAGTATTGGTACCAACCTCTTCACTGCTCTCAGTATTGGTACCAATCTCTTCACTGCTCTCAGTATTGGTACCAACCTCTTCACTGCTCTCAGTATTGGTACCAACCTCTTCACTGCTCTCAGTATTGGTACCAACCTCTTCACTGCTCTCAGTATTGGTACCAACCTCTTCACTGCTCTCAGTATTGGTACCAACCTCTTCACTGCTCTCAGTATTGGTACCAACCTCTTCACTGCTCTCAGTATTGGTACCAACCTCTTCACTGCTCTCAGTATTGGTACCAATCTCTTCACTGCTCTCAGTATTGGTACCAACCTCTTCACTGCTCTCAGTATTGGTACCAAGCTCTTCACTGCTCTCAGTATTGGTACCAACCTCTTCACTGCTCTCAGTATTGGTACCAACCTCTTCACTGCTCTCAGTATTGGTAGCAACCTCTTCACTGCTCTCAGTATTGGTACCAAGCTCTTCACTGCTCTCAGTATTGGTACCAACCTCTTCACTGCTGTGTTGATGACTGACCATGGTACCACCAACCTACAACTCCGGTGAGTATTTTAGCTTCTTCTTCTTCTGCGTTCCCAGGCCATATGGCCATAATGGTTAAGGTTGTATGTGTCAGTTTTCAGTGTTCACTGGTCTCCCCGCCGCGTACATCCGACACATTCCGATTTCGGAGGAGCTCATAGGAGAAAAAATATTTTGAAGTGTCTCTGTGTCCACATGTTTATGTTTCCACGTATCGATGTGTCCGAGTGTCTATGTGTCCACGTGTCTATGTGTCCACGTATCAATGTGGCCGAGTGTCTATGTGTCCACGTATTGATGTGGCCGAGTGTCTATGTGTCCACGTTTCCACGTATCGATGTGTCCGAGTGTCTATGTGTCCACGTATTGATGTGGCCGAGTGTCTATGTGTCCACGTATTGATGTGGCCGAGTGTCTATGTGTCCACGTATTGATGTGTCCGAGTGTCTATGTGTCTATGTGTCCACGTATCGATGTGGCCGAGTGTCTATGCGTCTATGTGTCCACGTATTGATGTGGCCGAGTGTCAATGTGTCTATGTGTCTATGTGTCCACGTATTGATGTGGCCGAATGTCTATGTGTCCACGTTTCCACGTATCGATGTGGCCGAGTGTCTATTTATACACGTGTCTATGTTTCCACGTATCGATGTGTCCGAGTGTCAATGTGTCCACGTGTCTATGTGTCCACGTGTTGATGTGTCCGAGTGTCTATGTGTCCACGTATCGATGTGTCCGAGTGTCAATGTGTCCACGTGTCTATGTGTCCACGTATTGATGTGTCCGACTGTCTATGTGTCCACGTATTGATGTGTCCGAGTGTCAATGTGTCCACGTATTGATGTGTCCGAGTGTCAATGTGTCCACGTGTCTATGTGTCCACGTATTGATGTGTCCGAGTGTCTATGTGTCCACGTATTGATGTGTCCGAGTGTCTATGTGTCCACGTATTGATGTGTCCGAGTGTCTATGTGTCCACGTATTGATGTGTCCGAGTGTCTATGTGTCCACGTATTGATGTGTCCGAGTGTCTATGTGTCCACGTATTGATGTGTCCGAGTGTCTATGTGTCCACGTATTGATGTGTCCGAGTGTCTATGTGTCCACGTATTGATGTGTCCGAGTGTCTATGTGTCCACGTATTGATGTGTCCGAGTGTCTATGTGTCCACGTATTGATGTGTCCGAGTGTCTATGTGTCCACGTATTGATGTGTCCACGTGTCTATGTGACCACGTATTGATGTGTCCGAGTGTCTATGTGTCCACGTATTGATGTGTCCACGTGTCTATGTGTCCACGTATTGATGTGTCCGAGTGTCTATGTGTCCATGTGTCCTTCACTGTGTGATGTGTCCGAGTGTCAATGTGTCCACGTATTGATGTGTCCGACGTGTCTATGTGTCCACGTGTCTATGTGTCCACGTATTGATGTGTCCGAGTGTCTATGTGTCCACGTATTGATGTGTCCGAGTGTCTATGTGTCCACGTATTGATGTGTCCGAGTGTCAATGTGTCCACGTGTCTATGTGTCCACGTATTGATGTGTCCGAGTGTCTATGTGTCCACGTATTGATGTGTCCACGTGTCTATGTGTCCACGTATTGATGTGTCCGACGTGTCTATGTGTCCACGTATTGATGTGTCCGAGTGTCTATGTGTCCACGTGTCTATGTGTCCACGTGTTGATGTGTCCGAGTGTCTATGTGTCCACGTATTGATGTGTCCGACTGTCTATGTGTCCACGTATTGATGTGTCCGAGTGTCTATGTGTCCACGTATTGATGTGTCCGAGTGTCTATGTGTCCACGTATTGATGTGTCCGAGTGTCTATGTGTCCACGTGTCTATGTGTCCACGTATTGATGTGTCCACGTGTCTATGTGACCACGTATTGATGTGTCCGAGTGTCTATGTGTCCACGTATTGATGTGTCCACGTGTCTATGTGTCCACGTATAGATGTGTCCGAGTGTCTATGTGTCCACGTGTCTATGTGTCCACGTGTGTATGTGTCCACGTGTCTAGTGTCTACGTATTGATGTGTCCACGTATTGATGTGTCCACGTGTCTATGTGTCCACGTGTCTATGTGTCCACGTATTGATGTGTCCGAGTGTCTATGTGTCCACGTATTGATGTGTCCGAGTGTCTATGTGTCCACGTATTGATGTGTCCGACGTGTCTATGTGTCCACGTATTGATGTGTCCGACGTGTCTATGTGTCCACGTGTCTATGTGTCCACGTATTGATGTGTCCGAGTGTCTATGTGTCCACGTGTCTATGTGTCCACGTGTCTATGTGTCCACGTGTCTATGTGTCCACGTATTGATGTGTCCGACGTGTCTATGTGTCCACGTATTGATGTGTCCGAGTGTCTATGTGTCCACGTGTCTATGTGTCCACGTATTGATGTGTCCACGTGTCTATGTGTCCACGTATCGATGTGTCCGAGTGTCAATGTGTCCACGTGTCTATGTGTCCACGTATTGATGTGTCCGACTGTCTATGTGTCCACGTATTGATGTGTCCGAGTGTCTATGTGTCCACGTATTGATGTGTCCGAGTGTCTATGTGTCCACGTGTCTATGTGTCCACGTGTCTATGTGTCCACGTGTCTATGTGTCCACGTGTCTATGTGTCCACGTGTTGATGTGTCCACGTGTCTATGTGTCCACGTATTGATGTGTCCACGTGTCTATGTGTCCACGTATTGATGTGTCCACGTGTCTATGTGTCCACGTATTGATGTGTCCGAGTGTCTATGTGTCCACGTATTGATGTGTCCGACGTGTCTATGTGTCCACGTATTGATGTGTCCGAGTGTCTATGTGTCCACGTATTGATGTGTCCGAGTGTCTATGTGTCCACGTATTGATGTGTCCGACGTGTCTATGTGTCCACGTATTGATGTGTCCGAGTGTCTATGTGTCCACGTATTGATGTGTCCGAGTGTCTATGTGTCCACGTATTGATGTGTCCGACTGTCTATGTGTCCACGTATTGATGTGTCCGAGTGTCTATGTGTCCACGTATTGATGTGTCCGACTGTCTATGTGTCCACGTATTGATGTGTCCGAGTGTCTATGTGTCTATGTTGCCACTGGGATCCTTAACGTGCGCGGAGTGCATGGACACACGGGCCTCAGTTTTTGTCGTCTTATCCGGAATACTTAGCTGTTCAAACCATAGAATGAAATAGTGAGGCCAAGAGAGGAGATTGCGAAATTGAACAAAGGGTAAATACTCACTTTCTAATTAACTCCCCTCCACCAAAGTTGATTACGATACCAATCACCTAGCAATGCGTGGGTCAGAACCAAAGTGAGACAAACAAAGCATCATTCTCCAAAACAAAAGTGCCAAGTTCGCCTTTATGACCCTCCACCCACACAGTACACATCAACAATGGTGGAGAGGACGACATACAAACAAATCAACATGGTGGAGAGTTAATTGGAAAGAGAGTATTCACCCTTTGTTCAGTTTCGTTGTTCAGACCATAGCATGAAATAGTGAGGCCAAGAGAGGAGATAACGAAAAATTGTAACAAAGGAGGAAAACTCTCTTTCTAATTAAGATGATCGGTATCGTAATCAACTTTGGTGGAGGGAGGGGGAGTTAATTAGAAAGAGAGTTTTCCCCCTTTGTTCCATTTTGTTCAGACCATATTGAAATCTAGTGTTGGACAGTGAGAGGACAAATTCCGCTGGGTCCAGGAAGGATCTGGTGGTTTGTTGTTTGACAGTTAGATGCTTGCTGTTATTTCAGAGAAAGCTGTCAGTCTGGGAAACTCATCAACCTGACCTGCCATAAGGAAGGTAGGAGAATAAATGCGTACATAATTAGTGGAGAAACAGGGAGAGAGAGGGGGGGGGGAGAGAGAGAGAGAGAGAGACAGACAGACAGACAGAGAGGGAGAGAGACAGAGAGAGGGGGAGACAGAGAGAGAGGGGAGAGAGAGAGAGAGAGAGGGAGGGAGGGAGAGAGAGAGGGACCGAGAGAGAGAGAGAGGGAGAGACACACACACACACACACACACACACACACACACACACACACACACACACACACACACACACACACACACACAGAGGGGAATGACTTTTCAGACTATAATACACCCTCCAAATGTCACCCAACATTCAGATTGTGTTCTTATATTTTCTCTCAAGGGCCTGCTAAACTGCATACGATTCGATTCACTGCTTGTGACATTTGTGAGGCATGATTGACCTGAAATTATCCTGTCTAAATAAATCTGATGAAATCCTGCTACTGTTATGTTCGCTTCTTGTGTAGTCTCCCGTCAACGAATCTGATCAAATATCTTATTTTTTGTATCGGACATTTCATTAGATTCGTGTATTGCGGTCTACAGGAATATAGTGAACGAAAATAGTGGAGTTATTTTTGCAGGGAAGTATTTCACGTGAATCATGACTCGCAGACATCGTCACAGTCGTATCGTATTGGGGTCAAACATTAGGGAGGATCTACGGGAATGCGCGAGACAACAGAGTATCTAGAAGAAGAAAGTGGACAGGAGAAAAATAAGAAAAACAGAATGCTTGGCCCAGCCAGCCAGGTCCCGCTGATCGGTCCCTAACATGATGCCGCGCCGAGCGAGAGAATGACCCAGCCAGCCAGGTCCCGCTAATCGGGCCGATTCGTTCCTCCATTCTCTTCGCCGTGTCTTTCAAAGCCTCTGCGATGTACCGTGTTGTGACAGAGTGTTCTTCGTTTCAAACACATCCACCGCATCACCCGCTGACACTTCTGGATGTTCTGTGCTTGCCACTTCCTCTAATCTGTCACTCTCTTTGACTCTGCCTTTTCCCTTGACCTACTGTCATCTACTATCGTTCTGCCTTTACCAGTCCATTGGCCCTGTCTTTTTTTGAAAAAAACCACTTTCAAAAAGTTTCCTCCAGCCGAAGTCGGACTTGCTGGGCCTACTATTTGTTAGTTAGGCGCATAACGGCAGCATGACGCATCTGCGCTCATAATTGACAGGAAGCTGTCTAAGCGATCGAAGAAGAAGAAGTGAACTGACTGTGTCTCCCTCATAACGCTGACTGACGTTCAGGGGAGGTGGGAAGACTGCTACGCTGAGAAACGTTGTTGTCAGTTTTGTCGACAGTGTAGAACAAGCTGGGAGGTGTTGGCAAAAACAAATTACAGGGAGGCAGGGCTCCCAATCGTCCCGCAAAACAAAGGGGTCCCAGGGACTCCTTCACTTACAGTATAGAGGGTTCTAGAGGCGGGATAGAGGGTCCCAGTGGCATTACGAATGCCAAAACGAATTTGTCTAGTGCATCCCTGGAACCCCCTGCATATTCTTTTAGAGGGTCCTTTAGAATGTTAGTGCTTCATAGACACCCATTCCCTGGGAGCGCCGGGGAGGAGAAACATGTTCACTTTCTGTTTGCTGACTTCTCCTGTGCTTTCGGCGCGATTTCTATCACGATTGACTCGAGACTGACCTTTCTTCCGGTAGTAAACGGCACGGTGATTGGCTGCTTGAGAGACAAAATGGCTGCCCGGAAGTCGACCTCAGTCTCAAAACAATGCCAGCTCGATCTTCGGAACCTTCAATTTGTGAAGCTCGACAGGTCCATATCTCCCAGCATCTGCTTTAGGGTTCGTTCTAGGTTGAGGGGCAGACCGTTGACAGGCATTGTGAAGCGTACAGTTGACAAAGTACAGACATTCTTTGGAGGGAGTGAAAAACACGTCTCATCGGCAACCGACAAGGGAGATCACTCCTGTAATAGAGAGAGAGAGGGGGGAGAGAGAGAGAGCAGAGAGAGATAGAGAGAGAGAGAGAGAGAGAGAGAGAGAGAGAGAGAGAGAGCAGGGAGAGAAAGAGAGAGAGAGATGGAGAGGAGAGAGAGAGAAAGAGGGAGAGAGAGAGGGAGAGAGAGAGAGAGAGGGAGAAAACTTGAAAACTTGAAAACTTAAACTTTATTTTCCAAGGATATAGATTTTAGGCAACGCCTATTCTTCCAATCTGTCCTTGAGAGAGAGAGGGAGAGAGATAGAGAGCAGAGAGAGAGAGGGAGAGAGAGAGAGAGGGAGAGGAGAGAGAGAGAGAGATAGAGAGCAGAGGGAGAGGGAGAGAGAGAGAGAGAGAGAGAGAGAGGGAGAGAGATAGAGAGCAGAGAGAGAGAGAGAGGGAGAGAGATGGAGAGGAGAGAGAGGGAGAGAGATAGAGAGCAGAGGGAGAGAGAGAGAGAGAGAGAGAGAGAGAGAGAGAGAGAGTGTGTGATGTATGTAAAGAATAATTGATTGACTGAGTTAGTGAGCGAGTGATTGATTGATTGATTTTGACTGATTGAGTAAGAGTGATTGATGGATTGTCTGATTCATTGATTGATTGACTGATTGATTGGTTGATGGATTGAATAATTGATTGACTGACTAACTGACTGACTGACTGACTGATTGATTGACTGACTGATTGACTGATTGATTGACTAACTGATTGACTGACTGACTGATTGATCAATAATCGCTTGTCTCCTGGCAGAGTGCGGGCTGCGACAGGCGCCCTTCCTGCAGTCGTTCGTGGCCGGGGGGCAGGTGGTGCCCCCTGGGAAGTGGCCCTGGGTGGCCTCCCTTCTGCATCTGGGCCGCTTCGTCTGTGGGGGCGCCCTGATCGGCCCTCGCCACGTGCTGACGGCCGCTCACTGCATCCTCAAGTAAGTTGGGATAAGAAGGATAGTGTGGAGGTATGTAAGCAGTTGTGTTTAATATAAATAATTTTAGGGCAATTGTAAAGCGCTTAGAGCTTAAATGTGAAGCGCTATATACATGTTCTTGAATAATAATAATAATAAAGTTGGTTTTGCCGGTCCAGTCTGCTCGCACTATGTGGTATTTAGAGGTGGGGGGGGGGGAGAGAACCGGTTTGAACCAAAACACTGGTGCTAAACTTTCGCGCTTCGAAAAACCGGTTCGAGTTGCTGTGAACCGGTTTTTTAAACTGCAAACTGAAAGTAAAGTGTTTTTCTTAGAATAAAGCATTCTTTTCGAAAAACAACACTGATTCTCAGCGCAGATTGGGTGTTTGTAAACCAAGAGTAGATGTTTCTAGTTTGTGGTGGTGAATGGCTTTGACTTTGAGTGTTGAGTTGAGTGTGTGTGTGTCATAAGTCATAAGTTTCTTTATTGTGTGTGTATGTGTGCGCGTGCGTGCGTGTGTGCGAATATTCTGACAAATAAATGTGTGTTTGCATAGGTGAAACTAGTGATGCGAGTACTGGTTGAAAAAACCGGTTTGGTAAAACCGGTTCGAATAGGGAAAACCGGTTTACCGAACCGGTTCGGATTTTTTAACCGGTTCTCAATTCTTCTTATTTTCTCTTCATATCAGAGCCAGCGAAGGAACGGAGACGTACGACTTCAGCTCTACCCCGTATTACTTCACAGTGGTCCTGGGATCCACGCATCGCTTGGGACAGTCCCCGCAAGCCACCAGCTCTCCGTATCGTATCCGAGTCAAGGCCATCTCCCTCCACCCCAACCTCACCCGCCTGCTCTCTGGAGGTCAGCTTGTTTTCTCTGATTCCATTAATAATGATACTACTAGTAATAATAATACGGAGAGAGAGAGAGAGAGAGAGAGAGAGAGAGAGAGAGAGAGAGAGAGAGAGAGAGAGAGTGTTGATGCTTTATTCAACTGATTGTATTATGTATTGTGTTCTTGGGTGGGGTGAGTGGTGGTGATGGTAATGGTGTGGGGGTGCGTG
>CM065711.1:2252836-2270336 GCA_017654935.2 Phymorhynchus buccinoides | reverse complement strand
AATCAGGTGCGCCTTGTAGTCTGCAAAATACGGTAATGACTATGAGAGGAGATCAGGGTGTTCTGGGGAGCTGTCGGTGGACGGTCGTGGTGGAGCCCTCGGAGGAGGACCTCACTCACGCTGGCTCTGCGACTAGGAGAATAGTGTTGTCTGTAGGGGGGCTTACTTAGTAGATGGTGTCAAATCAATCAAATCAAATCAAATCAAATTCACTTTATTATCTCCCAAGGAGAAATTTTGTTCAGGTGCCAGAATAACAAAGACATCGACATTCAGCATGCATGAATAGGAGCAAAAGTTACACATAATACACACTTAAAGATACACATTATATGTGGATACATACACGTCTAAGGATAAGCATGCATAGTTTCTTTTAACACGATGAACACACATTTAAACCTAAAAGGATCATGAGTTTAGGAGGTGGATGGATCTGGGGATGAAGGATTTCTGTGCCCTGGAGTTGACTTTAAAAGTTTTGTACCGACGTCCAGAACGTCCTGAACAGGCTCCGCTGAACTCCACCAAAGTGACTCAGCAGCAATGCGGTGTCTCCTCGGTTGGTTGCCTCATGACGGCCTAACATAGATTCGCTCCCCTGGGACTGCTGATCTCGGATTCTGCGACGTGAACGAGCCGGGGTGTAGCTGCGAATTTGGATTCGGAATGAGCTGCGTGGGAGCGACGCCAATGTACGACCCATTAGATGGGACAGCAAAAACACACCAACATATGAGAGGCTGTTTCTGATTGGTCACTGTTGAAAGTAAGGAAGCCCGTAATTGGTAGAGGAAAGTATGGACAACTGATTGGCTGGGGAAGGTAAGGAAGCATCTGATTGGCTGGGGAAAGTAAGGAAGCCGCTGATTGGATGGAGAAAGTAAGGAAGCCTCTGATTGGCTGGGGAAAGTAAGGAAGCCGCTGATTGGATGGAGAAAGTAAGGAAGCCTCTGATTGGCTGGGGAAAGTAAGGAAGCCTCTGATTGGCTGGGGAAAGTAAGGAAGCCTCTGATTGGCTGGGGAAAGTAAGGAAGCTCTCTGATTAGTAGAGGAAAGTATGGAAGCCTCTGTTTGGCTGGGGGAAGTATGGAAGCCTCTGATTGGTTGAACAAGAGCGAAGCGCCACAAAGACTCGCTTATGCGTGTATTTGGTACACACACACACACACACACACACACACACACACACACACACACACACACACACACACACACACACACACACACACACACACACACACACACACACACACACACACACACACACACACACAAATCATCAGTGCATAGACGAGACTTCGCACGTCAAAAAGCCACTGACGATGATGACTATTGTTGTTGTTATTATTATTATGATTATTATTATGATTATGATTGTGATTATTATTATTATTATTATTATATTATGATGATGATGATGGCGATGGTGATGATGATGATGATGGTGATGGTGATGGTGATGATGATGATGATGTGGTGATGGTGATGATGATGGTGATGACGATGGTGATGATGATGGTGATGATGATGATGATGATGATGATGATGATGATGGTGATGATGAATTGTTCTACACGCAGGGAGACAGTGGGGGTCCCCTGATGTGCCGGTCCCCTAGCAGCAATCGCTGGGTGCTGACTGGTGTGATGACGATGATGATGATGATGGTGATGATGATGATGGTGATGATGACGACGATGGTCATGGTGATGGTGATGATGACGATGGTGATGGTGATGATGATGATGGTGATGATGATGCTGATGATGATGATGATGGTGATGGATGATGATGATGGTGATGATGATGGTGATGATGATGGTGATGGTGATGATGATGATGATGGTGATGATGATGGTGATGATCATGATGGTGATGATCATGATGGTGATGATGATGATGGTGATGATGATGGTGATGATGGTGATGATGATGATGATGATGATGATGATGATGATGATGATGATGATGATGGTGATGATGATGATGATGATGATGGTGATGATGATGGTGATGGTGATGACGATGACGATGATGATGATGAATTGTTCTACACGCAGGGAGACAGTGGGGGTCCCCTGATGTGTCTGTCCCCTAGCAGCAATCGCTGGGTGCTGACTGGTGTGATGATGGTGATGATGATGATGATGATGAATTGTTCTACACGCAGGATGACAGTGGGGGTCCCCTGATGTGTCTGTCCCCTAGCAGCAATCGCTGGGTGATGACTGGTGATGATGATGGTGATGATGATGATGGTGATGATGATGATGATGATGAATTGTTCTACACGCAGGGCGACAGTGGGGGTCCCCTGATGTGTCTGTCCCCTAGCAGCAATCGCTGGGTGCTGACTGGTGTGATGATGGTGATGATGATGATGATGATGATGATGATGATGGTGATGATGATGAATTGTTCTACACGCAGGGCGACAGTGGGGGGCCCCTGATGTGCCTGTCCCCTAGCAGCAATCGCTGGGTGCTGACCGGCGTGGTGAGCAGAGGCAGCACCCCGTGTGGAGCCTACCACCCCAATCTGCGAGCCAACCGCTTCGCCCGCCTGTCCAGTATGGCCGAATGGATCCGACAGCGTATTGGACAGGAAGGCTAACCCGCCTGCCCTAGCAGCACGAGAGCAGGCCCCTTACCAACAACCCTGAAAGCCAGTGTCTGTGTGTGATGGGTCGAGACAGCACCACTACCGCCCCAATCTGCGAGCTAACCGTCTGTCCAGTATGGATGAATGGATTCGACAGTTGTGGACAGTCATTTGTAATAGAGCAAGGTCTTAACACCAATTTAGCAACGTGCGATATCTTTGTTTCAAAGTCTTTCTGTCAGTATAAGCGTGCAGCATCATAATGTAAAAAATCTCGGATTGAAAGAGATTCTCTGAGCTACGCGGATCAGCGTTCACCTTGGTGGACGTTTTGCTTTGCTCAATGGGATTGGTCAGGGAAAACATAAGATGAACATTTGCAACATAAGTATCATAATAATGGTCTATATCGTGGCACCATTTGTATTGCTGTGATGTTAATAGAATAGCCACATTCAGAAACTTATCGAGAACCCCTCGTATAGTAAATACGCCCAACTTCCATTTTAGGGTGGGAAGTCTCCCCGTGGGGATACCGGGGGGTCTTTTGTAAAAATAGTTCCCCCACCTTCTGGAAGTTCTGTGCTTGTAACTTCCTCTAATCTGCCACTCTCTTTGACTCTGCCTTTTCCCTTTGCTTTCTATCATCTACTCTCTTTCTGACTTATTGGCCCATTCTCCTGCCTTTGTTCCAAATAATTTTCTCCCTTGAGCTCCTCCGAAATCGGAATGTGTCGACTGTACGCAGCGGGGAGACCAGTGAAAACTGAAAACCAGATACATACGTACCTTACCCATTATGACCATATGGCCTGGGAATGCAGAAGAAGAAGAAGGGTGGGAACTGACCAAGACCAACAGGACCCCAGGGCCAAGGCTTGTTGGGACTGTACGTGCCTGACTTATGATAACACATGGCGGGCTTAATGAAGAAAATGTCAACTTATTCTGTCAACCCAAACAGTTTCTACTCACTCTGTAGCTTTCTCCAAGCGTCCACCTGGCTTCCTCAGCTCTTGCACACTGAAGGTGGTTTTTGACGGTGGTTAGGTGGCTGGTTTGCTCTCACATTTGTGTGGAGGGGTCGAGGAGGAGTGGAGATTGTACAGTGCCAAATTGTGCGTCAGGAAGGGAGAAAGATGGAGAGAGAGAGAGGGGGGAGAGAGAGAGAGGGAGATAGAGACAGGCAGGGAGAGCGAGAGGAAGAGAGAGACAGGGAGAGAGAGAGAGGAAGAGAGAGAGAGGGGAAGAGAGAGAGACAGGGAAGGAGAGAGAGAGGAAGAGAGAGCGACAGGGAGAGAGAAGTGTAAGGGAGCTTAATGAAGTGTTAGTCTGTGGGTGGGTGTGCGCATGCGAGAGAGAAATCAAGAGAGAATGATATGTATGTGTGCGTGTGTGCATACATGTGTGCATGTGCTTATATATATATATATGTGTGTGTGTGTGTGTGTGTGTGTGTGTGCGCGCGTGCGTGTGTGTGTGTGTGTATGTGAAAGCTGTGGCTTCTTATATTTGTGTTGACTTTCACGCCATATCAGAAATCATATCATGTATTTTAATTATCATATCTTTTATTAGTTTTCTGCAGCTGCCAAACCAACAAAATAGGAAGACAATATATATTGCCATTATGCAGTGTGATACTCATCATTTTGCCTATTTGGTTTTGTTACCGATTTTGTATTTTACTGCTAATTTTTGTATTCATGCTGCTGATATTGAAATGTATTTCAAATGTACGTGGGTCTTTTTATACTTATTTATGTGGTTGTTATAGATCAATTCTGATGTCGATTTTTGTTGTTGCATTTTTCCTTACAGGTCTTTGTGTGTGTGTGTGTGTGTGTGTGTGTGTGTGTGTGTGTGTGTGTGTGTGTGTGTGTGTGTGTGTGCGTGCGTGTGCGTGCGTGTGCGTGTGTGTGTGTTTACGTGAAAGTGTTATTGGAAATTCTCATGCATTGTGTGAATGACACATTTTTGTTGGAAAACTTGCGTTGGAATACAAACAAATTGTTGTTTAAGTGATCCGAACAAATACATAAACAATATCAACAAATTAATACCAACGTTGTTTCGCATCAAAAAAAGAAGAAAGAGAAAAAGAAACAATGAAGCAACAGTGACTTCATAAAAATGAGATCATATTATTGTCCATGTCGTCTTAAAGATGCACTGACCCACCACGATTTAGTCCCTTGGGTTTGTTTCTTGGTAGCTGTGGCCCATATACAAATGCCCCCAACTTGAAATTGAGGCTGCTCTTTAAAA
This sequence comes from Phymorhynchus buccinoides, assembly GCA_017654935.2. NCBI lineage: Eukaryota > Metazoa > Mollusca > Gastropoda > Neogastropoda > Raphitomidae > Phymorhynchus > Phymorhynchus buccinoides. The sequence continues at coordinate 2,265,464 of CM065711.1, read as the reverse complement.
TGATGTTTCGTTTTCAATTTGGATGCATTTGTATGGCAGTCAAACCTGGTCAAAACAAGATTTCTTACCAGCTATAAGAGGGAAAACACGTAAAAGCCGTTATTTTGACACGTGATCTGGTGGGTCTTTAATGAACCTTTACCGGACTTCTGGGGTCGCCCACGACCCCTTGACACACAAAACATGTTATATCTCTAAAACTATTTAAGCAATCTTCATGAAATTTCATGACTTTGTAAAAAACGTAAATGGCGTTAAGTGTGTTAAATTTCATTAATGTGTATAAAATATAAATGACGTAAATTGACGCGTAATTTTAATATACCTGTCCGGATGACGGGGGTCTCCCACGACCCCTACTTTAAAGAGCACTGCAGTGCATTGAGTAGGGGTCGTGGGAGACCCCGCCATCCAGACAGGGATAAACACATGGTGCCTCTTTGACAAGTAGGGGTCATGGGAGACCCCCGCCATCCGGACAGGGATAAACACATGGTGACTCATTGACAAGTAGGGGTCATGGGAGACCCCCGCCATCCAGACAGGGATGTGCCTCTTTGACAAGTAGGGGTCGTGGGAGACCCCCGCCATCCGGACAGGGATAAACACATGGTGACTCATTGACAAGTAGGGGTCGTGGAAGACCCCCGCCATCCGGACAGGGATAAACACCTAGGAATTCGCTCTTTGCTGAGTAGGGGGTCGTGGAAGACCCCCGCCATCATGTCTGTGCAGTCAAAAGCATGATCCGGTAAAGGTTAAGGAGGGAATGGGAGGGATTTTGAAATTTAAAAAAAACCCAAATCAATGAAAAGCAACAAGAACTGCGAAAACAATACACTGAAACTATATTTTGTGTGTGAAACATGAGGATGAAAAGTAGTGGACAAAGGGGGGAGGATAGGAGGAGGGGAGGGAGGGAAAGAGGGGGGGTAAGTCAGTAAGTCAGAAAGATAGTAGATGATAGAAAGCAAAGGGAAAAGGAAGAGTCAAAGAGAGTGGCAGATAGAGGAAGTTACAAGCACAGAACTTCCAGAAGGTGGGGGAACTATGTTTTTGCGAAAGACCCCCCCGGTATCCCCCCTACTGGGAAGTTCACTGCATAAAACAAACTGCTCCAAAATTCTTGCTTTGGATCTTCAGATAACATCAAGCTGAAAAATCAAAACTCTCATTCAAAATTAGTTATGAACAATGTTTTTGTAGATTGTAGATATAGTTAGACTGGGGGGGATACAAACACCCGCCATTTGTTATGCCACAAATATCTATACAATGATCAGGAATCTTCATTTTATAGATTCATGCATCGGTTGTGATCATATTTATTTGTTTTCTTTGCTTTTGGTGTTGTTTTCCGCGTTATATATAACTCGATCTGTTTTAGTTAGGTATTGAGTTCGATATTTCAACGTCCTCAGCAGTCTTGTTTTGGGCTCTTGAGTTTGTGTCAAAACTTGTGTTTTGATAAATGTCTTTGTTTATCAATATTTTAAAATGTTGCGCACTTTGATGCTTTCCAAGAAAACTGTTGCCAAATGAAATCGAAATGAGCCTCGGTGATTTAGGATAGTTTACATGCTTTTGTTGTTGATGCTGTTGTTTATATATATATATATATATATTTTTCAAATTATTGTTTCTCTGATTTTCAGTGACTTTTATTCTCAGAGATTTTGCTCATTTTTGTTTAGTTTTGTTGTTGTTTTTATTTATCAGTGAAACGTACGAGTTTCATAGGTTGTTATCGTGTGCGTGACGAATGTGCGGCTCCACATAAAGATGCATGGCCATTGATAGCAAATACTGTGCCATGAGACGCTTCGTGTCAGTGACCACAAGGTTTGTCATTTCTTTTGTTGTTGGGGACATTACATTTGACAGCAGATGGGGATACCGGGGGGTCTTTTGTATAAATAGTTCCCCCACCTTCTGGACGTTCTGTGCTTGTAACTTCCTCTAATCTGTCACTCTCTTTGACTCTGCCTTTTCCCTTTGCTTACTGTCATCTACTACCTTTCTGCCTTACCCAGTCCATTCTCCTGCCTTTTTTCACGAAACGCTTTCAAAAAGATTTCCTCCAGCCAAAGTCGGACTTGCTGGGCCTAACTATTTCTTAGTTAGGCGCATAACGGCAGCATGACGCATCTGCGCTCATAATTGACAGGAAACTGTCTGAGCGATCGAAGAAGAAGAAGAAGACAGCAGATGTATATTAGCCAGCGGCAAAGCGAAAGCTGGTTCCTGTTTTCATGGCCGTCTGTTTGCTCCCTGTGCTTGACTGGCTGACCGACTGTGGCGCCGCGGTAGCGTTTGGACGGAGAGACCTCGGACACTGAAGTTTTGCACGCCGATAGGTAGTTAGGGTATCTAGGCCGAGTTCGGAGATGAAGGTCGTTGGTTAAAGGTCAAGGTCACTGTTGGGATAGCTCGGCCGAGTTCGAAGATGAAGGTCATTGGTCAAAGGTCAAGGTCACTGGAGCCAAAAAATGTGCTGCGTGGCTGGTGATATATCGTCTTCACGCTCTGTTATAGTTGATAGTTTATAGTGTATAGTTTATAGTTGATAGTGTATAGTTTAAAGTTGATAGTTTATAGTGTATAGTTTATAGTTGATAGTGTATAGTTTATAGTGTATAGTTTATAGTTGATAGTTGATAGTTTATAGTGTATAGTTGATAGTGTATAGTTGATAGTTTATAGTTGATAGTTTATAGTGTATAGTTTATAGTTTATGGTTGATAGTGTATAGTGTATAGTTTGATAGTTGATAGTTTATAGTTTATAGTTGATAGTTTATGATTTATAGTGTATAGTGTATAGTGTATAGTTTATAGTTTATAGTTTATAGTTTATTCCTATATTTTTTGTTTGATTGTTTGGCTACTAATGTTTACGTCACATTTATTACGCATGTCCTTGTTGTTTTACGCCACGTTTTAATCGCTATGTCTGTGTCACTCTACAATGGTGCTTCAAGGTGAAGCCAAGATGTCAGGGGGGGGGGGGGGGGGGGGGGGGGGGGGGGTGATGATGACAGTAAGCTTTAATCGCTATGTCTGTGCCACTCTACAATGGTGCTTCAAGGTGAAGCCAAGAAGATGTGGGGGGGGGGGGGGGGGGGGGGGGGGGGGGGGGGGTGATGACAGTAAGCTTTAATCGCTATGTCTGTGCCACTCTACAATGGTGCTTCAAGGTGAAGCCAAGATGTGTGGAAGGGGGGGGGGGGGGGGGGGGGGGGGGGGGGGATGATGACAGTAAGCTTTAATCGCTATGTCTGTGCCACTCTACAATGGTGCTTCAAGGTGAAGCCAAGATGTGAGGGGGGGGGGGGGGGGGGGGTGATGACAGTAAGCTTTAATCGCTATGTCTGTGCCACTCTACAATGGTGCTTCAAGGTGAAGCCAAGAGGTGGGGGGGGGGGGGGGGGGGGGGGGGGGGGGGAGGGGGGGGGTGGGGGGGGGGGTGATGACAGTAAGCTTTAATCGCTATGTCTGTGCCACTCTACAATGGTGCTTCAAGGTGAAGCCAAGATGTGAAGGGGGGGGGGGGGGGGGGGGGGGAGGGGGGGTGATGACAGTAAGCTTTAATCGCTATGTCTGTGCCACTCTACAATGGTGCTTCAAGGTGAAGCCAAGATGTGAAGGGGGGGGGGGGGGTGTGATGACAGTAAGCTTTAATCGCTATGTCTGTGCCACTCTACAATGGTGCTTCAAGGTGAAGCCAGGGGGGGGGGGGGGGGTGGGTGATGACAGTAAGCTTTAATCGCTATGTCTGTGCCACTCTACAATGGTGCTTCAAGGTGAAGCCAAGATGTGGGGGGGGGGGGGGGGGGGGGGGGAGGGGGGGGTGATGACAGTAAGCTTTTAATCGCTATGTCTGTGCCACTCTACAATGGTGCTTCAAGGTGAAGCCAAGATGTGAAGGGGGTGATGAAAAGTAAATTGCATCTTTGCCCAAATGTCTCCTAGTTGAGAGTGAGAGTCGTTCGGGAAAAAACAACCTTTCTTTGATTCCCATTTGTGACGGATAGTTGTTAATTAGTGAATATAGTGGAACCTCCCTTATAAGACCTCCCATTATAAGACTCCCTCCCACATAAGACCTACTTCTCAGAGACATTGCCCTTTGTAAGTATTAAAAGTACCTCCCTTGTAAGACCCCTCCTTTCGAGACCTCATTTTGGATGGTTTTTGAAGGTCTTCTAAGGGAGGTGCCACTGTATTCAGTTGTAGCTGACATGCATAGGTTGATTGTGCAGTGTGCACATTGAGTGGTGTGTGTGCGCGTGTGCGTGCAATGTGTGTGTATGCAGTGTGTGTTTTGATTGTGCCGTATGGAAATTGAGTGGTATGTATGTGTGTGTGTGTGTGTGTGTGTGTGTGCATGCAGTGTGTATGTGTGTGTGTGACCCCCCCCCCCCCTCCCCCGTTTTGTGTGTGTACGTGTGTGTGTGTGCGTGTGCGTGCGTGTACGTGCGTGTGTGTGTGTGAATGGGAATGTTTGTAGTTTTATTTCTTTGTAAAGCGCCATGAATAGAATGTTCTAGATATGTGCGCTATATAAATGCCAATTATTATTATTATTATTATGATTATTATTAACGTCCTGCTGTGTAGCCCAGCTCTCACCGTAGTATAGAAAGTACACTCCGATTTCAACCAACCACGGAGTTGATCCAATAGACGGTTTTCGAAAAAACCCTAGGGGAAAGCACTTCGTGAAAATTATAGTTGTTTACCTCCATTACTCGGTCAAATACCATGGCAACAATGGCGTCGAAGCTTGCAACCGCAGGATGCGAGTCAGCGACTTGCAAACATTTTTTAAATAAAAATTAGGGGTGGCCAGTAGCCACAAACTGATAGAGCTTACAAAATGTGACGTAAAAATATAAATGACATAATTGTTTTAGAATGACAGCACGGTGTTCTAACTGATGTATGTCTGCTCAAACACACGAGTCGATCGATAGGCTACGAGAGCCGATGGTAAGAGTGACTTCCCCTGTTTGACCGATTGAATTAGGCAAGATCACTCACTCCCACACACCATGAAATTACTCCCCTTTCATTATTTCCCAACAATTCCTATTCGTGCACACACACAGAAAGTCCAGTCAAAGTTTTGTTCTGTTTTTCAAAGTTTTATTTGTTAATCCTGGAAGAGACACAAGTAAGCCAAAGGCACAAGCGGCGACAGTCAGGAATAGAGAGGCGCTTGTAAGGGAAGGAGGGAGGGAGAGAAGGAAGGAAGGGAGGGAGGGAGGAGGGAAGGAAGGAAGGGAGGGAGGGAGGAAAATGGAAAGAAACGAAGACAAACTGAAACGTATTTGAAAAAGAATATATAATACTAATAATAAGAGAAGCAGGAAGGAAAATAAGAGAAAACTATTTGGTATATTCTAGTCTTATCTCTGTGAAATTCGGGCTGCTCTCCCCCGAAGAGCGCGTCGCCGCAAGCGCAGCGCCTACCCATTTTTCCCCAGGGGGGGGGGGGGGGGGGTTGAGGTGGTGGCAGATTTGGGAAACCTAGCTATCAATTTGGTCATACCAGGCAGCGGGGATTTCTCCCTGCTCTTACCGATTTTTAAAAGCCGTGGGATTTGTACGTGCCTAAAGCGCAAGGGGTCAGACTAGCTTTAAGTCCCCCATCCGAAGGACTGGACGTTCAGTTCGATGTTCCTGTCGATCTGGAAAGAAAGGGCGAGGAGGCCGGGATTCGAACCCGGGTCACTCACGCTGCAGTCATGCATTGAATTTGGCAGGCGAACGTCTTAGACACTCTGCCACCTTTCTTCTGTTGTTAAAGGCATAACAGCTGAGTTGTTGCAAACTCCGTAATGGTACGACATTTTTCTCTCTGTTTCAGTAACTCTATTGAATATAAAGGTTTTCTATCTCTCTCTCTCTTTCTATTGTTATGGTTTATTTCATTGCATGACTGTTTTCCCTTGCGTTAAATATCTGGATGATTTTTTTTTTTTCTGTTCATGTTTGGGGTTTTTAAGTCAAGAGAAGAGATCTTTTTTTAAATTTTAAATTATTCATATTTTAGATTTCCAAATAATGAAGCCATCCCGATCCGCAACAACAATGTTGGGAGGTTGTCTTCCCTTTTGATGTAAAAGAAGAAGAAGACAAATGATGCAATGGTTTTAAAGAAAAATGAAAGAAAGTGAGGAGAGAATGGGCCATTAACCCTTTCACCGCCAGCCATATTTCAGCCAAAAATGTCCATTAAGTTTACCTGGGTAGAGAACAAAATCCATATGCAGTTTGGGGGATTCTTCTGTGGCGAATATAAAATAAGGTCTATCCTTATTTCCCCAAACTAAAACAATAGGGTCTTTCGATTATAGACCCCAATTTGATGCCTTTTAGTAACATACGTGTTAAATTACTGTGGTGCTAAAATGCGACTTTGGCGGTGATAGGGTTAACGCTGCAGTACAGAGCCTCGTTTTGCTGCGGTTTATATATATATACAAAAAAGAGAAAATGAAAGCGTAAAATCAATTAGTAAATAAATGATCCCCCCAACAACAAAAAGTGTAAAAGAATTGAAGAGAATAGGGGCAAGGAAAAAAACACAAAAAAACCAAAGCCGCTTTACCTTAAGCACACACACAACATTGCGCACCAATCAGAAGTTTACACATATGTTTAAAAAAATTCAGGAAAGACCCGTGTGCCTGGTTTGTTCAATGAATTGCTTAGAATTGATTTCCTTTGGACTGGAAAGAAGGGAGGAAAAGAGGACAGGAAGGAAGAATAGGGAAGAAAGAAATGATGGATTAACTGCTAGAAGGTACTATCAATGAAAGAAATGATGGACTAACTGCTAGAAGGTATTTACTATCAATGAAATGATGGATTAACTGCTAGAAGGTACTATCAATGAAATGATGGATTAACTGCTAGAAGGTACTATCAATGAAAGAAATGATGGACTAACTGCTAGAAGGTATTTACTATCAATGAAATGATGGATTAACTGCTAGAAGGTACTTACTATCAATGAAAGAAATGATGGATTAACTGCTAGAAGGTACTATCAATGAAATGATGGATTAACTGCTAGAAGGTACTTACTATCAATGAAAGAAATGATGGATCTAACTGCTAGAAGGTACTATCAATGAAAGAAATGATGGACTAACTGCTAGAAGGTACTATCAATGAAAGAAATGATGGACTAACTGCTAGAAGGTACTATCAATGAAAGAAATGATGGACTAACTGCTAGAAGGTACTATCAATGAAAGAAATGATGGACTAACTGCTAGAAGGTACTATCAAAGGAAAGAAATGATGGATTAACTGCTAGAAGGTACTATCAATGAAAGAAATGATGGACTAACTGCTAGAAGGTACTATAAATGAAAGAAATGATGGATTAACTGCTAGAAGGTACTATCAATGAAAGAAATGATGGACTAACTGCTAGAAGGTACTATCAATGAAAGAAATGATGGATTAACTGCTAGAAGGTACTATCAATGAAAGAAATGATGGACTAACTGCTAGAAGGTACTATCAATGGAAAGAAATGATGGATTAACTGCTAGAAGGTACTATCAATGAAAGAAATGATGGACTAACTGCTAGAAGGTACTATCAATGAAAGAAATGATGGATTAACTGCTAGAAGGTACTATCAATGAAATGATGGACTAACTGCTAGAAGGTACTATCAATGAAATGATGGACTAACTGCTAGAAGGTACTATCAATGAAAGAAATGATGGATTAACTGCTAGAAGGTACTATCAATGAAAGAAATGATGGATTAACTGCTAGAAGGTACTATCAATGAAATAAATGATGGACTAACTGCTAGAAGGTACTATCAATGAAAGAAATGATGGACTAACTGCTAGAAGGTACTATCAATGAAAGAAATGATGGACTAACTGCTAGAAGGTACTTACAATGAAAGAAATGATGGACTAACTGCTAGAAGGTACTTACTATAAAGGATGGATTAATTGTTAGAAGGTACTTACTATAAAGGATGGATTAACTGCTAGAAGGTACTTACTATCAAAGAAAGAAATGATGGATTAACTGCTAGAAGGTACTTACTATCAATGAGAGAAATGATGGATTAATTGTTAGAAGGTACTATCAATGAGAGAAATGATGGATTAATTGTTAGAAGGTACTTACTATCAATGAGAGAAATGATGGATTAATTGTTAGAAGGTGCTTACTATCAAAGAAAGAAATGATGGATTAAGTGCTAGAAGGTACTTACTATCAATGATGGATTAATTGTTAGAAGGTACTTACTATCAATGAAAGAAATGATGGATTAATTGTTAGAAGGTACTTACTATCAATGAGAGAAATGATGGATTAATTGTTAGAAGGTACTTACTATCAATGACAGAAATGATGGATTAACTGCAAGAAACCACACACACACACGCTTTTCTCAGAAAAAAAATATCGAAATTTTAAAGTTTGAAATTGAAAAAGGTACAGAAAGTATACAGTAAACATTGAACACTGCTTAAATACTTTCTTTTTTTTTAAAGCTCATAAAATGTAACTATGATTAATGTAAAGAAATTGTGTGATCAAGAGGGGAGTAAACCAAACGTGAGAATCCGTGCATATTATTTTTAAAAGGTTGATAGTTGATATAATTGACATCCAATATGATCATGATCAGTGAACGAGAGAAGAACGCACACAAAAGGGGTGGTTCGCACACATCAAGGCCAAACTGATGAATGAAGAGAGTTGGGAGAGGGGAGGGGAGGGAGGACTGGCTCCAAGGGGGTGGGGGGGGGGGGGGGGGGTAATTGACCCAATGGTGGGGGAGGATTGGCCTGGGGGGTGGGGGGTGGGAGGAGGTCCCAGGAGGGGGGGTCAGCTCCAAGGGGGTGGGGGGTGCTTAGCCCAAGGGCAAAGCAAAATGGCAACCACAACCTAAAAAAGTGTTCAAGGCGATGTTGCAATAATGATGACGGGATGGAAAATACAAGGTTGTTGGGGTTTTTTTTTGGGGGAGGGGGGTTAGTTGTTGGATATTTATAATTTGTCTTTTCACTTTCATGACAAGCAAGATGAAAAAGGTTGAAATCGAATAGGTGACTGAATGAGAAAAACGTTTCCTTTTTTGTTTTGGACAGCAACAACAGAGATAAAACACCAAATAATATATCATCCAAGTGTGTGAGAAGTAAGTATAAAAAGTGAGGGGAAAAAGAAGAAATATATATTATCGTTTTTCCCCTCCTTTTCAAAGGCAATCAGAAGAGAGGGGGGGGGGTGGGGGGGGGGGGGGGGGAAAGAAAATCAACCTAAATGTGACGAACGTTTGATTAAGAAAGTGATTATAAAAGAAATGCAAAACACAAACAGCAGCAAACAACCCGGTTCAGCGTTGCCATCACATCAGATATCACCAGACGTCAAACATTACAATACCACGGGTGAAACGACACAACATGGAAAAAAAAACCCTGAAAGGCCAGGGTCCACGGGTAATGTCCCCCTGCAGCTGAAGAATATGTTATTTTTATGAAGGTATTTTAGTTTGCTTTTTCCACAATTTATACAAATGCTTATTTTAGACTATTTGAAAAATACAGTAGACACAGAAAGATCTTTGTTTGACAAACTTAAGAAAAGGAACTTCCTTTTCTGGTAACATTCAAAAACAGGAAATCCTTGTATAGCATGAAAAGTTGCACCCATACAGCACAGAACATGAATCAGATGTGCTTGATAACAATATAAAAATCCAGGAGAAAAAAACTGGCAAAAACATGTGATAATTAAAAACAGTCGTGTGCCGCAGTTCATTAAGTGAGAAGAACATTGATGACAGATATAGATAAGATAAGCAGTGATTCGAACGACAAAAATATAGATTTGTTAAAAAATATCTTACATAATAATTGATCAGGAGCATTGAGAACAAATTGCACGAAAACGCCCAGGCAGTAACGTTTATGCTTCTTTTGTTTATCTGGAAGAAACTAGCTTCTCTCTCTCTCTCTCTCTCTCTCTCTCTCTCTCTCTCTCTCTCTCTCTCTCTCTCTCTCTCTCTCTCTCTCTCTCTCTCTCTCTCTCAATGATATTTTCTAAAACTTAAGGGTCATTGTAACATCATTCGCTTTTCTTGTTTTCCACCACCATCTTTGTGTTTGTTTCGGCGATCATAACTGATGTTTGTCTTTTGAACCATTCTAATAATGATGTGGGTAACTGTTCATAGTATATTCACACACAATAAGAAGCATACACACGGCAAGCCAGTCAAGCCAGCCAATTAAGGTTTTCTTCATAAATACTGCATCTTTCTAGCCTACCTAGTAAGGGCGGATCAATCGATCAGACATGATTTGCATATGCCAAAGTTCAAAGAAGAAAAGTTACACACTCGCACACTCAAATGTTGTGATCGTCTTAATGCATATACAAATAAACCAGCGATTGTAAGAAATTTGGTTTTTGTAGTTCCATGCCAAATAGACAAGAGAAAGAAAAAAAAGAGAAAAAGGCCCACATGTACGATGATAATGATAATAGCTAAACACACAATGGGCTTCGACATCAAGTCAGCGCCACAAATTACAAGTGGACAAAAAGAGAGAACTGTTTTCTTCCTGAGTTCTGGTGACCGCGGGTCAAGGATTTGTCCAGTACATCATCCATAATATATCAAGAAATGATTGAATAGATATGATTTGGGAAGTCAAGGCTACACAGCGCTATCAACAACAAAAAGATCAAAGAAAGTTGACAGCGCTGTGTAGCCTTGTCCCTCAACATAGCGTTTTGTGGTCATAACCAACTCTTTGTAAGAATAATATCATAGCCTACTCTATCATTTACAACATGTATATTCTCTTTCTATGTTCATCGCATAGACCTTAGAGGTAGGCGCTATATAAATCTTCTTAATAAACAAACAAATCTTTGGGTTAGTTGGCAATTCTGAGTAATACATCCATTCTATTTTTTTTTTTTTTTTGGGGGGGGTCTAAATCTAGTACCGTATTCACGAACGCGTCTTAAATGCTAAACACCGGTAGTAAAATGTAAATTAGCATAAACACAGCATCGTATTTTTGCTAATTTACGTGTTAACGTTGCTACCGGTGTTAACTGTTTAAGACGCATTCACGGTTATCATACCTAGCTACGATTGGTTTTCTCTGGCTAACCTACGATTAATACACCCATCTATATCCGGCCCTGTATAGTCATGAGCGCGTCTTAGACATTCAAAACGGGGATTAGTATGCACATTAGGCTAAACAGCCCATCGTTTTTGGGAAGTTTAGTCTAATTCACACACAATGCCCCGTGTTTGACGGTCTAATTCGCACTCCTGACAACAGAACCCGCCGTCCAAAATGGACCTACCCTGACATTGTGCAGCTAACCTAAACATCGCTATAGTTGCCACGTTTTTTCTGTACGACAATTGAAGGCACAGTTCGTCCGTCCATTTCAGCTGTAAAAAGGGGACCGCCATACCGAATACGATTAGAGCCCAATACGATCCGATTCTGACGATGTCTTGGAGTTGTTCAGCTGTAAAAGGGAACCGCCACATTACATAGGATTAGAGCCCAATACGATCCGATTCTAACGATGTTTTGGAGTCGTTCAGCTGTAAAATGGGCCCGCCACACTACATAGGATTAGAGCCCAATACGATCCGATTCTGACGATGTCTTGGAGTCGTTCAGCTGTAAAAGGGGACCGCCACACTACATAGGATTAGAGCCCAATACGATCCGATTCTGACGATGTCTTGGAGTCGAGGCTCACGCGAAATGCTTCCGTCTAAAAATAGAAATCACTATTTTTAGCTCACTATGCTCAAGAAGTGGCACAGAGGTAACGCGTTCGCCTCGTATACAATAAACCCGAGTTCGAACCTGGGTACATGGGGATTTTTTCCCCTCTGACTCTGCACTAGGCCTTACGGTCTGAACGTGGAGTCTTTCTGGTGAGACGATAAACCGAGGCCCCGTGTGCCCATGCACGTAGCACACCAGTGGCAACGAAAAAGTTGTCATTTGTTCAACATTTATCCATCCCCTCCCTTTCTCCTCATCAGTCACAAAAAGTCACATGCTAAAAAAAAAAAAAAAAATGGGTGGCGCGCTTCTGCCTGCGCCGCGCTCTCCGAGTGGGAGCAACCCGAATTTCACGATAAAGTATAAAGTTACTATAAAATACTAATGCCAAGTAGACCCCGATAACATATCGGATAGAGAAACAAATTACAGATATTTCGTCAGAATTGTGTACGGGGGACTACAACTGATGATAGTGAAGCTAACTAGTAGCATTTCATCAGATTCATGTAGACAGTGGAATTTCACGAGAATCCTACCTCACAGATGTCACAATCGGGTCGCGTTGTGATCGAATCGTACACAGTTTGTCTGCCCCTTGTTTTGTAATCCTTCACATCTTGTATGGAAACGAGGCAGTTATAAGTGCATCATTTGTGTGGGACTTCAAAATAGTACGGTTTTTTTTATATAGTTTTTCTTTTTAAATCGTCTTTTTTAAAGCAAAGTTATAGAGTATACTTTGGTCGTATTCTTGAACTAACATGGCTAGAAGTGTAATACAATTTTTTTAAAATT
>CM065711.1:2207836-2220336 GCA_017654935.2 Phymorhynchus buccinoides | reverse complement strand
GACTACAACGGGCGCAATTGATGACTACAACGGGCACAATTGATGACTACAACGGGCGCAATTGATGGCTACAACGGGCGCAATTGATGGCTACAACGGGCGCAATTGATGGCTATAACGGTCGCAATTGATGGCTACAACTGGCGCAATTGATGGCTACAACGGGCGCAATTGATGACTACAACGGGCGCAATTGATGGCTACAACGGGCGCAATTGATGGCTATAACGGGCGCAATTGATGGCTACAACGGGCACAATTGATGGCTACAACGGGCGCAATTGATGGCTACAACGGGCGCAATTGGCACAGGCGCAGTTGAGATGCATCGTAATTGGTGCAGGGGCGGATCTGAGGGGGGTTTCCAGGGTTTCCGGAACCCCCCCTTTGCCCTAGCAGGTACCTTGCACAGGGGTTAACAGTAAGGCAATGGCTCGATGTGTGCCTTAATAATCACTACATTGCAATTTCGTTGGGTTTGTTTGCACCCTGAGCCTCCACAAGGCCACTACATCTGAACCTTTACCTCGCTTCATGGGTCGTCCACGACCCAGAGACGCACAGATGACTTCATATCTCAGGCACTATTGGGACTATGATCATAAAATTCTATGTATTTTTTTAAAACATCGTTTGGCATATGTCAGCAAATTTTGGTGCCAATACAGTAAAAACTAAAGTAATAATTAGATACGTCATTTTAACGTACTTCTCCTATGTAACGCGGGTCACGGAGGACCCATACTTTAAAGAGAAGAAATATGTCACTGCAGTGCATTGAGTATGGATCCTGGAGGACCCGCATCATCTGGAGAGGGATAAATACTGTTAAAATGCATGTAGAAATCTGTGGGTACGAGGAGACCCACATCATCTGGAGAAGTATAATCACAAGCAACATCTGGTAAAGGTTAACCCAGGAACTATGCAGCTCCCTGAACTCCACACACAACCCCCCTCCCCCCCCTCCCCCCCTTACGAATCACTTGGTCCGCCCCTGTGGCGGTTTCTCCTCCCGAGCTAATCCGATACAAATTCTACCTTAACCCTCCAGGTTAAGCCGATTACAATGCTACCTAATCAGTTAATTAATCGAACAGGTGCGTGCGTGCATCCAAAATGGATTCATCATCAATTAGTTAATTAATTCTTAGTCCACGGTATAAATGAAAGGGCAGATACGTATCAGGTAAACGTTACATAATTACCCATCACGCCCATCTGATACTAGGGGGTTTAAAGACCCACCACGTCACGTGTCAAAATCACGGTTTCACGTGTTTTCCCTCTTATAGCTGGTAAGAAATCTTAAAGACCTAGTACGTCACGTGTCAAAATCACGGTTTTCACGTGTTTTCCCTCTTATAGCTGGTAAGAAATCTTATTTTGACCAAGTGTTGCTCCCATACAAATTGAAAACGAGGCATCACTTTAAAGAGCAGCCTCGATCGTATACGAGGAAAGTCACGAAAACGAGGCATCACTTTAAAGAGCAGCCTCGATCGTATAGCACTGTTGCAAAATGAAAACGGAAGTAACAGACGAGTTATGTGCCCGTTAGGACGCTTAGTTCCGGTTAGAAAATGCTGTAAACACGGCATGGCTGCTCCGTAATTGTAATGGAGGGGTGTTTAATTGCTCAGTTATCAGTTTGGAGATTTAATAATATTAAGTCCTCGTTCATGGTTTTTTCTTAAAGCGTTTACATTCGTTGACTATAAACAGTTAGGTTCTTATTTGTTTACTTGATACGACCACATTAATACCCTAAGACTTGAAGACAAGAACAAAATATAGTTGTTGTTTAAGGTAGGTAACTTCCGGGTTTTTTTAATTATATTTTTGAACCGGAACTACCCCAAACCGACTTCAAAACGAGACAGTAGAGAAAGATAACCCCAAAAGACAGAATTATGAGACAGTGCTATACGAGGTAAGTCTGAATGCGGGCCATCGCCGACCCAGAAAAAAACCAAGGGACTTAATCCAGCCGGCTCTGTGGGTCTTTAAGAATTCTTCCATGCGTAAGAGGGAATGTGACACGTGACATGGGAGGTCTTTAATGTATAATTGTAGAGCTCCGAATGTTGCTGTCACGTGTTAGCTTACTGCAAAGGGATGGTGACACTTTCACCCGTCTATTAACCCTGTCACCGCCAGCCACATTTCAATTAAATGTATCTGGGTAGAGAACAAAATCCACCTGCAGTATTGGGGATTCTTCTGTGACATTATATAAAATAAGGTCTATCCTTACTTCCCAAAACTAAGACAATAGGGTCTTTGGATACTATACCCCAATTTGATGCCTTTCAGTGACATAGGTGTTAAATCACTGTGGTGCTAAAATGCGACTTTGGCTGTGAAAGGGTTAAACAGGGGGACTGAACAACAACAAGCCACCCGCACCCCATGAAATTGGTCATACAAAATTTAATATTCAAGCCATCATTTTGATTTTTTCGGAAATTTGAAGAAGCTTCAAGGCATGGAAGATTACAATAATTTATTCTTCCAAGAGTTTGTTTTGTGCTCCAGATGTTAACAGTTTCCTAAGTATCCCATTTTCAGAAAATTACTTTGTTTTATGCACACACACACACACACACACACACACACACACACACACACACACACACACACACACACACACACACACACACACACACACACTTACACACACACACACACACACACTTACACACACACACACACACACACACACACACACACACACACACACACACACACACACACACACACACACACACACACACACACACACACACACACACACACACACACACACACACACACACACACACACACACACACACACACACACACACACACACACACACACACACACACAGTGTTTAAAGTTAACTGACATAAAATAAATAATAATAACTGATAACCATAGATATGATCATCGAAAACCACAGGAGTTCCATTTAAACAACAACAACACAACATTAATAGAAACATTAAGGAGAAAAACCAATCATCCAAACAATCGTATAACGTAATCATAATAACGATGAAAACAAGGAATGAAATAGTGAGGCCAAGAGAGGAGATAACGAAATTGAACAAAGGGGGGAAACTCTCTTTCTAATTAACCCCCTCCAAAGTTCTCAATGAGAGAATTATGCTTTGTTTGTCTCACTTTGGCTCTGATCCACGCATTGCTAGATGATTGGTATCGTAATCAACTTTGGTGGAGGGAGTTAATTAGAAAGAGAGTTTCCCCCCTTTGTTCAATTTCGTTATGAAAAGAAGGACACAGATGACAGTAGAAGTCATGAAGGCAGATGAAGGAAGAGAGACAATGATAGCTATAACATTAAACAAAACATTTTATTAACAATGTTGTGGGTTGGATGTTTGTAGCCACCCTTTATCTCTACATCCATCTGTTAGGATTTAAGCTCAGAATTCAGTAGCTGCTACTACGCAATGGTTCACACTAAAGTGAGAATGAGAGCTTCACCCATCTAAGTATCCATCTATTAGGATTTAAGCTCTAGGTTTTGTAGCTGCTGACGTGTCATGTTTTTACTTGCTAAGTTCTTGATTGGTTGTTTTTGTTCTAACAAAAGTATTTTAACCCAAAAAACTTTGATTTTGTTTTGACCTTGGGTTTTTATCCCTTTTTAATACGTGGTAAGATTTAACGTGGTGACAGCCCTGACATGGCCTTGGTTGTCGACGGGGCTATAATTTTAATCTTATTCTTAATCCTGTAGCAGCTTTAACGTATTTGTCCCACCGTAAAGTGACAGAGTGACAGTGAGAGTGACAGTGAGAGTGACAGTGACAGTGACAGTGTTATCCATCTATTATATATATCCATCTGTCGCCTCTTGGCACCACAATCATTCAACACCCATGTCACTAAAAGGCATCAAATGAGGGTCTGTTAATCAATGACCTAATGTTCGTAATTTCGGGAGGCGAGGATAAGCCCTATTTTATGCATGTCACAGAGGAATCCCCAATCTTGCAGACGAAATCAGTTCTCTATCCAGGTATAAGTTTCATGGAAAGTTTTGGCTGAAAAATGGTTGGCGTTGAAAGTTTTTGTTTTAAGCTATGAATTTCAGTAGCTGATGCAACGTATTGATCCCAAAAGTGAGAGTGAGAGTGTTATCCATCTATGATATATCCATCTATTGGGGTTTAAGATATGAATTTTGTAGCTGATGCAACGTATTGGTCACAAAAAGTGGAAGAGAGAGTGAGAGTTGTGTCCAACTATGATATATCCATCTATTGGGGCTTAAGCTATGAATATTGTAGCTGCTTTTGAACGTATTGGTCCACCATAAAGTGACAGTGACATGTTTATCCATCTACTATCCATCTATTAGGGCTTAAGCTATGAATGTTGTGGCTGTTGTGACGTATTGGTCCACCATCAAGTGACAGTGACATGTCTATCCATCTATTATCCATTAGGGCTTAAGCTATGAATTTTGCAGCTGCTGTTACGGAATGGTTCCACAGTAACATGAGAATGAGACTCGTCTCCATCTGTAATATCATATACCTTGTCCTTTCTCTATCCATCCACGAGGACTTAATGTGCACGATGACACACGGACGGAGAGAGAGGGGGGAGAGAGAGAGAGGGGGGGGGAGAGAAAGAGAGAGAGAAAGAGAGAGAGAAAGAGAGAGAGAGAGAGAGAGAGAGAGAGAGAGAGAGAGAGAGAGAGAGAGAGAGAGAGAGGCGAACACGCACGCGCGCGCGCACACGCACACACACACACAGACACGCACACACACATATGGATAAGCACGCGTGCACACATACACACACACGCGTGCACACACATATATGTCTGAATCACTTTTAATGGAAGGACGTTAAACTGAACAACACACACACACACATGCATGCACACACACACACACACACACACACACACACACACACACACACACACACACACTTCATCTTTCTAAATGGCGATGAATTAACTGCTGAAATCCAAACTCCCGTCCGTCCGATGTTTCGTGAGACTACCATGGTTATCGCGAATAGATGCAACCGACTCCCCCAAGGGCCGTCATCAATCCTAGGCCAATTTCACTTCTTTATGTCACTAAATTACTTTCACCTACACAACAGCTGGGGATAATGAGAGACTTAGTGCGATTTTTCTCACGCCAGAGGGCATGACGCTCGTGTGGGGCTAATCCTCTCTATATTATTAGTTGGGGATAAAGAAAGAGAGAGAGAGACAGTGAGTGGTCCTACCATCACTCTCTCTCTCACTACGCCCAAGTAAGAAAATCGCGTGATAAGCCCCTAGTGCACTGACTGCCCTCTGGCGTGAAAACTATCGCCATAGGTTGACCATTGTGAACTCACTCTCTGCCTACAGCAACAACAACACTAACACAGAAATGAAAAATGGCTCAGCCCCTGGCTGTGATGGCTTAACCACAGAATTTTATAAGTTTTTCTGGGTAAAAATCAAAGGAATGCTACTAAATTCGTATCTGCTTTCCTTTGAGAAAAAATTCACTTCACAAACCCAACGAAAAGGAATAATAACGCTTTTACATAAAGGGAAAAACCTGCCAAGGGAACAACTGTCAAATTGGCGCCCAATTACTCTCCTCAACACTGACTACAAAATACTAGCCAAAACTATAGCCATAAAATTGAATACAGTACTGAATAAGCTTATAGCGGATGACCAATGCGGCTTCGTAAAAGGACGTAATATATCAACAATTCTCAGGACAACTGATGATGTCACACATTACCTAAATAACAAAAACTTGCCAGGGATTCTACTTGCAATAGACTTCACAAAAGCCTTTGATACAATTTCCAAAGAATTTATTCAAAACAGCCTGGCACAATATGCATTTGGCCCAGTCTTCACACAATGGATAGAAACAATATTAGCAGACACAGAGAGTTCAATCAATCACTATGGGTGGATATCAGAACGTATTAAAATAGAAAGAGGTATCCGTCAAGGTTGCCCACTGTCACCCCTTTTGTTCATTCTGGGTGTTGAACTTTTAGCAATTAAGATCAGAGGAAGTGATCTTATAAAAGGGATATCAATTAATGACAGAAACGAGGACAATAACCGTATAATTAAAATACAACAGTTTGCTGACGACACTACTCTTTATTTGAAAGATAAGCATGACCTTGATGCAGTCATCCAAATATTCACAAGCTTCGCAGAGGTTTCAGGGCTGAAAATGAATGAACAAAAAACAGAGGCTATGTGGCTAGGCAGATATAAAAACAACAATGATACCTACTACGAACTAAAATGGGTCAAGAAAATAAAAAATTTGGGAATCTACTTCCAAAGTGACACAAGCGCGCAAAACATTGAAGATAACTGGTCAAAAAAGGTAGAGAACGTCAGAAGAATTATGAAAAAATGGTCAAGACGAAATTTAAGCATTTATGGTAAGATTATAATAACAAAAACATTTCTTCTCTCCCAATTTATATACATTATGCAATCAGTAGGAATCCCAGTCGACATTTTAACTAAAATAAATAGAGAACTGTATGCTTTTCTCTGGAAAAAGAAATATAATAATAGAAAAGCTTTTGAAAAGGTTAAACGCAAAGTTCTACATCAACAGAGCGCCAAAGGAGGTCTTGGCATGATAGATATCAAAATTCTGCAGGACGCTCTCCTATTATCTTGGGTACCTAAATTAATTGACAACAACAACCAAGGGAAATGGAAGGCCTATCCTTCACACATCTTCGCTAAAATAAGTCGTAACTTTGACATCTTCAATACTCCTACCACCATAAAAGATATTGACAGGTCCTTGAACAAAGAGAGCCCTTTCTGGAACCGAGTTTTGCAAACTTGGATAGTCTTGATGAAAAAAACAAAAGCAGACAACGAGAATGTATACCTAAACTCTATAATATGGAACAATAGGAACCTTCAATACAGAAATAAAAGCCTTTATATGAAAGATTGGACAGACAAAGGCATCTACACAATCAGCGATATTATGAATAACAGAGGAGAAATATTAACATTTCAGCAAGTAGAGACAAAAATAGGAGCAGCACCACACCGAATCCTAGAATACAACGCCGTCCGAAGTGTTCTTCTTCAAGCCCAAACTAATAACAAACTTCACTTAGTTGACAACGAAGAGTTGCTCCCCCGAAATATAATACTCGATGGCAAAAACATTACAACACTCAAATGTAAAGACTTTAGAAAACTACTAACACCAGAATGCCAACCATGCTCAGTAAACTTCTGGAAACAGCAAGCTAAACATAGAAATATCAGACAAACACTGGGAAGCGGTAACCAACAGCACAAAAGAAACAAGACTTAAAGTACTACACTGGAAGATTTTACACAATATTTACCCTACTAATATTTTGTTGAATAAAATGGGTTTGGTCAACTCCAACAGATGCAGCGTCTGCCAAACAAACGAAATAGACTTTATAGAACACTTTTTCTTCACGTGCCCAACAGTTAAACCTATTTGGGACTTGGTAGAAAGAGAAATAAATAGCAGGACAGGAAAACGAGTAACCCTAACAGAACCCACAGTGCTCTTAGGCTACCACAATAATAGTGCACCAAGACAAGACAGAGATTTAATTAATCATATCATAGCCATCGCAAAAATGTGTATCAGTAAATACAGGTACGGCGACAGGCTCCCAATGTCGATCATATTTGAAAGGGAACTTTCTCTCAGAAACTTCAATACGACCCCGTCACGGTCATAAAATATTGGGAAACAGAGAGAGAGAGGAGGGGAGGGGGGGTAAAGAATGCGAGCGAGAGAAAGGGAGTGGGTGGAAGAGAGAGGGGGAATGGGGCACAGAGAGAGGGAGAGGGAGAGAGAGAGAGAGAGAGGGAGAGAGAGAGAGGGGGGAGGGGGGGAGAGAGAGGGGGGGGAGAGAGAGAGAGAGAGAGATGTTGAGGATAACGATTATGACGATTTGGAATTACGGTAGAAATACGTTTGTACTACACCTAAAGCATGGACATGTATTATTGCATGTGTCTGCCGTTGAAAGGCAAAACTAAAATTGAAGAACAAAAGAAGAAGAAAAAAAGAAGAAAAAGAAAAAAAAGTTACAAATCGGGAAATGATGAAAAGGGAATCAAAACATTGATATAAATGCAATTTTAAAATGTGCATGGCAAGAGAGAGAATGCTAAACGCTACTAATCCTGAACCCCAACGTCTGGCAGCAGGCAGCCTACTACCAGCTACTAGGCCTACCAGAGAGTGTCTCTGCTACTACCGAGTCAACACTACAGCTGTGCAGCGCTAGCGCCCAAGCAGACACCACCCCACAAGACAGTGCCAGTCTCTACTACCACGATCAGAAGCAGAGATCTCGACCCCGTTCGACTGAACGCGCCCCTGGGCTAGCCTACCACTAAGCAGCCAAATCAAACCATCGCTAGGCCTAAAGGAAGAGTTTCTGTAGGCCTACAAGAGCCACACACCCACAGTGCCAGAAAAACAGCTCAGAAGCCCAGGCCTACACGACGACACAAGAGGCCTAAGCGGGAGAAAACAGACAAGAAGAAAGCTTCAGCCTACAAGCTCAGAGAGCTCGAGAGAGAATATGTGTGTGAGAGAGCGAACATGAAAACTAATGCATGCAAAATGAATGTCCATTAATTTGTTTCTAGGGAAATAACAACGATTCCCAAATGCTGCTCCTTCCTATGGGAAGTAGGTTAGCAGCGCCAAAATTCTGATCCCGAAAAAACAACAACAACAACAACAACAACAACAAAAAAAACCAACACTAACACTTCCCACCTTCCACCTTCTTTTTCACCTTCCATGTGGGAGGTGAAGAAAGTTGGCTTCATTCTTCTCAAGGTTGGTAGGCTGCGAAGAACTCACTCTTTGTGACATTTAGGCTTTTTGGTAACATCTTCAAAAAACCCAAACCCAGCCACTAACCGAGTTAAAAAGTGCACCTAATACTAACACATTCAAACATCGTCTTGATAATTCTACTAAATGTATAGATATTTTTTAGAAGCTTTGACCAATAACTAGGAAAATGTAACCGTATAAACCTTGGCCTGGAAGACAACAAACATGTCTAATATATTGTTAACGATGGGACTGCATGAAAAGAGTTTCACGGCTTGTTTTGTCCCTACTCTACTACTACTACTACTACTGCTACTAGTACTAGTACTATTACTACTACTACTACTACTACTACTACTACTACTACAACACACACACACACACACACATCGAACAAAAATGTCACACACCTGTGCCGTTCGTTAAATCGTCACTACATACTCATCAACACAAACACAGCTTCCCTTCCTATCTGTCTGTCTGCCTGCCTGTTCGTCCGTCTGTCAATGTACGCGTCAACTCCAAGAGCAGTCAACAAACAGCACCACCAACTTAAAAATCCGGGCCACGACCCAACGAACCACCATGACACATACGGGACATTTCTCACTACTATACTAGCAGTCCGTTCGTTGTTTCAACTAATATATCCCCCCTTTATACAAAAAAAAGAAGAAGAAGTATTATTATTATTATAGAACTCGGTTCTATTCAACTCCGAGAAAGCTTCTGATTGGAGGGATTTGACACCCCACCCTTCCCACACACCAACCTACCCGTTTAATATCTCTCTCTCTCTCTCTCTCTCTCCCTCTCTCCCCGTTCCTTCGCTTAGATTAATTTTTACACGCGCACGCGCTGTTGTCGTCTAACGCACGTGCAAAGCCATAAAAGGTGAGAGGCAGTCTGTCACTGTGCGTGTTTAGTAACCCCCACCCAACACACACACACACACACACACA
Source organism: Phymorhynchus buccinoides (assembly GCA_017654935.2). Lineage (NCBI taxonomy): Eukaryota > Metazoa > Mollusca > Gastropoda > Neogastropoda > Raphitomidae > Phymorhynchus > Phymorhynchus buccinoides. Next base: position 2,210,494 of record CM065711.1, on the reverse strand, counting down.
CACACACACCCTGGCGCTATCCCCGTTATTTCTGTCACCCCCCCCCCCCCCCCCCCCCCCTTCTCCGCCACTGTGTCTGTCTCTAGCGCGATTCTCACAGTCCCCGAAATGTTAGCCCAGCTTCGTTATTGGTATTGGGGGCAGTGGGTGGATGCCTCGTGCCTCCATACGGGGAGCTGGACGACTACGTCCTCTCCAACGAGTCTCTCCCCGTGGGGATACCGGGGGATCTTCTTTCGTAAAACAGTTCACCCACCTTGTTGAAGTTCTGTGCTTGTAACTTCCTCTAATCTACCACTCTCTTTGACTCTGCCTTTTCCCTTTGCTTTCTGTCATCTACTATCTTTCTGACTCATTGGCCCATGCTCCTGCCTTTCTAAAAAACAAATATTCCAAATATTATTTTCACCGTTGAGCACCTCCGAAATCGGCATGTGTCGGCTGTACGCAGCGAGGAGACCAGTGAAGACTGAAAACCGGACACATACGTACCTTACCCATTATGGCCATATGGCCTGGGAACGCAGAAGAAGAAGAAGAAGCTATTTTTATTCTTCCGTGACGACTGTGGGCGAAAAACCACCCAGACTTCCCTTTAAGACCCACTGACGCACCACAATTAAGTCCCTTGGGTTTGTTCTGGGTAGCTGTGACCCACATACGCATGTCCCCAACTTCAAATTGAGGCTGCTCTTTAAAATGATGTTTCGTTTTCAATTTGGGGATATTTGTATGGGAGTCAAATCTGGTCCAAACAAGATTTCTTACCAGCTATAAGAGGGAAAACACGTGAAACCCGTGATTTTGACACGTGACCTGGTGACGATCGATGTTGTTTTCGTGCCCTGGCTAAAGACTCCAGGGATCATCCCAACAGCCGAAACACTTCAACACTAATACAGAAATAAAGCCACACGCTCTCTCTCTCTCTCTCTCTCTCTCTCTCTCTCTCTCTCTCTCTCTCTCTCTCTCTCTCTCTCTCTCTCTCTCTCTCTCTCTCTCTCGCATTAATAGCTAACCCCCACACACACACACACACACACACACACACACACACACACAAACACACACACACACAACACACACGCACACGCACGCACGCGCGCACACACACACACACACACACACACAACACACACACACACACACACACACACACGCGCGCGCGCGCACACGCACACGCACGCACACGCACACACACGCACACGCACGCACACACACACACACACACACACACACACACACACACACACACACACATCGAGCCTGGGACACAACGGGATGATGTTGTTGAAACACTAGACTAGACCCAAAAGGTCCCAGACCCGCTGTGTCCCAGTGTGGAACCTATTGGGCCTGCGATACTACGGGCCTGGGACATAGCGGGCTAACCCATCAAGATTCTGATGGGGCAATGCCTTTGGTTTAAGCAATGTTATTAGGTCCGCAATCCATGAAGTAACATAGATAGTAAACTTAGCAGCAGCAACAAGCTAGAAGCTGATATTGTGCCATCTTTACATAGACAAATATGGTTCGACGACTGTTGAACACAGATAAATTAGATAGAAACACCAATATTGACTAACATCTACCAATGGGAGACTTAGTGGGATTTTTTTCACGCCAGGTGTCGTGACACTCGAGTGGGGCTAATCCCCTCTATTTTCTTAGTTGGGGATAAAGAGAGAGCGAGAGATAGAGAGGGAGTCCAACTCTCTCTCTCTCTCTCTCTCTCTCTCTCTCTCTCTCTCTCTCTCTCTCTCTCTCTCTCTCTCTCTCTCTCACTACGCCCAACTAAGAAAATAGCGTGATAAGCCCCTCTCGAGTGTCACGACACCTGGCGTGAAAACAACCCCACTAAGTCTCCCATTGAAAAGATAAGAAAAAGAGAAAAACAACAACTCAATGCCTTAAGCCACAGTGGCTGGTTAAGGTTTAAATACACGCTGACATTGTTCACTTCCCCTCCATGGCAACACAGTGATGGGCCAGTCATAAAGATGACTTGCCTATGACTGTGTTGCCATGGGAAAAGACCGGAACTTGACGCGTATCTCGACCGACCATCACGGGCCGTATCTACTTACTGTTTACCGATGTCTTTACGGCTAAGTAGCATAAAACGGCAGGTGTGGTGCTCCAATCAATCTAAGTCATCCAAGCCTGCTGTAGTCCAGGTCCTATAGACACGAGTGAGTCTGAGACGTTCAAAACGGGGATTAGTATGTAAAGGAGGCTAAGCCACCCCCCCCCCCCTACCTATCTCGGTTAATTCTATTTTCCCGTTATTGCCTTTCTTACCATACATAAAGCTGTATTTTAGCAACATTTTTAGCTAATAACCTTTTTGGAATACTAACCCTAACCCTAACCCTAGCCCTAACCCTAACCCTAGCCCTAACCCTAACCCTACCCCCCACCGTATAAGACGGAAAAACGCAACGAACCACAACTGTGACAAATCGCGGTGTACTGCAGTACATAGTGGGGGGTAGGGTTAGGTTTAGGGGTAGGATTAGGGTTAGGGTTAGTATTCCAAAAAGGTAATTAGCTAAAAATGTTCCTAAAATACAGCTTTATGTATGGTAAGAAAGGCAAAAACGGAAAAATACAATTAACCGAGAAATGCATGGGGGGTGGCACATCTTTACCTTT
>CM065711.1:2180336-2182836 GCA_017654935.2 Phymorhynchus buccinoides | reverse complement strand
AGGGAGGAGGAGAAGAAGAAGGAGGAGGAGGAGAGGAGGAGGAGGAGGAGGAGGAGGAGGAGGAGGAGGAGATATATATTTGGTTTAAAGATCTCCCACTTCATGTGTCACATTCCCTCTTATGCTAGGAAGATTTCTACAGATTGAGGAGGAGGAGATAGATATTTGTTTTAAAGATCTCCCACGTCACGTGTCACATCCCCTCTTATGCTAGGAAGATTTCTACAGATTTCCTACCAGCTATAAGAGGGAAAACACATGAAAACCATTACTTTGACACGTGACGTGGTGGGTCTACACATGGGAAAGAGAACTTGAACTTGAAATGTGTAATGAGGATGAACTGAATAAGCACAACACTTCTTTTCACCAGGTCCTCAAACAAATAAAATAATAAACAAGTGCAACGCCGAGCGGCTGCAAAGTCCCCTCGCAGCATTGCCGAGCTACTCCGAAATCGGAATGTGTCGGCTGTACACATACATAAGAACGCATCAAAACAGCACGTAAGTACATAAAAACGCATCAAAACAGCACGTAACTGAATAGTTTTTTTTATATATAGCCTTGGGGTTCGGACCCGTGATTTGAGCGCGCTCGATCATGCGCACACGCGCGCACATAAACATTCATGACAACTGTGTTATAGACCATTCATCAAGAAATGTTGTGGGAAAAAACTGCATTGAAATGCATGCAAAACTTCGCGAGATATTAGCGATTATGTGTTTTGGGGTTTGAACCCCGTAACTGGCGCGACCTTGACCTTAATGTAACACTAAATACATCAGTGGATAGCTTGCATCTTGGCTAACTAGTATACCAAATTTGATGATGATAGACTGAATAGTTTTTGAGAAAAACGGACGAATAGCCGGACGGAAGGACGGACGGAGGCACGCCGCCGCCACCGGACGGACCAGACCAAACACAATAGTTGCCCGAACCTTCGGCTCGGGGACTAACAAGTGCAACGCCGAGCGGCTGCAAAGTCCCCTCGCAGCATCGCCGAGCTACTCCGAAATCGGAATGTGTCGGTTGTACACATACATAAAAACGCATCAAAACAGCACGTAACTACATACGGACGGACGGGACGGACCAGACAAAAACAATAGCTCCCGGAACCTTCGGCTCGGGGACTGTGACGTAAGTGTCCCGCACGACCCGCTTTCTTTATTTCTTATCTACACCCCCCCACCCCCCCCCCCCCCCCCCCCCCCCTCCCCCCCCCCCCCCCCCCTCCCCCCCCTCCCCCCCCCCCCCCCCCCCCCCCCCCTCTCCTTTTCATTTCTCTGTCCGGCCGCCACTTTAATTGCCATCCACCATCAAAAGAACGCCGATTAAGGCATTTGTCTCTTTGAAGCCCGATTTACCTCCCCTGTCAGCATGTACCACCTACAGAGGTTATCTCCCTTTACCCCCCCCCCCCTATCTCCGTTCCCCATCACGAGAAAGTGATAGCAACAGTCGGTGTCCTTTGAAGACGATTTTCCCTTCCGAGCACGAGAAGGATAGGAATGACGTGATAACAATGTAACCGGCGCGTGATTGTTCGGTACTAGTATGCATAAAATTATAGCATCATCTTGTGACGTGTCAATTGCTATAAACCAACCACAGGCTTTCATTGTTTGAAAGTGAAGGCTATAATTGGAGTAGTGAGAAAAAGTTTTCACACAAGACGCTGAAACCTAGCTGGAGCAACATTGCAGACTCAACCCCTCTCCCAGCCAGTCTTTATAAGCCCAACTAGTGAGTATTATTGATGGCTGGTGATTGAGACTTGTTTGTTTGATCCTATTTTTGATCTAGATCCTATGTTCAATGATGAATAAGGAGTAGATAGATATGTTATTGAAAAGAAGTGGTAAACATTCTGTTCTATTTATGTGCACTGATTATTTGTGTGTGTGTGTTTTTGACTTTAACACTTTTGGTACCAGAACCGGATTTTATGCCTACTAACCCTTTTGTCTATTTTTAGTAGGAAACCTGTGGGTTGCAATCTTGCACTTTATGATACCATTCCTTTCCAGGTGTTGGATGGAGAGTGATGTTGGCTTGATCACCTTTTATGTTTTACTGATCTCAGTTTGTTAACTGAAATTCAGATTATGTGTTCTTAGTGCTATTGTACAAGGGAAGCCTTCTAGCCGGTTGGGATTCACTAATTCCCTGCCGACTGAAGCCCCTTGTCTCTAAGCCATAGAGACCTACATCCACCTTCTCCTGTGATTATCAGCAGGGCATCGTGGGCCGGACGATCATCCCGGACTCACAAGCACCAAGACGGGAACGCCGCCAAGACGACCCGCACCCAGAATCCGCGAGGAGACCACGCCTGAACCGTGCCATCCCGCGAAGCCGTAACCGGAACGACTGGGAGCTACTCTCACCTGACGAGCAAGCCCAGCCAACCCAGCACTCGCCGATCACTACGGAGGAACTTGACAACAGCTAAGTCCAGCGGACCGCGCCAATCACTTGAACTTTCCTC
>CM065711.1:2142836-2150336 GCA_017654935.2 Phymorhynchus buccinoides | reverse complement strand
GCAAATCTGTGACACCTCTTTCTGGAATTTTGGCCCAAATCACACTCCGTCTGAAATTTTGGCCAAAATCACACTCCCTCTGAAATGCTTGCGAAGGCACACTCCCTCAAATCAAATTAAATAATTAGGACAATCAACGACTCCCTCCCTCCCTCTTGAAATTTTGGCAGAAATACACTGAAACTAGTGCCCTCTGGACAGTTTGGCAAATCACACACACCTCTGAAACTTTGTGTAATGGCACGTGAGCGATTCCTCTAAAATTTTGCAAATCCACAACTCCTCAAGTACTCTCTCACCGACAACTCTCTCTGAAATTTGGTTGTGGCCAAATCAACAGCTGGCCACACTCCCCTGCCCTCTGAAATTTTAGCAATCACACTCCCTCTGGCTCCCTCTGTATGACATTTTGGCAAATCACACAAAATCTGACACAGAGACAACACACGCCCCCTCTGACATTTTGGCAAATCACACCCCCTCTGACATTTTGGCTAAATAATCACACTAACCCCCAGATTGACATTTTTTTTGGCTAATCACATTGTCTTTTCCCTCCCTCTGGACCGCCTTTTGTGCACAAATAAAACTCCCCAACCACCCCCTCTGACATTTTAGCACAATCACAAACCAACAAAAACACCCCCCCCTTCTTTTGCTGCCTTTTAGCAAATCACACCCCCTCTGAAGCTTTGGTAAAATACACTTCCTCTGAAAATTTGGCCAAAATCACACTCGCTTTCAAATTTGGCCAAATCACACTTCCTTTGAAATATTAGCAAATCACACTTCCTCTGAAATTTTAGAAAATCAAACTCGTGGTCAAATTCGGCAACTCACACTCTTCTCTGTAGGTTTCGCAATTTATGTTACAGTCTTGTTGAGGTTTTGTCAAATTTTCAATGTTTTAAATTAATTTTTTAACCCTTTCAACGCTAGCCATTCTTGTGAATGGATGAGCAGGACCAAATGTACCACATAAACTTACCCAGGTAGAGAAAATATTTTTGTTGTGGCAATATCGTGATTTCCTCTGTGACACGCATATAACAGGGATTTGGTCTGGCCTCAACCTCCTCGCAAATTTAAAACATATTAAGGTCACTACTTGGTATACTGACCCTCATTTGATGCCTTTCAGTGACATGGGTGTTAAGTCATTGTGGTGCCAAGAGGCGACGGTGGCGATGAAAGGGTTTTAACGAAATTTGGTGAAGTCTCATTTTCATTTTTTTTAAACTCACTTTATGGAGTAATCAAATAAAACTATTTGTGCTATAGGCTATATAGGCTTTTCCTTCCATGTTATGAAAGAATGACTGAAAAATGGTGTTTTACGTCCTCTCGGTCATAGACACATATGGGACATTTGTAAATACAAAGATGGTGGGAACAATACTGGCTGCAATGCCCGGAGGCAGTGCAACACCAGTAAAGTCCCGAGTTTTTAACAATACAGATAGGTGTAGCAGTAAACCACGCCTCGGTTAAAAACCTCATCGGCTATGGTACCGCCACCATGCATGATCAACCCATCCATGTTCTGATCGTTCGACCGTGCCTGTTTGTTTGCTTTTCTTTCCTATTGCAATAATTTGGAAGGCAAATAATAATATCCTGATCATAATAAAAATTATATCTGTATGTGTGTCTGTTGCAAACGCTTATGAAAGCTGTGCATTTAAATTACTCATCGTTTTACCAAAATACTTGGAATGTTTTGTGGGCTTGAGTTTGAGTGTGAGTATAATTATCCCAAGCACATTAGTTTTTGTGAGTACGAATTGTTATCTATTTTATTTTTTTTACTTTCTTTTGTTTTGCATTGGAATGTCGGTAGTATGAGTATTTTGTTGAGTTTACTGCATGTTTGTTTTAATTTGATCTTATGTTGCTTTTGTAAAGCGCATCGAGCATACTTACTGTATGGATTTTAGCGCTATATGAATAAAAGTACAAATTATTATTATTATTATTATTAGTAATCATTATTATTCATTAAATGTTTATAGACTCAATATCTATGGCAGTGCTTTGGGAATGCGCGCTAGCCACACACACACACGCGCACACGCACACACACGCACACACACACCACACACACACACACACACACCACACACACCACACACACACACACACACACACACACACACGCACACACACACGCACACTGACGCACACGCACGCACACCACGTCACACCACGCACACGCACACAAAGACACACACACGCCACACGCACACACACACACACTCACAAGCACACACAACGCACGCACACACACACACACACACACACACAACACACACACACACACAAAGACAACTCACAGCGCACACGCAAACACAAACCACACACACAGGTAGACTCGCACAAACACACCAACTGCCACACACACACACGCACACGCACGCGCACACGCCACGCGCACGGCACACGCACATACACACACACACACACACACACATCATACACACACACACACACACACACACACGCACACGCACGCACGCACACGCACACACACACACACACACACACACACACACAACACACACCAGTAACCAATACAATTATCTGTGAATCCAGTTCGCACGTGCCAAATGGTATCCCCGCAATTACTATACATTAGGCCTGCACAGTTATATCAATCACATATAACACTTCGAAGGGTTTCCATATATTCACTGCATTTCTTTAACAAAAATACACCTACTCTTTCAAAGGCATCCTCTTCATTGCGCCTGTATCTGAGATATATAACCATATTCATTTCCAGTGCTTTGAAATGCATGCGGACACTAACTGGTATGTCTATGAAGTCTATAGTTTGTATCTTGCCATTTTGACTCTTTGTTTTCCCCGTGGGGATACCGGGGGGTTCTTTTGTTAAACATAGTTCCCCCACCTTCTGGAAGTTCCGTGCTTGTAACTTCCTCTAATATGCCACTCTCTTTGACTCTGCCTTTTCCCTTTGCTTTCTGTCATCTACGTTCTTTCTGTCCTTATTGGTTCTCTCTGTCATGCCTTTTGGGCCATTCCTTTGCTTTCTATCATCTACTATCTTTCTGACTTATTGGCCCATTCTCTACTGCCTTTTTTTTTTGCTTTCTATCATCTACTATCTTTCTGACTTTTTGATTGGCCCATTCTCCTGCCTTTCGGCTTTCTATCAGCAGGGAGACTTCTGACGTTATTGAAATCTCGGACACATACGTACCCTTTTCCATTATGGCTATATGGCCTGACTTTCGCGGGCCCATTCTCCTCCCTTTTTCCCTTTCTATTTGTTCTACCATCTTTCTGTTAATTGTGCTGTGGTATCGGCAAAACCGCTCTGCTTACTAACACACACAACCCTGCAGAGCTTACATTAGCCTGCCATGTTATAACAACAGTTCTCTTGGGTTTATATTTCTTACTGGAAAGTCTCCTGCTTTTTCCCTTTGGCTTTCTATCATCCCCTCTCTTTCTGCCCTTACTGGCCCCTCTCTGCCTTTTCTCTTTGCTTTCTCTCATCTACTATCTTTCTCGTACTATCTTGGCCTCTCTTCTCCTGCCTACTTTTACTTTCTGCTTTCTATCCTCTCTACTCTCTCTTACTGGCCCATTCTCCCTGCCTTTTCCCTTTGCCTTTCTATCATCTACTATCTCTCTTTCTGGTCCGTTTCCTCATTATCTTTTCCCTTTGCTTTCTATCATCTCTCTCTGCCTCTCTCTCTGCCAACCTTGGCAACATAACAATCTGTCCTCCTCTCACTCTTTCTCTCTCTCTATCTCTCTCTCCTCTCCATCTCTCTCTCCTGTCTCTCTCTTTTATTGTTCTCTTTTCTCTACCCACACACACTACAAATGCTATTCTTTTTCTCATCATTGGCCCTCATTCTCTCTCTATAGCTCTCCATTCTCCTGTCTCTCTCTTTTCCCTCTCTCTCTTTCTATCTCTCTGTCTTTCTGACACACAAATTCTCATCCTCTCGCTCTTTATTTTCTTTTTTTCCTCCTCTCATTTTCTCTCCTCTCTGCACTCTCTCTATTCTCTCTCTACACACACAATCTCTTCTCTCTCTCTTTCCTTCGTTCTCTCTCGCTGTCTTCTCCCTCTTCTCTCTTTCAAAACACGTTCACGTCACAACAATCTCGTTCTCTCTTCTCCTCTCTCATTCTGATTCTCGCTCTCTCTCTCTCATTCCTCTGTCTTCTCCACTCTCCTCTCTCTCTCTCCGTTCTCTCTCTCACTCTACACAATCATCTCCTTCTTCTTGCTCTCTCTCTCCGGGTTCATGCTTTATCTCTTCTCTCTCTCTCTCTCATTCTCTCTCAGAGAACCAATTCTCTTGCCTCCTTCTGTTATCTCTCTCTCGTCTCCTCTCTCTCTCTCTCTGTCTCGTCTCTTTCCTCTCTCTCTAAATGGAAACTCGCTCAATCTCTCTCTCTCCTCATCTCGCCTCTTCTTATAAACTTTCTCTCTCCATCTATGGCTCTCTCATCTCCGTGAAGCTTCTCACAGTGCCCTCCACTCTCTCAACATCTCTAGTACCTCCTCTCCTCTCTCACTCTCTCTCTCTCTCGTCATCTCTCAATCCCCACCCTTCTCTCTTTTCTTTCTCTCTCTCTCGTCTCTCTCACTTGTCACCTCTTCGTTCTCTCTTCTTCTTCTCACTCCACACATCTCTCTTTGTCTCAATTCCTCTTTCTCTTCTCTCTCTCTCCTCAGCTCTGCTCTTTCTCTCAGTCTCTCTCGTCTTCGAACTCTCTCGTTCCTCTCACGCTCTCGTCTCTCTCTCTTTCTTGTGGCTCTCTTTCTCTCTCTCTCTCTCTCTCTCACTCTCTCGCACTCTCTCTCTCTTCTTCTCTCTCTCTTGGTTCACAACATTCTCTCTCTCTCTCTCGTCTCCTCTCTCGCCTTCTCTCGTCTCTCTCTCTTTCTCTCTCTTTCTCTCTCACACTCACTACGTCGTCTCTCTTCTTCTCTCCTCTCTCTCAGTCGTCTCTTCTCTCTCTCCTTCTCTCTTCTCCCGCTCTCTTCTCTCTCACTCTCTCTCTCTCTCTCTTTCTCTCTCTCTCTCTCTCTCTCTCTCACTCTCTCTCTCTCTCACACATGCACAACAATCTCTCTCTCTCTCTCTTCTCTCTGTCTCTCTCTCTCTCTCTCTTCCTCTCTCTCTTCTCTCTCGTCACTCTCAACAATCTCTCTCCCTCCTCTCTCTCTCTCTAGCTTTCTCTCTCCTCTCTCTCTCTCCTCTCTCTCTCTCACTACACTCAACAATCGTCTCACCTCTCTTCTCTCTCTCTTCTCCTCTCTCTCATTTCTCTCTCTCTCTCTTTCTCTCCTCTCTTCACTCTCGTCTCTCTTCGTCTTTCTCTCCTCTCTCTCCTTCGGACTCTCTCTCTCTCCTCTCTCTCTCTCATTCTCATCTCCATGGGAATATTCTCTCTCACTCTCTCTTCTCTCTCTCCCTCTCCTTCTCTCTCATCTCTCTCTCCTTCTCTCTCTCCTCGATCGCTCTCGCATCTCTCTCATCTCTCTCTCTCTCTCTCTCTGCTCTCTCTCTCTCCTCTCTCTCTCTCCTCTCTCTCTCCTCTCTCTCATCTCTCTCATCTCTCTCATCTTCTCTCATCTCTCTCTTCCCCTCTTCTGTTTTAAGTTGTTGATCTCGCACCTGTTTCCTTAGCACAAAAGAAAATGTAGGTACCCTAACCTACCTACTATAAAATATAGCCACACGGGTCAGTGGTCAGTCCACCGCGGTCAGTCAGATTAGGCCGGGGGCCAGAAGGCGGTCAAAACGAAGTAGGTTTAGGAAGTTAGGGGTCTAGTGAACTAATCATTAGCCCAGCATGTTTAGCAGCCGCCAGCGAAGAGCGAGCGAAGCTGGCAATGTTTTCAGCGAATTCTGTTCCTCATCTATCTATCTCACTATCTATCACCCCCTTCACTGTCTGAGGAAAACTGAGAAATTATCGATTTTTTTTTTGTATTATGAATTTTAAAACAAAATCAGTTAAGACTCAATCTGAGAAAATGATCTAGAGATATATCTTTCTTGGTTTATACTATCTAAACCCAAAACCATCATCACAGAGCTATGACATCAACAGTTATGACGTCATCAATGACATAATTCAGTACGAGACTGTCTCGTTTTCAAGGCAGGGAAGTGGTTTTAACAATGTGACTATGTTGCCACGACAACGTTTGAACGGAAGGGGGGCGTAGGATGCTCACACTTTGCATGCGGACGGGTACTAATGGATACCTAGGCCAGGTTCGAAAACGAAAGTCACAGGTAAGGTTGAAGGTCAAGGTCACTGGAGCCGAAAATGCTGCCGATAACCTGGCACGATAACGTTTGAACGGAGGGACCTAGGATGCTCAAATTTCTCATGCGGATAGGTACTCTCTGATATCTAAGCCAGGTCTCGAACATGAAGATCATTGGTCAAAGGTCAAGGTCACTGGAGCCAAAAATACTACCGAGACATCTCTCTGCTCTCTCTCTCTTCTCTCCTCTCCCTCTTCTCTCTCTCTCTCTCTCTCTCTCTCTCTCTCTCTCTCTCTCTCTCTCTCTCTCTCTCTCTCTCTCTAGGCCGGAGGTCTGTCTGACATTTAAACATGTTTGTGTTTGAGTTTGAGTTGAGTTTGAGTCCTGATCTCTCTCACTCTCTCATCTCTCTCTCATTCTCTCTCATCTCGTCTCTCAGACTCTCTCTCTCGTCTCTCTCGTCTCCCTCCTCTCTCTCTCTAGGCCGGAGGTCTGTCTGACATTCGGTCCTCCACGATCTTTAGTGTCTCTTTCTCTCTCTCTCGATCGTCTCTCTCTTCAGTCTCTCGAATCCTCTCTCGTCTGTCATCACTCTCTCTAGCTTCCGTCCTCTCGTCTATTCTCATCCTCCTCTCTTCGCCTTGATTTGGTCATTCTCTCGATCCTCGCACCCGACTCTCTCTCTCCAACTTCTCCATCTCTCACGACTACAAACTCTCCTCTCCTCTCTCGTCTCATATGTCCTCTCAGACCCTCGGTCCTCGTCATCTCTCCCATCCCATCCTCTTCTCTCCAGTCTCGCCGTCTCTCATTCTCACTACTCCGTCTTTCGCCGTCTTCTCCTTATGCTTTGGGCGCTCTCTCTCTTTCGTCTCCTCTCCTCGATTGTCCCCCCCCCTCCTCGCTCTCCTATCCCTCATCATCATTCTACTCTGTTCGTCATCATCGTCCTCCTCTCTCTCCCCCGTCTCTACCTCAGTCTCCTCCTCTCCTTCTTCTCTCCACTCCCTCAGCTCTCTCTCTCTCTCTCTTCACGTCTTTCTCTCTCCCTCCTCCTCCATGTCTTTCTCCGTCTCTCCCTCACTCTCTCTCTCCCTTCCCTCCCTCTCCCTCTCTCTCTCACCCTCACTCTCTCTGTCTCCACTCTCATTGGTTCTCTCTCAACCTCTCTCCATCATCTCTCTCTCTCTCTCTCTACCTGAACTCTCGATCTCCCCCTCCTTCTCTCTCA
>CM065711.1:2120336-2122836 GCA_017654935.2 Phymorhynchus buccinoides | reverse complement strand
TTCATCCTGCCTTCAGTCTCAGAGTTTCATCAATAATTCAGTCTCTGTTTCATCAATAGTTCAGTCTCACAGTTTCATCAATAATTCAGTCTCAGAGTTTCATCAATAATTCAGTCTCAGTGTTTCATCAATAATTCAGTCTCACAGTTTCATCAATAATTCAGTCTCTGTTTCATCAATAATTCAGTCTCAGTGTTTCATCAATAATTCAGTCTCAGAGTTTCATCAATAATTCAGTCTCAGAGTTTCATCAATAATTCAGTCTCAGAGTTTCATCAATAATTCAGTCTCAGTGTTTCATCAATAGTTCAGTCTCAGTGTTTCATCAATAATTCAGTCTCAGAGTTTCATCAATAATTCAGTCTCAGAGTTTCATCAATAATTCAGTCTCAGTGTTTCATCAATAATTCAGTCTCAGAGTTTCATCAATAATTCAGTCTCAGAGTTTCATCAATAATTCAGTCTCAGAGTTTCATCAATAATTCAGTCTCAGTGTTTCATCAATAGTTCAGTCACCCTGACACACTAAATCAATAAATCGGTCCTTTGTTTTCCTTCAGGTTGTGTTTTGTTCTTTCTTTCTTTCTTTCTTTCTCTCTTTCTCTTTCTTTTTTTCTCTCTTTCTGTTTTCCTTTCGTTTCCACTCCTTCTTTTACCTGCCTCTCTCTCTCTCTCTCTCTCTCTCTCTCTCTCTCTCTCTCTCTCTCTCTCTCTCTCTCTCTCTCTCTCTCTCTCTCTCTCTCTCTCTCTCTCTCTCTCTCTCTCTCTGTAGAATAGGATTTGGTGGGTTTTTGTTGTCATGTGTATGTGTTTATGCTTTGATTTGTGCCTGCTAAATATGAGTAATTACAGTGGTTTTAGGCTGGATTTTGTCATATGTATTTGTTTAAATTTAAATTGTGCATGTTAAACACGAGTATGTAAAGTAGGTTTAGGCTTAATTTCGTCATTGTATGTGCTTAGTTTTTAATATGTGCATACACATTTTAAAAACATGAATAGGTTTGCTTTTGTCACGTGTGTGTATTTACTTCTTAATTTGTGCATGTTAAGTATGAATAATGTAATATAGGAATATGTTTGATTTTGTTATGTGTACACATATTTACATTTAAAATTGTGCATGTTAAGATGAGTAGGTAAACTAGGTTTGATTTTATTACGTGCATGATTGTCCGTTCAAATAAGTACATTTTTAAGATGAGTATGTAAAGTATGATTAGGATTGGTTTTGTCATGTGTTTGTGCACTTCTAAATTTGTGCATGTTAAAGATGAGTATGAAAAGTAGGATTATTTTTGGTTTTGTCATGTGTGTGTGCACTTCTTAGGCCTGCATCTTAACTTATGTACGTCAAAATGAGTATAGTTAATAATATTAGGTTTGATTTTGTTATTGTTGTGCTACTATATAGGGTTGTATTTTGCATTCTTATATTGCTTTGTCTGTGCTCATTTTCCTTTTCCATTTCTACTTTTATATTTGTAACTTTTTTTCCAGAGGGCTGGATGTCAAAAAAAGCATGTTATTATTTATTAGGTTTATTACCCTTATAAATACAATTAATTCAATTCAATTTTGCATGCTCTTATCTCTCTCTCTCTCTCTCTTGTCTCTCTCTCTCAGTTTCCTTTCTCTCATTTCTACTTTTATATTTCTACTTTTCTCTCAGAGGGCTGGATGTCTCTCATCTTATTCTCTTCTCTCTATTACCCTCTATCTCTCTCATTCAATTCTCTCTCTCTCTCTCTCTCTCTCTCTCTCTCTCTCTCTCTCTCTCTCTCTCTCTCTCTCTCTCTCTCTCTCTCTCTCTCTCTCTCATCTCTCTCTCTCTCTCTCTCTCTCCTCTCTCTCTCTCTCTCTCTCTCTCTCTCTCTCTCTCTCTCTCTCTCTCTCTCTCTCTCTGTCTGCCTCTCTCTCTCTCTCTCTCTCTCTCTCTCTCTCTCTCTCTCTCTCTCTCTCTCCTCTCTCTCTCTCTCCTCTCTCTCTCTCTCTCTCTCCTCCCAAGCTATTTTAAACCATGTCTTAATTGCTTAATTAATAGATAACTGTCTTGTCTATCGAATCGCGAGCATTGATTTTTCTCATCTCTCTTTCTCTCTCTCTCCCTCTCTCTCTCACCCTCTCTCTCTCTCTCTCCTCTCTCTCGGTAGTAAGAACCTTCTTTCTGACTCAAGTCTTTCTCTCACAATTACTGCTATTTTAGAGAGAGATGAGTTAATTGCTTAATTAATAGATAACGACACAGAGAGAGAGAGAGAGAGATGGAGACAGAAAGAGACTATCGACATCGGAGCATGAGATACAGATTCAATTATAGACAGAGAGAGACATAGACCCCCAGACCCCAGACCCCTCTCTCTCTCTCTCTTTTTGAATCTCCCGGATAAGCTAGTAAGAACCTTCTTTCTGACGCAATGTGGAATTTGAAAATCGTTACACAATTACTGTTGTTTTTGAGTACAAAAGAGAGAGAGAGAGAGAGAGAGAGAGAGAGAGA
>CM065711.1:2097244-2104744 GCA_017654935.2 Phymorhynchus buccinoides | reverse complement strand
GCTTTTGTTTATTTGGGTACTAGGAAATACTAAGGAAGACATAGGAAGACCTAGGAAGACCTAGGAAGACATAGGAAGACAGTGCAGCAAATACATCCTGCAACAATATAAAATATACACACATAAATATAAACAAGAAATAACAATGATTAGGTATGATTGTAGGCCTTGTGCCATAGCACTCAATGTTAAAATAACATGAGGTAATAGACAGTCACAGCAGTGGAAGGAGCTCACTTTATGACTTAAATGGCATGATTAAACTGACACTGACACAAGCCTAGTTGGGGTTTGGAAACATAACATAGGTCGGTTTTACCTGACCCTATGCTTGCTTAACCCATACACAAACATTTGAGTTCATGTGAGTTAACCCAAACCAAGTATTGTAACACTGACATCATCATCTGCTGTGTTACTAAAAATAGACTACACATCACAGTAAACTGAATGAGATCAGTTTGTAGTGGGAAACTGACTAAAGGCAAATGTAGGCCTATTGAGAGTTTAGCATTGAAGTAGCAAGAAACTCAACCAAAAAGGAATGCCTTGTTAATACAATAGTATCAGTATTAATACAACACCATACTAGGCCTAGCACACACACCTAGGCCTATGAATGAAACTATTGCCAAGTAGGCCTACACCATAGCATGGTATAAGCCTAGATCAATAATATTAATACAATGTAACATGGAAAAGAGCAAGTTAGGCCTTTAAACAATATAATGTCTGCAATAGTATTAATAGCATAAAAATGAGCAAGTTAGGCCTTTAAACAATATAATGTAGGCGAAGTGCCCCTTCATTGCTTACACATAGTAAACTGACGTCACACACGAGTGGGTGTGAGGATAGACCAGAACGATCGGAATGTTCTAATTTTCAGTCTCTCAACATAAACTTTGGCCTAGTGCCGTTATATTTCTGAATGAACTGATGGTTCAGTGACGGGAATAGCAGTGTTGAAACGGCAGTGTCTAAGCTGCAGTGTTTAACGGCAGTGCCTAAACAACAGTTAACAGCAGTGTCTTTTGTGTGTTGATCTAGATCATCACATAGATTCACGGCAAACTCGAACGTCATAAGTTCGGCAAAAAGTAAACAAAGTTGGACTTCCTGCTGTTAACAAACATAAAAATACATCAAAGCATAGTTCAAACATCAGTACTTACAGTAGTCACTGTAGATTCACATCAACAGCATGAATGAGAAGGCAGGCCGAGATCGAGCAGACGAAAATCTATAAACCTAGTGCTAAATTATTAATTTGTTGCCGGATTGAAAAAGTGTGTGCCCAGATTTGGGCACTTTATATATATATATGCTCGAGAGCCGGACCGCAAGGACAGCAGTCGCTGGATGTAGCGAAAATGGCTCTGTGGGTGGCGAGAGTGACCAGATCTGTGTTTGTTTGGTTTTGTACAACACAGATATCTATGCCACTAATCACTAAACCCTGGCATGTTGTATATGAGAAGAAAGAGGATGAACTAAGCTCTATTCTGACTACTATTATAATAAGGAAATCTAACTATATATTTATAATAATTATGAAAAACCTTGTATTTTAGAGCCCACTGAAACAGGTTCAAGCTACTAAATAATTAATTTATCTAAACTCATACCACATTACACCGATCTTTCATAATGGATTAATACACTAAAATAAGACCTTTCCATACATATACTATGTCACTATGTTAGATGACACAGTTAAAATATAATTAGCATTCAATGTCCAGTAACAAAAATAAGCTAGCCGAAAACCCGGTTTTCGGACTGAGTCCACACCGGTGGTCAGACGGATTGTGACGTTGACACAGCGTCGGTGTAGCTTTCGTCAATGTTCTGTTTTGACGTCAAATAAAGTAGCTACTTTGTATGTAGGACATTGAAAGAGTTGTTTAGTAACAACATTATGAAAGGATGGCTTTGATAAAATAGGTTTTATAGAGATAAGAGGTGACATAACTTGGCCGGTTAGATTGCCAGATTTTAGGATATATCAGCCATTCAATGTCTTAATTAACAAACTAATAAAGTGATTGGCATAACTACAATAAGATTTTATTATTAGAATGACAATCAAATAGAAGAAAATGGCTAAATTATAAGTTTATTATTACTACTAGTTGGCCTGAGATTTGAGGGGAGGCCGTTGGAGATTTGAAAAGCCGGGTCGCATGATATGATTTGAATTTTGACATGTCTAAAAATAGATTTGATGTCATATAGCGAGGCGCGCATGATTTGGAAAAGTGGTTAGGCACACTTGTCGTCTGCTAAATAGTGTTGCGTGACAGGTAGGCCTTATGGAATACGGCACACTGTCACATCTCCCCCCGACAAGAAGAATCCATCGTCCGCGATGGACATTAAGAAAAGTATTTCTTGTGAAGGAAGCTTTCCAACAACAAGAAACTCTAAACTGGGTTGAAAAAATATCTGTACTTAATAATGACAAAAAAATTCCTTAGCATTTTCATACACACAGCTGACTAAGTCTAAACACTAGTGTCACTGACAGTTAATATCTATCTAATGAGCCATATTAATTACACGGTTCGATCTTCGCAGTAGTGGCTCAGCCTGGAGACGGGAAGGTCCCGGTATGGCTGGTTCAGGAAACACAGTCCTGGGTCGTGGTTGTGGTGTAGGCTCGGCGTCAAGTCCGGATGGTCCCGGGACGGCTGGCATGGGAGGCACAGGCCTCGGCCTAGTTCGTTGGACCAAGATCCAGCCGTCGTCTGAGTCAGACTCGGACTCAGGTTGCTCGGGGTCGATGCGGCACCCTGACTCGAAAGGATGGCGAGGGGGCAGCCTGAGCGTCCGACTGTCCGACAGGAGGTTGCTGCCGCCGGTCACCCTGAGCAGTTGTTGATGTGGTGGGGTGATGGACCCCACTACACCGGTCACAGCCAGCCAGGAATCGCCCCACACGGCCGTTCAATTTGGATCGTTTAGTTCCCACATATGCGCTATCGTGAAACCCACTCACCTCCTCCTCTTTTGCATCTCCTTCCTTCCCCATCCATCCCTCCCTCCCATTCCTTGACCGTAGCAAGACTTCACGCGGCAGCAAAGGTAGCACGCAGGCAGGATTTCACAAGTGGGCTGCTACAGCCAAAGTTCTATTTGGTCGCTGGCAGCTTGCTTACTACACACGCGCGCAGCAGTGCAGCAAGGCTTGGTGGCTTGAAGAGTATAGCCTAGTAAAGAGTGTTCCTCTTTGCTTTGTGCTGTGGAGAAACTACACACTGACACTAGTTGTCTTTCAATTTAAATTGCTCAGCTACCGTTCGACTGAGCACCTAACTAACTACACACTTTAAACACAAGATGACTCTAGAACTTATGTGTAAAAGCACACTTATCAACACTGGCTACTTTAGACAGAACACGCCGAGGAAAATGCCACATAAATCTGTGGTACTGAGGGAAAAACTTAGGCCTTTAAAATAGCGCGCACTGCTGTTCTATTCCAACCCTGACTGCTATAATGTACACAAAGCGTGGTTTATTAATTAACACTAATTACACCACAACTAGCTTTTGGTTCGAATCACTGTTCACACAATGCTGTTCACCACACACCTATGTATGCTCACACCAAAATGTTTGGCAAATCGAAAGTCTGTTTAGAAGCAGTGGACGAAAACATACGGAGCACAAATTCCACTCTGTTTTCCCACTTGTTTCTGGCGCTTCCAAGAGGTTGAGTCATTCGCATTTCCCGCCTCTGGAAGCCTAGACGGCAGCAACTAAAGAGTCTGCAAATGCCAGTTTTGTAAAGCCGTGCCCAGGTCCTGGTACATTCCTGGCCAGTACACCAGGGGCCGGAGAGTCTCTTCCGCATGCTTGTAGCCCTGGTGACCGGTGTGTTGATGTAGCGATGACAGGACGCGGGGGCGCAGCTTGCTGGGCAGCAGGAGCTGCTCGCACGCCCCACGTCGAGGATCCATCACCCGCCTGTAGATGATGCCCTGCCGACTGACAAGTCGGCCACGTTGCTGGACCAGCAGCTGCAGCTGCCAGTCGTCGGAGACAGCAGGTGTTGAAGGCCAGGCTGTGGCGAGAGGACCAATGGAGGGGTCCTCCCGCTGCAGCCGACGAAGCTCTTCTGGCGACATCTGGGGGAGGATGAAGTCCGCAGGCTGAGTGGTGGCCACAGCGTTGATCTGCGGCTGTGGATGGTCAGCCAGTTGGTGACTGACAGTAGCCGAGGACTGAGACCTGTCCTCAGTCCGTGAGCAGCCACTGCCAGTCTTCCGTCTCCGCCGGCGCCGTCGTCGACTGCGAGGGGACTTGGTGTCTGCCGTCACCTGGCAGACCTGGAGTGGTGTCCCTGGTGGGTGCCGGAACTGCTCAGATGGTGGCGGTTGCCGCAGCTCCAGTCTCAGGGTGGCCACCTCTGACGTCAGCATTGCCACCTGAGAGTGTAGGGAGGCGACAGGGCCAGTGCTGACTACAGGGCTAGTGCTGCAGTCGTCAGCACCGTCGCCTTCCCGCACCCACCAGAGCGCTTCCTCCTGGGCAGCTTCGAAGGTGGTGTTCAGGTTCCGCCGGATGTAGCTCCGAACGTCTCGCCTGAGGGATGGCGGCTGCAGGCCCTTCGCGAAGACGTCGCGGAGAACCCTGTCCGACACCATGCCGAACTCCAGCTCATTGATGTGGTCCCACAGCTGCCGTAGATCTGCTGCGTAGGCGTTGATGTGCTCCCCCCGGCCCCGTTCTCTGGTGAAAAAGGTTTTGGCCAGGCTGACCACATCATGCTGCTCTCCCCAGCGATTCTTGAGGATGTTGTAAAGTTTCGCTGGAGAGTTCAGTTCCGCCGCGGGCAGCCTGACAACCACTCGGCGAGCATGGCCTTTTAGGGAGCCGATCAGCCAGAGGGCAGCTGTCCCGTCATCCACCGGCTGAAGGAGAAGAATTATCTTCGCCTCCTTGATGAAGTCGTCCACTGACGTTGCGCTGCCCTCCTCACCAGAGAACTCCGGGAGCCGGGGCAGGTAAACGTAGGGGTTAGCCATGTTGACGTCAGGACGGGTGGAGGTTGGTCTGCTGCACTGTCTTCCTAGCTAACTGTCTGAGTTTCCCCTTGTTCCTAAAATCCTGCTCTCGCAGCGCCAGTTGTAATGGGGTGGTAAGGGGGTAAAGGGATGAGGATAGGGAAGAGTTGATGAGGGATAAGGATTGGAGGGTGAAGATAGGCACACTCCGCACAGACCAGGAACATATAGAGGAAACCAGACAGTTGTTTAGCTTTTGTTTATTTGGGTACTAGGAAATACTAAGGAAGACATAGGAAGACCTAGGAAGACCTAGGAAGACTAAAGAAGACAGTGCAGCAAATACATCCTGCAACAATATAAAATATACACACATAAATATAAACAAGAAATAACAATGATTAGGTATGATTGTAGGCCTTGTGCCATAGCACTCAATGTTAAAATAACATGAGGTAATAGACAGTCACAGCAGTGGAAGGAGCTCACTTTATGACTTAAATGGCATGATTAAACTGACACTGACACAAGCCTAGTTGGGTTTGGAAACATAACATAGGTCGGTTTTACCTGACCCTATGCTTGCTTAACCCATACACAAACATTTGAGTTCATGTGAGTTAACCCAAACCAAGTATTGTAACACTGACATCATCATCTGCTGTGTTACTAAAAATAGACTACACATCACAGTAAACTGAATGAGATCAGTTTGTAGTGGGAAACTGACTAAAGGCAAATGTAGGCCTATTGAGAGTTTAGCATTGAAGTAGCAAGAAACTCAACCAAAAAGGAATGCCTTGTTAATACAATAGTATCAGTATTAATACAACACCATACTAGGCCTAGCACACACACCTAGGCCTATGAATGAAACTATTGCCAAGTAGGCCTACACCATAGCATGGTATAAGCCTAGATCAATAATATTAATACAATGTAACATGGAAAAGAGCAAGTTAGGCTTTTAAACAATATAATGTCTGCAATAGTATTAATAGCATAAAAATGAGCAAGTTAGGCCTTTAAACAATATAATGTAGGCGAAGTGCCCCTTCATTGCTTACACGCAGTAGACTGACGTCACACACGAGTGGGTGTGAGGATAGACCAGAACGATCGGAATGTTCTAATTTTCAGTCTCTCAACATAAACTTTGGCCTAGTGCCGTTATATTTATGAATGAACTGATGGTTCAGTGACGGGAATAGCAGTGTTGAAACGGCAGTGTCTAAGCTGCAGTGTTTAACGGCAGTGCCTAAACAACAGTTAACAGCAGTGTCTTTTGTGTGTTGATCTAGATCATCACATAGATTCACGGCAAACTCGAACGTCATAAGTTCGGCAAAAAGTAAACAAAGTTGGACTTCCTGCTGTTAACAAACATAAAAATACATCAAAGCATAGTTCAACCATCAGTACTTACAGTAGTCACTGTAGATTCACATCAACAGCATGAATGAGAAGGCAGGCCGAGATCGAGCAGACGAAAATCTATAAACCTAGTGCTAAATTATTAATTTGTTGCCGGATTGAAAAAGTGTGTGCCCAGATTTGGGCACTTTATATATATATATGCTCGAGAGCCGGACCGCAAGGACAGCAGTCGCTGGATGTAGCGAAAATGGCTCTGTGGGTGGCGAGAGTGACCAGATCTGTGTTTGTTTGGTTTTGTACAACACAGATATCTATGCCACTAATCACTAAACCCTGGCTTGTTGTATATGAGAAGAAAGAGGATGAACTAAGCTCTATTCTGACTACTATTATAATAAGGAGATCTAACTATATATTTATAATAATTATGAAAAACCTTGTATTTTAGAGCCCACTGAAACAGGTTCAAGCTACTAAATAATTAATTTATCTAAACTCATACCACATTACACCGATCTTTCATAATGGATTAATACACTAAAATAAGACCTTTCCATACATATACTATGTCACTATGTTAGATGACACAGTTAAAATATAATTAGCATTCAATGTCCAGTAACAAAAATAAGCTAGCCGAAAACCCGGTTTTCGGACTGAGTCCACACCGGTGGTCAGACGGATTGTGACGTTGACACAGCGTCGGTGTAGCTTTCGTCAATGTTCTGTTTTGACGTCAAATAAAGTAGCTACTTTGTATGTAGGACATTGAAAGAGTTGTTTAGTAACAACATTATGAAAGGATGGCTTTGATCAAATAGGCTTTATAGAGATAAGAGGTGACATAACTTGGCCGGTTAGATTGCCAGATTTTAGGATATATCAGCCATTCAATGTCTTAATTAACAAACTAATAAAGTGATTGGCATAACTACAATAAGATTTTATTATTAGAATGACAATCAAATAGAAGAAAATGGCTAAATTATAAGTTTATTATTACTACTAGTTGGCCTGAGATTTGAGGGGAGGCCGTTGGAGATTTGAAAAGCCGGGTCGCATGATATGATTTGAATTTTGACATGTCTAAAAATAGATTTGATGTCATATA
>CM065711.1:2084744-2087244 GCA_017654935.2 Phymorhynchus buccinoides | reverse complement strand
CGATGTACCTCTGTCTCTCTACATCCTACAGATTGACCACTTAGACAGGGACATATAAAGGTCCTGGGACACGTAGACAGGGATATATCCAGATCCAGGGACACGTAGACAGGGAAATATCCAGATCCAGGGACACGTAGACAGGGAAATATAAAGATCCTGGGACACATAGACAGGGAAATATAGAGATCCTGGGACACATAGACAGGGAAATATAGAGATCCTGGGACACGTAGACAGGGAAATATAGAGATCCTGGGACACATAGACAGGGAAATATAGAGATCCTGGGACACATAGACAGGGAAATATAGAGATCCTGGGACACATAGACAGGGAAATATAGAGATCCTGGGACACATAGACAGGGAAATATAGAGATCCTGGGACACATAGACAGGGAAATATAGAGATCCTGGGACACATAGACAGGGAAATATAGAGATCCTGGGACACATAGACAGGGAAATATAGAGATCCTGGGACACGTAGACAGGGAAATATAGAGATCCTGGGACACATAGACAGGGAAATATAGAGATCCTGGGACACATAGACAGGGAAATATAGAGATCATGGGACACATAGAGAAACGGGGACACCATGATGACGACACGTAGACACTGGGACACATTAACATGGGGACAGGACGAGGGGGACATACAGAGACGAAACAAACAGACAGAAACGGGGGAGGGGGGGGGGGGGGGCACAACACCCGGTTCACTAGTTCATGCTTATTTTTTAGAACTCATCACCAGTATAAACCAATCGAAAAGTGTTTATGCCATTTGTAAGGTCTTTCCTACTTGTCCTTAGCAAACATCATTGCAAAGAACACTTGCCTATGTCGACAGAATTAACTGTAAACCCGTGCATAGCTAGCTCGTCGGGGAATTCCGGAAAACTAAAAGCAGTCAAAATGTGGGGAATCCGTGTGCTGTGGGGGCGGATGAAATATAAAAAGAAACGATGAATGTAGGCCTCACAGACACAAGGAGGGGGGGGGGGGGGCACATAGAGAGAGAGAGAGAGAGAGAGAGAGAGAGAGAGAGAGAGAGAGAGAGAGAGAGAGAGAGAGAGAGAGAGAGAGAGAGAGAGAGAGAGAGAGAGAGAGAGAGAGAGAGACGGTGACACATCAATAATAACATAATTATCCCCGCTAACACGAACTGTGCAACACGAGAGAAAGCTTCCCGCGCTAAATCTAAGAAAGAGGCGGGCACTCGAAACGGGTCCCTGGGGTACTCTGCCCAAAGAGTGACGGATTGACCGCTACTGATACCCGGGCAATAGCGAGGCCCTCCCTGCTGCACCCGAGCTCAACGATCCCCCAGCCTCCCCTTCACCACGACGGCTAGGTGGGAATGGGACACGGCTCGCGGATGGACACAACTGACCAAAGGGCTAGCCACACTGGCCCTGGTCCATGCATGGTTTATAGATAGAAGAAGAAGAACTAGACGACGCTGGAACAACAAGCTGCGCGGCACCGTTTTCAGCTCCTGTGACCTTGACCTTTGATCTATGACCTTGAGTTTTGATATTTGGTCTAGATATCCTTGGTACCTATCCGCGTGCAAAAATGTGAGGACCCTAGGTCCCTCCGTTCAAACGTTATCGCGGTAACATAGATAGGTCATAAGGATCGGCTCCAGTGACCTTGACCTTTGATCTATGACCTTCAACTTCGAACGTGGCCTAGATATTCTAACTACCTATCCGCGTGCAAACATGTGAGGACCCTAGGCCCCTCCGTTTATTACGTTATCGCGGTAACATAGATAGGTCATAAGGATCGGCTCCAGTGACCTTGACCTTTGACCAATGACTATTTTCAAACCTGGCCTAGATATCCTTATATGTGTCCGGTTTTCAGTTTTCACTGGTCTCCCCGCTGCGTGCATCCGACACATTCCGATTTCGGAGGAGCTCAAGGGAGCAAAAATATTTTGAAGATTGTTTTGAAAAAAGGCAGGAGAATGGGCCAATAAGTCAGAAATATAGTAGATGATAGAAAGCAAAGGGAAAAGGCAGAGTCAAAGAGAGTGGCAGATTAGATGAAGTTACAAGCACAGAACTTCCAGAAGGTGGGGGAACTATTTTTTACGAAAGACCCCCCGGTATCCCCACGGGGAGAGTCCCTCCATTCAAACGTCGTCATCGTGACAGGTGCTTGGCAGCATTTTCGGCTCCAGTGACCTCGACCTTTTACCTATGACCTTCATCTTCGACCTTGGCCTAGATATGGTAACGACCTATCGGCGTGCGCAATGTGAGGCCCCTTGAGGAAAGCTAAATTATTGATGCTTCCTGCAGATCTAACAATTGACCTATTTGATAAAACTGTACTTCCTATCCTTACATATGGTTGTGAAATTTGGGGCTTTGATATGAATGATATTATTCAGAGACTGCAGTTAAGATTTTACAAGTTGGTTCTGAAAGTAAGACAGTCGACTCCTTCTCTCATGATTTTTGGGGAAACGGGTAAATTCCC
>CM065711.1:2058725-2068725 GCA_017654935.2 Phymorhynchus buccinoides | reverse complement strand
CCACCTCTTCTACTTTTCCTCTTGCACACCACGTGCTCATTACCGGTAATTCCCAAAGAGGGATTTTGCTCAATGCTGGTATTGTTCAATGTTGTTGCTCATTGCCAGTGTTGAGCGAATCCGCATTGCTCATTTCTGATAATGAGCAACAAATTGTGCATTACTGGTAATACGCAAACTACTGAAATTGAGCACGACATGTACATTCTACGCGGGTCAACATTCTATACGACATATACATTCTACGCGGGTCAACATTCTATACGACATATACATTCTATGCGGGTCAACATTCTATACGACATATACATTCTACGCGGGTCAACATTCTATACAACATATACATTCTACGCGGGTCAACATTCTATACGACATATACATTCTACGCGGGTCAACATTCTATACGACATATACATTCTACGTGGGTCAACATTCCATACGACATATAGATTCTACGCTGGTCAACATTCTATACGACATATACATTCTACGCTGGTCAACATTCTATACAACATATATAGATTCTACGCTGGTCAACATTATATACGACATATACATTCTACCCGGGTCAACATTCTATACGACATATACATTCTCCGCTGGTCAACATTCTATACGACATATACATTCTACGCGGGTCAACATTCTATACGACATATATATATAACTTATAACATATATATATATATATATATATATATCAAATCAAATCATTTAAATCAAATCATGTCATTTATTCGCTATATTATGCACATTTCGTTATCATATACAAAGCTACAAAGCTCTCCCCTATCCCTCTCTCCCAATCAGTTATCCTCAACTGGAAAGACCTTAATTAGATACAACTAACGACTTAGTAGTGGTGGTGAAATGGTTAATTAGACATAACTAACGACTTAGTAGTGGTGGTGAAATGGTTAATTAGACATAACTAACGACTTAGTAGTGGTGGTGAAATGGTTAATTAGACATAACTAACGACTTAGTAGTGGCGGTGAAAGGGTTAATTAGACATAACTAACGACTTAGTAGTGGCGGTGAAAGGGTTAATTAGATATAACTAACGACTTAGTAGTGGCGGTGAAAGGGTTAATTAGATATAACTAACGACTTGTAGTGGCGGTGAAAGGGTTGATTAGACATGACTAACAACTTAGTAGTGGCGGTGAAAGGGTTGATTAGACATGACTAACAACTTAGTAGTGGCGGTGAAGGGGTTAATTAGATATAACTAACGACTTGTAGTGGCGGTGAAAGGGTTAATTAGACATGACCAACAACTTAGTAGTGGCGGTGAAAGGGTTAATTAGATATAACTAACGACTTGTAGTGGCGGTGAAAGGGTTAATTAGACATGACCAACAACTTAGTAGTGGCGGTGAAAGGGTTAATTAGACATAACTAACGACTTGTAGTGGCGGTGACCCCCCCCCCCCCCCCCCCCCCCCCCCCCCCCCCCCCCACCCCCCCTTTACGTTAACTTCACCGGGCCTCGATAATAAAATTATGATAGTGACGGTGAACATCAAGAGCAAAGGTCGTAGTCAAAGTCGAAGCCTATTCTATGAGGGGGGGAGGGGGGGCGTGGGTGGAGAGAGAGAGAGGGGGGGGGGGGGGCTCATGGTGCGAGTTTTCATTGCTGATTTGAAATCCGATGGGGGCCGGGCTGAAAAGTTTGGGCAATTTGACTAATAGACAAACATCCAAGATGGCTGCCCGCAATATGAATAAATGCAGGCCATAGACATCATTCGTTCAGTGTAAAGCTACAAACTGTATGGAAACTTTGCGGGTAGCAATTTAAAATTAATTTATAAAGCTTCATGTAAAATACTACCTGAAGATATTTTTTAAAACTGCTATTTGGTGTCGCCGAGCAGCAGACATTTTCTCAGCCACTTTTCCCTCCCGCTTCTCTTCATTGGATCTGGCACTTAACATGTCATAGTGAAAATGGAGGCAAGTTACTATGTTTAGGTATTAATATCTCCAGTTATTCTGTTGCTTGGAAGCTGTTACTATAATCAGATCTACAATTGGATCTGTCATGAAATGTTTGGGTGATTTTGTCTATGGGAAACAAATCTGTCTTGGAATGTCTATGGTACATCGGTTACCTTTAAGATAAAAGGGAAGTCTTTTCGTGACACTTTAGTTTAAACCCTTTCATTACTTTAAAAAGAAAAAATGTGTGACAGGCAGGCAAAACCAACATCATATGCCTCATATGATTCTTCATGGGCCGGGAACAGTATCAAGACTTCCATGTGTGTCAAAACGTAACATAGCATTCTGCTATAGAATCATTTCATCATCTGCAGTATTGAATATAGATATACCCGTATTATTTAAGCTACGCCATTTATTGCTTTCTTAAACAAGTAACACTCACCATCATCAATACCGACAGTACTATAATTTAAAGATACAACATTCTCTTTTTTCAAGCTTCGGCACAATGAGTTACTATACTAAATTCATCAAGATTTGTTTTAACTTTGTGCAAGCATGCTGTACACACAAGACTCGTTCTATTGCACATGTACTAAACTCTGGTGTTTCTAAGTAACAGAAATGAAGTGGTGGTCAAAAGCCAAAGGGAAGGAACAGGCTTGGCCTATGAGCAACAGAAATGAAGTGGTGGTCAAAAGCCAAAGGGAAGGAACAGGCTTGGCCTATGAGCAACATAAATGAAGTGGTGGTCAAAAGCCAAAAGGAAGGAACAGGCTTGGCCTATGAGCAACATAAATGAAGTGGTGGTCAAAAGCCAAAAGGAAGGAAAAGAGAGACCTGGTCATTCAAGAAATGACAAATCGGGAAGATGCCCACAGAGTCCAGAAAGCGGTCCAACAAGGCCAGCAAGGGCAATGGACTCATGGGAAAATGCACTCCAACAAGGCCAGCAAGGGCAATGGACTCATGAGAAAATGCACTCCTAAAGAAGGCCAGCAAGGGCAACTGACTCATGGGAAAATGCACTCCAACAAGGCCAGCAAGGGCAATGGACTCATGGGAAAATGCACTCCAAAAGAAGGCCAGCAAGGGCAATGGACTCATGGGAAAATGCACTCCAACAAGGCCAGCAAGGGCAATGGACTCATGAGAAAATGCACTCCTAAAGAAGGCCAGCAAGGGCAACTGACTCATGGGAAAATGCACTCCAACAAGGCCAGCAAGGGCAATGGACTCATGGGAAAATGCACTCCAAAAGAAGGCCAGCAAGGGCAATGGACTCATGGGAAAATGCACTCCTAAAGAAGGCCAGCAAGGGCAATGGACTCATGGGAAAATGCACTCCAACCAGGCCAGCAAGGGCAATGGACTCATGGGAAAATGCACTCCTAAAGAAGGCCAGCAAGGGCAATGGACTCATGGGAAAATGTACTCCTAAAGAAGGCCAGCAAGGGCAACTGACTCATGGGAAAATGTACTCCTAAAGAAGGCCAGCAAGGGCAACTGACTCATGGGAAAATGCACTCCAAAAGAAGTCTCACCTGGAATGACATAGGGCACATGGCTCCCCTTAGAACCTCGGTTTATCGTCTCATCCGAAAGACTCCACGTTCAGACCGTAAGGCCTAGTGGAAAAAGTTAGGGGAAAAATCCCCTGTACCCAGGTTCGAACTCGGGTTTACTTGACACAAGGCGAACGCGTTACCTCTGTGCCACTCTACACCTTTATAAAGCCTCGTGGAAAAAACAATAAAGCAGCCATATTACCCATCTGTTGCTGCTCAAAATGCCACCAAGGCACAATTCTCTATTATGAAAGAGTCAGTAAAAGGGCCTATGTACGTTTGCCTTTTCTTCTTCCTTAGCTGTAATCACGTTTCGTTTGATTCATTCTGCATCTGCATGAACTTGTCCTTTAAGCACAGAATGTATCCTTTAGTGACAGGCGTGTCATTTTCTCGCCTACGACCAACCTTCTCCATGCCCTCTGTCGATAAATGTCAGAGTAACTGAAAGTATGACTCGTGGGTGGTACAACCTTCGCAGGTTTAAAACAAATGTTTTAGTTTGTTCAGGTTTCATTAATTTGCAATAACTATATCCACTCTGACATAGCATTGTCTGTCAATAATGTCAGAGTAACTGAAAGTGTGAATCATAGGTAGTACAACCTTTGCATTTTTGTATATGTTTTGTTTCACGTTTCATTATTTTGCAATAACTATATCCACTCTGACATAGCACTGTCTGTCAATAATGTCAGAGTAACTGAAAGTGTGAATCATAGGTAGTACAACCTTTGCATTTTTGTATATGTTTTGTTTCACGTTTCATTATTTTGCAATAACTATATCCACTCTGACATAGCATTGTCTGTCAATAATGTCAGAGTAACTGAAAGTGTGAATCATAGGTAGTACAACCTTTGCATTTTTGTATATGTTTTGTTTCACGTTTCATTATTTTGCAATAACTATATCCACTCTGACATAGCATTGTCTGTCAATAATGTCAGAGTAACTGAAAGTGTGAATCATAGGTAGTACAACCTTTGCATTTTTGTATATGTTTTGTTTCACGTTTCATTATTTTGCAATAACTATATCCACTCTGACATAGCACTGTCTGTCAATAATGTCAGAGTAACTGAAAGTGTGAATCATAGGTAGTACAACCTTTGCATTTTTGTATATGTTTTGTTTCACGTTTCATTATTTTGCAATAACTATATCCACTCTGACATAGCACTGTCTGTCAATAATGTCAGAGTAACTGAAAGTGTGAATCATAGGTAGTACAACCTTTGCATTTTTGTATATGTTTTGTTTCACGTTTCATTATTTTGCAATAACTATATCCACTCTGACATAGCATTGTCTGTCAATAATGTCAGAGTAACTGAAAGTGTGAATCATAGGTAGTACAACCTTTGCATTTTTGTATATGTTTTGTTTCACGTTTCATTATTTTGCAATAACTATATCCACTCTGACATAGCATTGTCTGTCAATAATGTCAGAGTAACTGAAAGTGTGAATCATAGGTAGTACAACCTTTGCATTTTTGTATATGTTTTGTTTCACGTTTCATTATTTTGCAATAACTATATCCACTCTGACATAGCATTGTCTGTCAATAATGTCAGAGTAACTGAAAGTGTGAATCATAGGTAGTACAACCTTTGCATTTTTGTATATGTTTTGTTTCACGTTTCATTATTTTGCAATAACTATATCCACTCTTATATAGCATTGTCTGTCAATAATGTCAGAGTAACTGAAAGTGTGAATCATAGGTAGTACAACCTTTGCATTTTTGTATATGTTTTGTTTCACGTTTCATTATTTTGCAATAACTATATCCACTCTGACATAGCATTGTCTGTCAATAATGTCAGAGTAACTGAAAGTGTGAATCATAGGTAGTACAACCTTTGCATTTTTGTATATGTTTTGTTTCACGTTTCATTATTTTGCAATAACTATATCCACTCTGACATAGCACTGTCTGTCAATAATGTCAGAGTAACTGAAAGTGTGAATCATAGGTAGTACAACCTTTGCATTTTTGTATATGTTTTGTTTCACGTTTCATTATTTTGCAATAACTATATCCACTCTGACATAGCATTGTCTGTCAATAATGTCAGAGTAACTGAAAGTGTGAATCATAGGTAGTACAACCTTTGCATTTTTGTATATGTTTTGTTTCACGTTTCATTATTTTGCAATAACTATATCCACTCTGACATAGCATTGTCTGTCAATAATGTCAGAGTAACTGAAAGTGTGAATCATAGGTAGTACAACCTTTGCATTTTTGTATATGTTTTGTTTCACGTTTCATTATTTTGCAATAACTATATCCACTCTGACATAGCATTGTCTGTCAATAATGTCAGAGTAACTGAAAGTGTGAATCATAGGTAGTACAACCTTTGCATTTTTGTATATGTTTTGTTTCACGTTTCATTATTTTGCAATAACTATATCCACTCTGACATAGCACTGTCTGTCAATAATGTCAGAGTAACTGAAAGTGTGAATCATAGGTAGTACAACCTTTGCATTTTTGTATATGTTTTGTTTCACGTTTCATTATTTTGCAATAACTATATCCACTCTGACATAGCATTGTCTGTCAATAATGTCAGAGTAACTGAAAGTGTGAATCATAGGTAGTACAACCTTTGCATTTTTGTATATGTTTTGTTTCACGTTTCATTATTTTGCAATAACTATATCCACTCTGACATAGCATTGTCTGTCAATAATGTCAGAGTAACTGAAAGTGTGAATCATAGGTAGTACAACCTTTGCATTTTTGTATATGTTTTGTTTCACGTTTCATTATTTTGCAATAACTATATCCACTCTGACATAGCATTGTCTGTCAATAATGTCAGAGTAACTGAAAGTGTGAATCATAGGTAGTACAACCTTTGCATTTTTGTATATGTTTTGTTTCACGTTTCATTATTTTGCAATAACTATATCCACTCTGACATAGCATTGTCTGTCAATAATGTCAGAGTAACTGAAAGTGTGAATCATAGGTAGTACAACCTTTGCATTTTTGTATATGTTTTGTTTCACGTTTCATTATTTTGCAATAACTATATCCACTCTGATATAGCATTGTCTGTCAATAATGTCAGAGTAACTGAAAGTGTGAATCATAGGTAGTACAACCTTTGCATTTTTGTATATGTTTTGTTTCACGTTTCATTATTTTGCAATAACTATATCCACTCTGACATAGCACTGTCTGTCAATAATGTCAGAGTAACTGAAAGTGTGAATCATAGGTAGTACAACCTTTGCATTTTTGTATATGTTTTGTTTCACGTTTCATTATTTTGCAATAACTATATCCACTCTGACATAGCATTGTCTGTCAATAATGTCAGAGTAACTGAAAGTGTGAATCATAGGTAGTACAACCTTTGCATTTTTGTATATGTTTTGTTTCACGTTTCATTATTTTGCAATAACTATATCCACTCTGATATAGCATTGTCTGTCAATAATGTCAGAGTAACTGAAAGTGTGAATCATAGGTAGTACAACCTTTGCATTTTTGTATATGTTTTGTTTCACGTTTCATTATTTTGCAATAACTATATCCACTCTGATATAGCATTGTCTGTCAATAATGTCAGAGTAACTGAAAGTGTGAATCATAGGTAGTACAACCTTTGCATTTTTGTATATGTTTTGTTTCACGTTTCATTATTTTGCAATAACTATATCCACTCTGACATAGCACTGTCTGTCAATAATGTCAGAGTAACTGAAAGTGTGAATCATAGGTAGTACAACCTTTGCATTTTTGTATATGTTTTGTTTCACGTTTCATTATTTTGCAATAACTATATCCACTCTGACATAGCATTGTCTGTCAATAATGTCAGAGTAACTGAAAGTGTGAATCATAGGTAGTACAACCTTTGCATTTTTGTATATGTTTTGTTTCACGTTTCATTATTTTGCAATAACTATATCCACTCTGACATAGCACTGTCTGTCAATAATGTCAGAGTAACTGAAAGTGTGAATCATAGGTAGTACAACCTTTGCATTTTTGTATATGTTTTGTTTCACGTTTCATTATTTTGCAATAACTATATCCACTCTGACATAGCATTGTCTGTCAATAATGTCAGAGTAACTGAAAGTGTGAATCATAGGTAGTACAACCTTTGCATTTTTGTATATGTTTTGTTTCACGTTTCATTATTTTGCAATAACTATATCCACTCTGACATAGCATTGTCTGTCAATAATGTCAGAGTAACTGAAAGTGTGAATCATAGGTCACAACCTTTGCATTTTTGTATATGTTTTGTTTCACGTTTCATTATTTTGCAATAACTATATCCACTCTGACATAGCATTGTCTGTCAATAATGTCAGAGTAACTGAAAGTGTGAATCATAGGTAGTACAACCTTTGCATTTTTGTATATGTTTTGTTTCACGTTTCATTATTTTGCAATAACTATATCCACTCTGACATAGCATTGTCTGTCAATAATGTCAGAGTAACTGAAAGTGTGAATCATAGGTAGTACAACCTTTGCATTTTTGTATATGTTTTGTTTCACGTTTCATTATTTTGCAATAACTATATCCACTCTGACATAGCACTGTCTGTCAATAATGTCAGAGTAACTGAAAGTGTGAATCATAGGTAGTACAACCTTTGCATTTTTGTATATGTTTTGTTTCACGTTTCATTATTTTGCAATAACTATATCCACTCTGACATAGCATTGTCTGTCAATAATGTCAGAGTAACTGAAAGTGTGAATCATAGGTAGTACAACCTTTGCATTTTTGTATATGTTTTGTTTCACGTTTCATTAATTTGCAATAACTTTATCAACTCTGATATAGCATTGCCTGTCAATAATTTCGTATTTGGTGCTTCATAGTCACAGAGGCGTCTCTGTGAAATTCGGGTTGCTCCCAACATGTCAGAGTAATTGAAGTATGAGTCGTGGGTGGTACAACCTTCGCAGGTGTTTTGTTTTGTTGTTGTGGTTGTTGGTGGTGGTGGTGTTCAGGATTCATTATTTTGTGATAACTATATCAACACTGATCTAGCAATAATGTCGGAGTATGCATCGTGCATGGCATACCCTTCACTGGTTTCGAAGTTCATGTTTCATTAACGAAAATGAACAAAGGGGGAGAGAGAGAGAGAGAGAAACAAAGACAGATAAATACAATACTATGTGTTTTACTTCAGAAAGGCCACAGCCGCGTTAGAAAGGGGTGAGATTACAAAAGCACATGAAATATTTGCACAAACAATTAGTCGTTTAGACATTTGAGCCCACATATGAATGTAATTTTTTGTCCAGATGCCATAGAAAATCCAATTCCAAGCGAAGACATTGAAATTGTGAACGCATTTCTGGGCCTCAAAAAGGTGTTTTTTCTGAAAATGGGTACAATGGAAACATTTTATTTCTGGAGCACACACACACATCTTGGAAAAACAAATTGGTGTGCTCTTTTATGCATGGAATGTTCTTGACAAACCCAAAAAAATCTAAACGATATCTTGTAAATTATATTTGTATCGCCAATTGAGTGGGTCGCCTTTTTATTAGACATCCTGTATCAGATACTAACTTTCTCTTGTTCAGTATTGAGGTACTAACTTTCTCTTGTTCAGTATTCAGGTACTAACTTTCTCTAGTTCAATATTCAGGTACTAACTTTCTCTTGTTCAGTATTCAGGTACTAACTTTCTCTTGTTCAGTATTCAGGTACTAACTTTCTCTTGTTCAGTATTCAGGTACTAACTTTCTCTTGTTCAGTATTCAGGTACTAACTTTCTCTTGTTCACTATTCAGGTACTAAGTTTCTCTTGTTCACTATTCAGGTACTAACTTTCTCTTGTTCAGTATTCAGGTACTAACTTTCTCTTGTTCACTATTCAGGTACTAACTTTCTCTTGTTCACTATTCAGGTACTAACTTTAAGTCATGCAATATTCCAAATATCAACTTCAAG
Organism: Phymorhynchus buccinoides; assembly: GCA_017654935.2. Taxonomy (NCBI): domain Eukaryota; kingdom Metazoa; phylum Mollusca; class Gastropoda; order Neogastropoda; family Raphitomidae; genus Phymorhynchus; species Phymorhynchus buccinoides. Next base: position 2,059,247 of record CM065711.1, on the reverse strand, counting down.
CAATAGAATATTGCAGATGTATTCACTTTAATTGATACAATATTCCAGATGTTAATTTTAAGTTATATAATATTCCAGATATTGACTTCATGTGGTACACTTTTCCAGTACAGCATTCAATAGAGCATTCACTTCAGATTGTCTTTACATTGTACAGAGGTCAGATCATCTTTATGTGGCATAGTGCTTCAATTATCTTTATCTAGTACGAAGTTCGGATCCTCTTAGTGTGGTACAGTGTTCCAGGAAGGGGCGACAGACAGAGGAAGGCAGGCGTCCTGGGCTCTCTCTTTGGGTTCATACTGAAATGAAAGAAATGAAATAATTCAGCATCCAGAGCACTAGCATACTGTCTTCATGGCAGCGGTGGTGGTGATGGTGATAATATCGACAACGTCATTGGTGGTGGTGGTGGTGGTGGTGGTGTGTGAATACACGGAGTAGTATGTGTGGGGGGGGGGGGGGGGGGGGGGGGGGTTCTGTTTACCAGATGTTTACTAAGTATCCCCCTAACGTTACTTA